>CM032230.1:142437500-142782500 GCA_019009955.1 Riptortus pedestris
GGTCAGGTTGACATATTTTATATTGTATGCATAATATTGTAGGATTTTTTTTGTAGTATTGTCCGAGTTTCAGTCACTAAACATCTCGAGTCGAACAAACTCTTTGATTTTAATTCCTGTTTTCATAGGTTTCTTACCGTGGGAGAAATGGATTATAGATAGTGAAATGAAATCATCAACGAATCAAATTCAAGTTCGTGGGAAAACGGCTTAGGTATAGCAGAGTCTGAACGATGGACCTTCAACAGATTTCCTTCAAGGGAAACCAGCTATTGAGGTTGTACTCATGGCGCCATTTTCGAAAGAATTTCTCAAACGTCCATCGAATCTACTCATAAGATGAGGAAAATGAGATCCGTTCAAAATTATATGTACATAAAAATTTGTCTGCTAACGCTCTAGCGGTCGCAATTTTTGTTTGATCGTTACCAAACTCGGTTTTTAATCGTTTTATGTAAAAATAAAGATCAGGTTCCGTTAATGGCAGAACTCGGATCATAGTAAGGGGGGTTTATGGGGGGGGGGGATTTAAAAGTATGAAATATCTCCGTTACTATAAGTCAGATCGAAAAATTTTATAGAACCAATCTTATTGCAAATTAAATGGTCTACACATTTATTCAATATCGTGAATATTAACCGAGATATTTGCATATTTTTTCAGCCCTCAGCGAACCCCAACTTCTGCCTATGTTACATAAATAATACTCTCTTATATAATAAGCTACTATATTCGGAGCTTAAATACCAAATATTGTTTTCAAGAGACCTTCATTATACGAGATACATGCAAATACGTTCTGGTGCCCCCCCCCTCGTCTGAAGTTTTTGGACTACTAAAATCTGATTGATTGTGATAACAATTACTCTGATCCATTATAAATTACAGTTCTAGATATAGTCAATAGTTATTTATAAAATTAATATTATAGTCTGATATATTTCAGTAATTGTTTTTTTTTTCTGGTGAGGTTGGCAGGCCTGTTTGTTTACGTTTCAAACGCTTCCCGTTGGGAGGTTATTTTGGGAGGTTATATAAATTGACTGAAAGATTTCTTATTACCGTTTGTATTTATGTCCTTAATATTCATGGTGGTGTTGTGTTACCAGTATGTAGATTTATCTATTGTTTAACTTCACGAGGGAAATCTGCTTAGTTTTCGCAGCCCCTACGAGACGGTATTTTTGTCTCATTGTCATATCAGTCAGCCAATGGCTAATGCGGGAGTTTTTTTACAGAAGTATAGTATAGAAGTACGGGACATGACTGAACTCAATTCTGTCGCAAATGACACTGTTAAAGAACATGTGGGCGACTGTTATGGATTTTGCAGAGGATTGGAGTAAATTGGACGAATTGTAGCAGTAGATGAATGGGATAGGGGGAGTGGGTTTATAAAGAGTTAGACAAGGATAGAGAGGGTGAGGGAGAGAGAGAGAATGTGTGTGAGAGAGAGAAGTGTGTAGGTAGCGAGGGGACATCTGCCCCATGCCAGGTGGTCTCTTCCCCTGTATGGAAGCAAGCTGCATCTACAAGTATGGATCACAACCAGGCAGATCTGATGGAGTACTACAGTCAGGGCAACAGCAAACGCACAAAGTACAGTAATAAATCAATGGTGAGTGAGATACGCATGGAAAGACCCAATGAGCGGAAGTGGGGTTTTACTGATGGTTGAAAACAAGAAAGTAAGAAGAAGATGACGACGTTGCTAGAAAATGAATTGACCAACAATTGTAGAGGATTAATAATTCAACTTAATAGTATTAATAGTTCAAACTAGAAAGTAGGAGTCCAGCATGGCAGAGTGATTTTAGAGATGGACTGTAAAGTCAAAGGTATTGAGTTGGAGTTCTGGACACTACTTCCCAGTACAGCTGGTCCCAGCAAGAAGATAGAGCAGGTATGGCCAACCTTTGGCATGTGCGGGCCAAAATTTAGTGTGCAAATACGTTCGCGGGCCACTTTTAAAAATAGTGCATTTTAAAGTAGTGTTCATCATTTTTTACGATATATATCAGACATCAAATAATAGGACAATGTAATTATAATACAATTTATTAAAATAACAAAATGAAATGAAAGAAATAGGTACAACATTATAATTAAATCGTAAACTTTGGAATTATTACTAACAACGAAAGCACCGAAATCAAAGAGACACTTGAGCTTGATTTGGGAACCGCGGACCTGTTGTTGCCCACATATGAGATAGACCAGGGGTGAGCAACCTTTTTAATCAAAGGACCAATTTCAATTTTAAAATTTTTTGGCGGGCCGCACATAAAGTAACATTTATTAAGAATTTAGAAAACTTCATTTATTATAAACATTAGAATAGAAAAATTTAAAATACATATTATTATAATTTATAAAAATACATATTAGCCTTTATGGACTAGGAAAAGGACATCAATGAAGTTATCTGTAATATTTTATTTTAATCGATTTTTGAATAAAAAAATGTCAGTTATATTTACCGAGCCTGAGTTTTCGGGCCAAGACATATTTAAAAAAGTCCGTCACGCAGGGGCTGCGTAAACTAAGCAGATTTCCCACTTGAAGTTTTACAATAGAGAAATCTTCCTAATAACAACTGTAGTAGTAAGAAACCTCTAAACCTAAAACATTATTTAGGGCGTAATAACCCAGTAGTTTCTAGCCCCAAAAAACAGTTAACCTAACCTCTAAACCTATTCACGAGGGACGAATAGTTATAGAAACGGCCGCCAGAGCTCTCGGCGGAAAGTCCGAACATAGCTTACTGGTGGCCACACGCAGAATACAAATGCAAATATCTCGGTTAATATTCAAGATACAGAATAAATGTATAGAACAATATTTATAGTAAAATTAATTTGCAATAAGATTTATTCTATACAATTTTTCGATCCGACGCATAATAACGGAGATATTATAGAAGAAATTTCAATAAACCCCCCCTCCCACTGGTCCGATTTCAGCCATTAACGAACTTGATCTTCCTTTTTACATAAAACGATTAAATTCCGAGTTTGGTAACGATCAAACAAAAATTGCGACCGCTAGAGCGTTAACAGACATATATATATATATATATATATATATATATATATATATATATATATATATATATATATACATATATATATATAATTTTGAACGGACCTCATTTTCGTCATCTCCTGGGTAGGATCGATGGACATTTGAAGAAATTTTTCGAAACTCGCATCATGAGTACGACCTCAATAGCCCTTAAGGGAAATCTGCTAAAACTCCAGAATAACATAAAACGTAGATAAGATCATCCACTGGCGGTTTTTCGATAATGGGAAGTGCGTATTTGTGAAATTAACAAAATGAAATAGGATAATAATCGGAGTTTCCAGATGAGATGAGATTGGAGACTATGCTGAACATGAATAGCACAGGTATGCGGTTTGACCACTGCAGGACAACTCACCGATTTCCGGAGTTCCAAGCAACGCCAAAGGAAATATGCAATAAAAAACTGAAAACTTCCTTTTTGCTTCAACCCATTTCGCAGTGGACCGGTACCCGTCTGTCTGATTTTTTTGCCTCTCTGTCTGTCTGTCCTCCCGTTTTTTACTCAATTAGTCAAAAGTCCGTCACGCAGGGGCTGCGTAAACTAAGCAGATTTCCCACGTGAAGTTAAACACTAGAGAAATCTGCATACTAGTCGCAGTAATAGTAATCAAGGTGTGGTAGTAACGAGCCTCAAAACCAATTTCACGGGAGCCGAACAGTTTCGGAAACGGCGGAACTAGCTTTCGGTGCATAGTCCCGAATAGAACCGACATCAGCCGATCTCATCTCGTCCGTTATCCCCAAACACTTAATAACAATGCAAATATAATATTCAAGATAATATTTAATATACATAACAATATTTATAGTGAATTTAATTTGCAAGTAGACTGGTTCTATACAAGTTTTATATCGGCGGTCCAACATATAATAAAGGAGATATTTCGAATTTTCGAATTTCCTCCCCTAAAAACTCCCTCCCACTAGTCTGATTTCAGCCATTAACGAACTTGAACTTTATTTTTAAATAAAACGTTTAAATATCGGGTTTGGTAGCGGTCAAACAAAAATTGCGACCGCTAGAGCCTCGTGAGACAAATATATATAATTTTGAACGGACCTCATTTTCGTCTTTTCCTGGATAGGATTGATAGACCTTTGGGGGAAACTTGTCGAAAATCGAGCATGACATTCCAGAACGTGAGAAATTTGCTTAGTTTACATAGGCCCTGCGTGACGAACATTTCTGTTGTAGGAACGTTGTGTTTAAGTAGTGTAGTAACTGCAGTGTGTATACATGATATGAAGGACGGAGGTGCATACAGGGAGCTGCATTGTGGTGCAGTCTCTATTCCCAAGGCCCCCAGTCTCCAAGGTTCCCAGCAATCCTATATATGTATGTCCGAGATGAAAGTCTATCAAAACGGAGGTGCCGCCGTGTTCAAGCTGTGTAAGCGAAGCAGATTTTCCACTAGTTGGAATAACGAGTTGACGATTTCATATACTCATTTCATCAATTAAAAAAAAATTCTAACCACAAGAGCTGCGTAAACTAAGCAGATTTCCCACGTTGATTTACAATAGATAAATCTACAAAATGATAACACTTAACACAATCGTGAATATTAACTGAATAAACAGAAATGGTAATGAGAAGTGATTCAGTCAATTTTAATAACCTCCCAACGGAAAGCGTCTGAATTGTAAACAAACAGGTCAACCAACCTCCCTCAGCTGAATAGATAAAAATATTCTAGACCGGAAAGAAAAACAATTAATGAAATATATCTGAGTATAATATCTTTGTTTTATTGGAATCTATTTGCTAAAGCTAGTACTGCAATTTATAATTTATTATAATAATTTTTATCTGAATCACTCAAATTTTAGTAGTCGGAGAACGAAAGAAGAGCGGATCAACAGAACGTATTTGCAAATATCTCACAAATTAGAAGTTCAATGAAAACAATATTTGGTATTTATTATTATTGTTTATTGACGTCCACTTTTTGCAACTCAGGCTAATTGGGACGGGTTATATACAGGTTACCACCCTTTTCTAGCCAGGGTGGGCCTTAGGGTGTTATTTAATGAATTTCGTCACTTAATAATTTCCTTTGCCCAGGCAAGAATCGAACTTGCCACTCTAGGTCATTTGGTATTTGTATAGAATCAATCTTATTGAAAATGTAGCAAACTATAAATGTTGTTATGTACCTGTTTTTCACTATCTTTATTATTAACCGAGATATAAGCATATTGTAGTTTTCGGCCTTTAGTAAACCCCCACTCCTACTCCTGGCATATTAACAATAAGCTGTTATGTTATGAAACAATTTATTTGAAGCCGTAATACCAAATACAGTTCTCATTAATAATTAATGCAATCAATGCAAATACGTGACGCACTTGGGGAATCTGCTTGGTTAATGCAGCCCCTGCGTGACGGACTTTTCTTAAAACTGTATTCAGTGTCAAAAATGAGCAGTTAAAAAACATGTAACGACGGCAACGAAGCAGAGCGGCCGTTACAGGGGGAAAGCTGAACGAATCGGAGGACAATGGCTGAGGTGAAGGAGAAAACACTTAACTACCAACTAACAATCAACAGATCCAATGACCCCACCATCAAAAAGTAGAAGAGCTGCAGAAAAAATATATAATAAATAGGGCTATGACGTAGTAAAAAATAGTCTGTCACGAAATAGCGCCTTTTTCTGAGGTGTTTAGAATTTAGAGGATATAGGTACTTCAGTTAAGGCCGGTCCAGACGCTCCGTTTTGTACAACGTTTTGTCTGCGCAGTTTTAAGACGGAATGAAAACGTTGCAATTTGTAGAGCGTCCACACGGCACAGACATATCTGTATATTTTGCTCAGTTTTGTGTGAGATCGTCATGAAGGAGGTACTACTCTGGTCGATTTTCGCGATGTGTCTTGTTAAAAAAAAAAAAAAGATTGCAACATCTCAGAAGTACCCGGCGTTCAAAGTGGTCGCGGAAGTGGCTTCTAAAAAGGAAGCACTTTTCCCATATCAAATTATTGCGTGAATTACGCGAAGAAACCTACTGATTGGCGGAACTACTTGCGAATGGACATTGACACATATACTTATTTATTGGAATTAGTGACACCGCATATCAACAAAGAAAATACTTGTATGAGAACAGCAATATCAGCACATGAAAGGCTAACAGCAACTTTAAGGTTTTTGGCAACTGCTAGAAGTTACAAAGACCTAGAATTCCTAAACCCCCCCCCTCCCTCTGGTCCGATTTCAGCCATTAACGAACTTGATCTGTCTTTTTACATAAAACGGTTAAATATCGAGTTTCGTAACGATCAAACAAAAATTGCGACCGCTAGAGCGTTAACAGACAAATATATATATATATATATATATATATATATATATATATATATATATATATATATAAAATTTTGAACAGACCTCCTGGGTAGGATCGTTGGATATTTAAAGAAATTTTTCGAAAATCGCGTCATGAGTACGGCCTCAATAGCTGATTTCCCTTAAAGGAAATCTGCTAAAATGAATCGGAAAACGGTGCTACCGTCCACACACACCGACTTGTCTGCGCAGTTCAAAGAAATCTATGCTCTCTGGCTCAGTTTTACTAATACTGTACCGTCTTCGAAATGGGTTCAAAACTGCACAGTTTTCCAGTCCACTCGCAACGTTTTACCTTCAACGTTTTGAACTGCGCAGGCAAAACGTTGTGCAAAACGGAGCGTCTGGACCGGCCTTTACATCATTCAAATCATACTAATGTCTGGGATCCGATAACATCTCGAATACATCCAATACCATACTCCTGCTTAGAGTTCAGACATTAACGACTTCAATGTTGATTGAAACGATTAAATATCGAGTATGGTGAAGATCAAATAAACATAATCAAATTAAGAACATATAAACTCAAATGATGACGCCATCAAACAACGTATTTGCATACATCTCAACTACTAATGTTCTGTTGAAAACAACATTTGATATCTAAGCTTGGAATAATATGTTTCAGGCTAAAAGTGGGTCTTTAATGAAAGCTGAAAACTAAAAAAAATGTAAATAACTCAGTTAATATTCGAAATAAAGAAAAACTGTATATAACAACATTTATAGGGCATTGCATTTGCAATAAGATTTTTCGTATACAATTTTTCAATCTGACAAAATAACGGACATATTTTGAATTTGCCAAATTTAACCTTCCACTTGTACTATTTCTGGCGATAACGAACTTGACATTTAGTTTTACAATAAAACGTTTAAATATCGGGTTTGGTAACGATCAAACGAAAATTGGGACCGTGTATATACATAATTTACAACGGGCCTATCAGACCCTGTATTTATGTCTTCAGATATACAGGAAAGCAGGTACAATAAGGAACTGTATTGCCTAGTACAAAATAAAACCTATTAAGTACTTTTTAAAAAACTAACTATAACAACAATAAAACCAAATAATGGACTAATCAGGCCGACAAAGAAAAAGACTTAAAGTAATAGGACTATTTTTTAAATGAAACTGCATTAATAATTACGTTAATTAAATGAAATAACAACACAAGCTACCACCATATAAATTAAGAGTTGATTCAACAACATCTGTACAGATAAATAAAACATAACTTTTAAAACATGCCGCACTTCGGAGAAGATCTGAAGGAATTTTCGTGAGTAACCACTAAAACACGCATATATAGTTGACCGTTAGTCGTACGAATATAGATACATAGAACCAAAGGTTTAGTACATTTATTTTTCAACAAGATTGGTTATATAATATTTTTCAATAAGAGTCATAATAACGGAGATATTATAAATTTCCGACTTAACTCTATATAATCTCCCTCCACAGGGGGTGATTCTTCCGGGCAATGAATTCCATCTTTCTTTTCCGGATAACAGCTTACACAGAAATTCCTTTGAATATCTCAAAATTCACGACCGCTAGAGAGTAAACAAACAATCTATAGGTAGAATAGTTAGACAGATATGTATATAGATATCGAATTTAAAATTTAAACTGATATTCTTCCACTCATTTACTAAGATTCACAAAGACATGAAGGACTATGCATTCTAGTCTTTAAGAGTGTTGCCCAAAACTATCATCAACAGTCCAACCATTAGACTTTTTGGCAGTTGGTTTTAATTAGTGTAACACAAGTAACTGAATTCTTCTTCTCTCCGCAATCAGCCTCAATGTTTTCAATTATTATATCATTAGACCATAGAGCAGTACTGAATCTGGTCATGTAAATATTACAATGTAACTGGGTTTTTAAAAGTATTTCCGCTAGCTTAGTTTCGTGATACTCTATTAAGTATATAAAACTGTGATTCATTTTTTCTTTACCTAGGACTTCCTTTCGGGCTTTCTTAAGCTATAGACTAGATCGTGGGAGTACCAACAGCAGTACTATGCATTTATTTTCCAATTGACGTTCTGGCCGCATGATATAAAACTGAGTGATAATAAGAAAGCTCTAGCCTGTAGCTTAGTTGATAAGAACTGGCGCCCACTGGTGTTGATACCAGAGCAACCGGGTTCCAGAATTGTTTTCCTCAAATAAAAAAAAAATTAAATTAAATTAAATTAATTACAGCCTGTACAGTCCTTCCGTAAAATCAATAAAATGTAGAAAAATCATTCACCTAAGAAGAAGTATTTGAAGAAGTATCATCTAAGAGAAGAAGTATTTGATGGGAGAGTATAGCGGATATTTTTGTAATAAATACTATAGGCCCTGGACTGCGACCGAACCAGATCAGCAGTAATAGCGATTTGATAGCAGTATGGGACAAAGGGAAATTTGGCCCAGGAAGAAACTCTAAGGAATCACAAAGTAAAATAAATTATATAATAGGTATTTTCTAAAGAAATACGGAACTTCTTGCTCAAACTGCTTCAGAATATAGTGTATTTAATATTAAAAAGTATACCTAAAAACAAACACTTCAAGTTTTCATTTCGTTCACTCCCCACAATTCTTCGGTTTAGATGTAACACATCAAAGAGATAGAGGGCGGAGATGCTCTCCCACATCTCTTTTATTATTCCTAAATACATGATATGATTATATGGTCAATGGTAGAGTTATACTGTCATACATACCCTCATCGATATCATAACTAGTAGAAAATATCTTCATATAATTCCGACGCAGTTATTAAAAATCAATTAGCCTTTAAAGCATAAAGGGGGGCTTAATAAAAACTAATAGCTGACATAAACGAAACTTTACCTTTGAGAGACTAAAGAACAGTTTTAGCAGCCTGTTATCGCTCTAGCGGTCGCAATTTGTGTTTAATCGTTACCAAAGTCGATGTATAAGTGTTACATAAAACGAAAAATCAAGTTCGTTAACGGCTGAAGTTGAACTGTGGGGGGGGGGGGGGTTAGAGGGGAGGACTTTCAAAAATTCTTCTCCTCTCGTATCTATTATTCCAAAATTTCCTTTATTATGCGTCGGATCGAAACATTGTACAGAACCAATCTTACTGCAAATGTAGTGTTCTATAAATGTTGTTATGTACGTTTTTTCATTATCTTAAATATTAACCGAGATGTGTGCATTTTATATTTTTCGGCATTTAATTAACCCCCACTCCTACTCATACCATATTAACAATAAGCTGTTATTGGAAGCCTAAATAACTAATATTACTCTAATTGAGCTTCTACTTCTTGAGGTAAGATGCACGTGGGAAATCTGCTTAGTTAATGCAGCCCCAACGCGAAGGACAATTTTTTTTTCAACTTCATGTTTAGGGAATTGGAAAACTACAAAAGTAAATAATTGTTCTGGTTTTCATGTGTTCTTTGTGAATGGGAAGCAACATGCAAATGCTTAAACTAAAGCGAAGTCAATTGTAAGGCGAGTCTCATCAGAGTTCACAAGGAATAACAGTAAATCGGTAAACAGTTAGTCGGAAAATGAATTGTATTGTTTTCTTAAGTTGTTTGGTAGTTTAGCCCAAGAGGCAGGGGCAAGGGTAGAAATATAAAAAGGTGGGCAATCTAATTTACAAGATATCTCAACATCATTAAGCCACGTGTTCGATTCTCGCCTGAGCAATATGAATTTATTTAGAGACGAATTCATTAAATAAAAGCCTTAGTCCCAACCTGGCCAGGAAAAAGTGGTAGCCTGTACAAAACCCGTCCAGCTTACCCTCAATGTTTGTGATCAAGTTTGTGTTTTAAAAAGAAAACCAAGAACACAAATTAAGAGTCATTAGAACAATAGATATACATTAGGAATTCACCGCATACGAATGGAGTAAACAGTTATAACTCTAGAAGAAGTGTATTGTTTCCTCGTTTTGTATGTTAATTTAACACAAGCTGAGAAAGGGAACACATTTCAGGAAATTAGACACTTTAATTTACACAATAAACACCTTAAAAGTGTAGAAATGATATTTATCATTTATTTATACTAATTGATATGGTGAACAACTTGAATGATTTGACATCGTGAATTATTAGAAAATAGTAAAGGATAAGAGTAAAGCTTTCGGACTAAGAATTCAGAAAACAGGACGCACATAAGGTGTAAACAGTTGTAAAGTTTCTATAGCATTGTAGAAACTCAGGTTGGCCTCAGGTGAGGTCTAAGCATCGACTTTAATCTCACATGGTAAACATAGAGTGGCGAGTTCGACCCTGATATAAACGGGTAATAACCTGTAGATAGCCCGTCCCAATTAGCCATCACAGCAAAAAAATGAACTTCAATAAATAATATAAAAGTTTCTATTGTTTTTTTAAATTATTTATTAACGTCCAATTATTACAACTAAGGCTAATTGGGGCGGGTTATCTACAGATTACCAGCCTTTTCTAGCCAGGGTGGGACTAAGGATTTTATTTAATGAATTCTGTCACTAAATAAATTCCTATTGCCCAGGCGGGAATTGAACTCGCCACTCTAGGTTTACCATTTGAGATTAAAGTCAACGCTCACATGGCTAAAAATGTGATTTAAGGAGTTACCTAAAATTCTATTGTTACCTAGAAATGATATTTCGAACATCTGGATACTCCAAAGAATAGTGGGGAAACTCTTATACACAACAGACGCAAGAAATGGTTGAAAATAAATACTGTGATCTTAGAGAGTTAAACGCTTATAATGACAAAACTAACTAGGGCCTCAGAAGAGTTAACATTATGAATTATTAGACGAAATGATGGGCTGAGGAAATGTTTTGGGCAGACTAAGAGCTCAAAAACTGGACTCACATTGGTTGTAAAGAGTTAGAAAGTAAAGATTCCTCTGTTCTTTGTGTTGAAGAACCTTATAACGCTGCTTTGAAAATCTGGACACTCAACAGAATAATGGACAAACTGTTATACACAACAAATGGTTAAAAGTTAATCCTGTGATCTTAAGAGAGTATTATTTGCTTATACCAACTGATGCGATAAACAACTCAGGTTTGACATGAATTATCAGACGGGAGAATCCTACAACAAGATAGGTTTTGACATATTCAGAAAGCTGGGCAAACACATAGCTTTTAAACAAGTAGAAAACAAGCATTTGTTGTTTTTTTGTAATGTTTGGCTACAGGATCTGAAATCCTATCAAAAAGATATGTTTAGTATACAGAATATTGGTCGAAAATGTATATAAAAGTGGCTAAATGGAAAAGCTGATGTTATTTGCTAAAAGGAACCTTCTGTTTGTTAAGACAAGGATTTTGTTATATAAAAGAGTTTGGCTTACCACTTATTCTCCTCATTTTGATGAAGACGGAGTGTACTTCTGGGTTGGTCCTGAATTCCTGGATGTCTTGAAGAGAGCTGTTTATAAATTAAACACAGGAGTACCACAAACACTTAATAGTCTTTAGCCGAATTAGAAGGATATAGCAGGGCTGTATGAGAGCCCAGTCGAGGCGGCAATGCCCCTTCTATCATCCGGCTAGAGGCGACACTGAGCGAGGAATATGTTCGCGGAAGTTGGAAGAGAGAATGACGGAGAGAGTAGCACAACCCCCTTGGCGTATGAGCAGCGAGGTACTGAAGTCCTATGGGGGAACAGCGCTGCCTGTGGCCGCTAAGTCAACCAGTACACAGCCTCCCCCACTAGCTGGAGGTACCCAGTGGCTTTATGCACGACCAGCCATTCAGTATAGTTAAGCATTTCCTCCATATGCAAGAGACTCATCATCATCTAAAGCATATATGGACAACCCCCGGCCCGCGAGACATTTTGAAAACACAATGAAAAAAAGTCCTGCGTGACGGACTTTTTTTCATTGTGTGTGAGTTACTCTAAGATCATAGGATTTACCTTTAACCATCTATTTTGTATAAGAGTTTGCTCAATATTCTTTGGAGTATCCAGATTTTCAAAATATCATTTTTAGGTAACAATCGAATTTTAGGTAGCTCTTTAAATCACATTTTTAGATATGTGAGTAAAAGCGTGGACTTTAACCTCACATGGTATATATATACTAGCTGAGATAACCGGCTTCGCCCGGGAATTATTATTATTATTATTATTTATTAACGTCCACTTTTTGCAACTTAGGCTAATCGGGACGGGTTATCTACAGGTTACCACCCTTTTCTAGCCAGGGTGGGATTTTAGGACGTTATTTAATGAATTTCGTCACTAAATAATTTCCTATGCCCAGGCAAGAATCGAACTCGCCCGGGAATTGATTTTAGGCTGAATGGTGATGGTATTTTCTTGGCAAGGCTTTACTTGTAAGTGTATAACGCCTTTATACTTCGGTATACGACGATAGTGTATATATCAGAAGTTTCTCTAAATAACAAAATAAACAACTTTTGTTATGTACATATTTGCCGAAAAACCAATAGGAAACGAAATATCGCTATTTTAATTTCAGGCTTCTCTTATAACCCCCACTCCTGTTCGTCTCAGAGGATATTAATATAGCCTAAAGTCTAAGTTGGGTTAGTAGTAATATACATACCAAGTTTCATAAAATTCGGTTCAGCCGTTTACATACATAGCATGTTCAGTAAAATATAACATGTATTAACAGTGCAGAGTTAATAAATTCCATTAATAACTGGGTGTACCTCACTCCGGCAATTATTCTATTATTTTATATATTTATAGGACTTAAAAAAAAATTCACAGTTCTGAGGAAAACTCTACATTACTAAAAGTATAAGCATCAAATCCCATGTAAACATAAGCCAATGTGAGGTCGGGAGGGATGGGGCAGAAGTGATTATAACATATTTGTGCTTTCCCGCCATAGTCGTATAGTTTCTTCTGTTTCACTAAAATAATTGTTTCTCACTTCAAATCCAACTCTTATATATATATATATATATATATATATATATATATATATATATATATATATATAAAAGTTAACTTGTTATATTTTATTTAACTTCTATTAATTTAGATGGTAAATAAGTTATTTTGATATTTTTGAAAATTAATTTTGGTAAGAAAATTATCTGTAGGTTTTTAAAAAGGTATTTGTAAGTTTGAAGTATCACAAATCATTGTGTAATTTATAAAAAAAAAATGATCTTTACATTTTTAAAAATATATCTTTAAGTATTAAAAATAATTATCTGTAAGCTTATAAATTATCTTTAAGTTTCTAAACAAATATCCATAAGTTTTAAGTATAAATAATTTTCTGCAAGTTTAAAAAAAAAAATTAAATAATAATGTCAAAATATTATTTATGTAAACTATGCAAGTATATGCAATTCCACTAACTTGCTATTATCACTAATCAATAATAAATTACGTTTTTTGTGCATTAAATAAATTATTATTTTATTTTTTTATTCATGTTTGATTTTTAATAATATTTAATCAATGCTACTTCTCATTTTCTGCACTATATTTTTATATAAATTAGGAAAAGTAGAACATATACTAGAGAAAGGTTAGACTGCAGGTACTCAGTATCGATACTTAAAGGGCTGGAGCAAGTGTACGGCATGCTGGCAGATATGTTCAGCTTGGGTAGTACACGTCCTCTCATCCCCACCAAGCCTACCACCCATCCCCACCCCCATGCGCCGACTGTCTCATGTCTCATGAACTCAACTATACTAAGTTGAATAAATTCATACATAGATACGCATTGATGACTATAAGAAAAAGTCCGTCACGCAGGGGCTGCGTAAACTAAGCAGATTTCCCACGTGAAGTTATACAATAGAGAAATCTCCATACGAGAGCCGAGCAGTTACGGAAACGGCCGAACTAGCTTTTGGCGGGAAACTCACTCGTGCGTTATCTGCCCATATTTAATAAAAATGCAAATATCTCGGTTAATATTCAAAATTGAGAATAAATGTGTAGAACAATATTTATAGTAAATCTAATTTGCAATAAGATTGGTTCTATACAATATTTTGATCCGACGTATGGTAACGGAGATATTTCGAATTTTCGAAAATCCCCCCTCTAAACCCTCTCTCCCACTGGTCCGATTTCAGCCATTAACGAACTTGACCTGTCTTTTTGCATAAAACGTTTAAATATCGAGTTTGGTAACGATCAAACAAAAATTGCGACCGCTAGAGCGTTAACAGACAAATATATATATATATATATATATATATATATATATATATATATATATATATATATATATATATATATATATATATACATATACACACACATACATATAAAATTTTGAACGGAGCTCATTTTCGTCATCTCCTGGGTAGGATCGATGGACATTTGAAGAAAATTTTCGAAAATCGCGTCATGAGTACGACCTCAATAGCTGATTTCCCTTAAGAGATATCTGCTAAAAGCCTATGCAAATTACTTGCTTTATAAATTACGATGGAGATGTATATAACAAAAGTTACTCTAGATATCAACTTAAACATCTTTCGCCATGTGCAAGTTCCCCAAAAAAACAATAGGAAACGAAAAATGACGATTTTTCATTTCATGCCTCCCCAACAACCCCCACTCCTGTTCGTTACTAAAAACGTTAATATAGCTTTCAGCCAAAAATACGGAATTTCATTGATTTCGATTTATCTTTCGTGTCCTATAACATTGTTGACCTCTATTATAGTTATCCGTGTATACCTCATTTATACTTCTTTATACGACAAAAGAGCATATAACAAAAGTTACTTTAAATAACAAACAAACAACTTTTATTATATGCACGTTTCCCGAAAAATGAATAGATTCCAAAATATCGCACTTTAATATTTCACACATCCCTTATAACCCCCACTCTTGTTCGTACCTCGAAATTTTAATATAGCTTATAATCAGGGAGGTGTTTATACTAAATCACCTATGGAGTTTCTTTTAGTTAGGTTGAATCTTTTGTGCAAAATAAAATTCTTGACTCCCACTACTGTTTTTAGAGTATAACTCATTTATACTGAGGCATACGACAAACATGTGTATAACAAACTTTACTCTAAATAACAAAATAAACAAATTTTATTATGTGCATATTTGCCGAAAAACCAATAGGAAACGAAATATCGCTATTTTTAATTTCAGGCCTCCCTTACAACCCCCACTCCTGTTCGTCTCAGAGAATATTAATATAGCCTAAAGTCTAAGTTGGATTAGTAGTAATATACATACCAAGTATCATGAAATTCGGTTCAGCCGGTTTAGCTTATAATCATGGAAGAATTAATGCTAATTGACATACCGAGTTTTGTTTCGGTTCAATCGTTAGCGCCCAATAAAATAGTTGACTCCCGCTTTAGTTTATAGTGTATATCTCGTTTATACATTGTTAAATGACAAAAATCAATATCACAAATGTTACTCTAAATAACAAAATAAACAACTTTTGTTATGTTCATATTTGCCGAAAAACGAATAGAAAACGAAATACCGCTATTTTAAATTCAGGCCTCCCTTACAACCCCCACTCCTGCCCGTGCCTAGAAATGTTGGTATGGCTTATTACAATAAAAGCATCGGTGCTAATACACATACCAAGTTTTAGCAGATTTCCCTTAAGGGAAATCAGCTATTGAGGTTGTACTCATGACGGAATTTTCGACATTTTTCTTCAAATGTCCATCGATCCTACCTAGTAGATGACGAAAATGAGGTCCGTTCAAAACTGTATATATCTATCTATATATATAAAATTGTAACCTCTGTCTGTACATTGATTTTTTTCGCGAAATTTCACGATAACTTTTCGTTTCACATGTCATAGACACCATAACTGCATTTTGTTTCTTTCGTGTCTGTTTGTTTGTTTGTTTGTTTGTTTGTTTGTTTGTTTATTTGTTTGTTTGTTTGTTACCTTTTCACGCATAAACGGCTAAACCGAATTTTATGAAACTTGGTATGTATATTACTACTAGCCCAACTTAGACTTTAGGCTATATTAATATTCTCTAAGACGAACAGGAGTGGGGGTTATAAGGGAGGCCTGAAATTAAAAATAGCGATATTTCGTTTCCTATTGCTTTTTCTGCAAATATGCACATAACAAAAGTTGTTTCTTTTGTTATTTAGAGTAACTTTTGTTATATGCACTTTTGCCGTATACGGGAGTATAAATGAGTTATACGCTAAAAACTATAGCGGGAGTCTACAATTTTATTTGGCACAAAAGACTCAACCGAACTTAACCAAACTCGCTATGTGAATTAATACTAACAATTTCCTTATAATAAGCCATACTAACATTTCTAGGGACGGGCAGGAGTGGGGGTTATAAGGGAGGCCTGAAATTAGAAATAGCGATATTTCGTTTCCTATTGCTTTTTTAGCAAATATGCACATAACAAAAGTTGTTTATTTTGTTATTTAGAGTAACTTTTGTTATATGCACTTTTGCCGTATACGGAAGCATAAATGAGTTATACGCTATAAGCTATAGCGGGAGTCCACAATTTTATTTGGCACTAAAGACTCAACCGAATTAAACTAAACTCGGTATGTGAATTAGTACTAACGCCTTCATTATAATAAGCTATACTAGCATTGCTAGGGACGGGCAAGAGTGGGGGTTATAAGGGAGGCCTGAAATTAATAATAGTGATATTTCGTTTCCTATTGCATTTTCGGCAAATATGCACATAACAAAAGTTGTTTATTTTGTTATTTAGAGAAACTTTTTTTATATGCACTATCACCGAATACCGAAGTATAAAGGCGTTATACGCTAAAACCTATAGCGGAAGTGAACAATTTTATTTCGGACAAAAGACCCAACTGAAATAAATAAAACTCGGTATGTGTATTAGCACTAACCCCTTCCTTTTAATAAGCCATACCAACATTTCTAGGGACGGGCAAGAGTGGGGGTTATAAGGAGGCCTGGAATTAAAAATAGTGATTTCATCTGGGGGTTTCGGCAAATATGCACATAACAAAAGTTGTTTATTTTGTTATTTAGAGAAATTTGCTCAACACTTCTTTTCAATATGAACTACCAGGTACCTCAAATGATTCAAATGAATGTCAATATTTTCTCCTTAATAATTCAAATCTATGCATAATGCACAGGAGACGGGAAATATGACAATATGCAGGACAGTGAAGTCTTACATAAAAAAATAATTTTATTATTAACAAATGCCAACAACGGGTGTTAACCCTAAACACTGGAACGGGTAAATGTCAAAATATTGTGCAAAGTAAAGCCTTGCCAAAAAAATACCATCACCATTCAGCCTCAAATGAATTCCCGGGCGAAGCCGGGTATCTGAGCTAGTATCTATATATATCTATATATATATAAAATTGTAACCTCTGTCTGTACATTGATTTTTTTCGCGAAATTTCACGATAACTTTTCGTTTCACATGTCATAGACACCATATCTGCATTTTGTTTCTTTCGTGTATGTTTGTTTGTTTGTTTGTTTGTTTGTTTGTTTGTTTGTTTGTTACCTTTTCACGCATAAACGGCTGAACCGAATTTTATGAAACTTGGTATGTATATTACTACTAACCCAACTTAGACTTTAGGCTATATTAATTTTCTCTGAAACGAACAGGAGTGGGGGTTATAAGGGAAGCCTGAAATTATAAATAGCGATATTTCGTTTTCTATTGGTTTTTCTGCAAATATGCACATAACAAAAGTTGTTTATTTTGTTATTTAGAGTAACTTTTGTTATATACACTTTTGTCGTATACCGAAGTTTAAATGTGTTATACGCTAAAAATTATAGCGGGAATCAACAATTTTATTTGGCACAAAAGACTCAACCGAACTAAACCAAACTCGCTATGTAAATTAATACTAACGATTTCCTTATAATAAGCCATACAAACATTTCTAGGGACGGGCAGGAGTGGGGGTTATAAGGAAGGCCTGAAATTAAAAATAGCGATATTTCGTTTCCTATTGCTTTCTCAGCAAATATGCACATAATAAAAGTTGTTTATTTTGTTATTTAGAGTAACTTTTGTTATATACACTTTTGCCGTATACGGGAGTATAAATGAGTTATACGCTAAAAACTATAGCGGGAGCCCACAATTTTATTTGGCACAAAAGACTCAACCGAACTAAACCAAACTCGCTATGTGAATTAATACTAACGATTTCCTTATAATAAGCCATACCAACATTTCTATGGACGGGCAGGAGTGGGGGTTATAAGGGAAGCCTGAAATTAAAAATAGCGATATTTCGTTTCCTATTGGGTTTTCCGCAAATATAAACTTAACAAAAGTTGTTTATTTTGTTATTTGGAGTAACTTTTGTTATATACACTTTTGTCGTATACCTAAGTATAAATGAGTTATACGTTAAAACTTTAGCGGGCACTAACGGCTGAACCGAACTTAACAAAACTCGGTATGTCAATAAGCATTAATTCTTCCATGATTATAAGTTATATTAAAATTTTTATGTTCGAACGGGAGGGGGGTTATAAGGGAGGCCTGATATAAAAATTCACCATATTTACATGTATAAGAGACGGGAAATATAAAAATATCGAAGACTGTGAAGAATTATTGAACAAATAATTCTATTATTAGCAAATCACCGGCAACGACGGGTATCAATCATAAACACTGCGACGGGTAAATGTCAAAATATTGTGCAATGTAAAGCCTGGTAAAAAATACCATCACCATTCAGCCTCAAATGAATTCCCGGGCGAAGCCGGGTATCTGAGCTAGTATATATATATATATATATATATATATATATATATATATATATATATATATATATATATATATATTTGTCTGTTACCGCTCTAGCGGTCGCAATTTTTGTTTAATCCTTACCAAACTTCATATTTAAGCGTTTTATGTAAAAAGAAAGATCAAGTTCGTTAACGGCTGAAATCGGACCAGTGGGAGGGGGGGTTTAGAGGGGAGGATTTTCGAAAGTTCGAAATATCTCCGTTACTATACGTCGGATCGAAAAATTATACAGAATCAATCTTATTACAAATTAAATTTACTATAAATATTGTTATATACATTTATTCTCTATCTTGAATAATAACCGAGATATTTGCATTTTTCAGTTTTCACCAAAACCGCCACTTCTACTCATGTTACGTAAACAATACTCTGATACATAATAAATCACATTATTGGAAGTTTAAATACCAAAAATTGTATTCAAGAGACCTTTATTATACGAGATACATGCAAATATGCACTGGTGACTCCCCCCCCCCCATCTTAAAGTTTTGGACTACTAAAATTTTATTGATTGAGATAACAATTATTCTGACTCATTATTAATTACAGTACTAGATATAGTAAATAGTTCTCAATAAAATTAATGTGTTATATTCTGATATATTTCAGTAATTGTTTTTCTTTCCGGCGTGAGGCGGGCCGACCCGTTTGTTTACATTTCTAAGAAAACGCTTCCTGTCGGCAGGTTATTGAAATTGGATGAAACATTTCTTATTTCCGTTTGAATTTATTCACGGTGTCGTTATGTTACCAGTATGTATATTTATCTATTACTAAACTTCACGAGGGAAATCTGCTTAGTTTACGCAGCCCCTGCGTGACGGACTTTTTATTTATTTCGGTTGGGTCTTTTGTCACAAATAAAATTATTCACTTCTGCTATAGGTTTTAGCGTATATCTCGTTTATAATTCGTTATAAGAAAAAAAGTATATATAACAAATGTTACTCTAAATTACAAAATAAACAACTTATGTTCTGTTCATATTTGCTGAAAAAGCATTAGGCAACGAAATATCGCTAATTTTAATTTCAGGCCTCCCTTATAACCCCCACTCCTGTTAGTCTTAGAGAATGTTAATATAGCCTAAAGTCTAAGTTGGGTTAGTAGTAATATACATACCAAGTTTGATAAAATTCGGTTCTGCCGTTTATGCGTGAAAAGGTAACAAACAAACAAACAAATAAACAAACAAACACACACGAAAGAAACAGAATGGAGTAATAGTGTCTATGACATGTGAAACGAAAAGTTATCATGAAAATTCGCGAAAAAAATCAATGTACAGACAGAGGTTACAATTTTATATATATATACTAGATAGACAGATGAGTAGGGTTAACAAATGTTATGGAACCATTTTTGTCTACAATTGTTGTTCTGTGCATTTTTTGTAACTTGAGTACAAAAAGAGAGGTTTTATTACAATATTTTTTAAGCCCTTCAGAATCAGATTCCAGAAATAGCGATTGAGATTAATTCTCAATACATCCATTGTACATCCGCACGTGGAAAATCACATCTCACACAAGAAGGTAAATTTATACAGAAAAATTTCCATTTGTATATAACTGGAAATAAAAGTACACACTATAGACACAGAGCTAGTTGGGTAAAAAGGAGATCTGTAGACTGGGAGAAACGTTAGATGGGAGATAGAATATAGCAAGGGAATTGTGTGTCGCTACAATGTTTACTCAGAGAATACAAAAATAACTTTGCCACTTTTCTTCAACGGGGCGTGTAAACATTGCCAGCTGTATCTTAGAAACCCATTCTCTTATAAGATAGCCGTTCTTGTTGGCTTATCCTCAGAGCACTGGGATGCCAAAGCACCAATACACAAAAGTCCGTCACACAGGGGCTGCGTAAACTAAGCAGATTTCCCACGTGAAGTTTTACAATAGAGGCGAAATCTGCCTAATAACAACTGTAGTAGTAAGAAATCTCTAAACCTAAAACATTATTTAGGGCGTAATAACCCAGTAGTTTCTAGCCCAAAAAACAGTTAACCTAACCTCTAAACCTATTCACGAGGGACGAATAGTTATAGTAACGACCGCCAGAGCTCTCGGCGGAAAGTCCAAACATAGCCTACTGGTGACCACACGCAGAATACAAATGCAAATATCTCGGTTAATATTCAAGATACAGAATAAATGTGTAGAACAATTGAGAGAGAGAGAGAGAGAGAGGGAGAGGGAGAGGGAGAGAGAGAGAGAGAGAGCGAGAGAGAGAGAGGGATAGGGAGAGGGAGAGGGAGAGGGAGAGGGTGAGGGAGAGGGAGAGGGAGAGGGATAGGGAGAGGGAGAGGGAGAGGGAGAGGGAGAGGGAGGGGGAGAGTGAGAGGGAGAGGGAGGGAGAGAGAGAGAGAGAGAGAGAGAGAGAGAGAGAGAGAGAGAGAGGAGAGAGAGTAGAGAGAGAGAGAGAGAGAGAGAGAGAGAGAGAGAGAGAGAGAGAGAGAGAGAGAGAGAGAGAGAGAGAGAGAGAGAGAGAGAGAGAGAGAGAGAGAGAGAGAGTTACAAACCCATTCTCTTATAAGATAGCCGTTCTTGTTGGCTTATCCTCAGAGCACTGGGATGCCAAAGCACCAATCCCAATACACAAAAGTCCGTCACGCAGGGGCTGCGTAAACTAAGCAGATTTCCCACGAGAAGTTTTACAATAGAGAAATCTGCCTAATAACAACTGTAGTAGTAAGAAACCTCTAAACCTAAAACATTATTTAGGGCGTAATAACCCAGTAGTTTCTAGCCCCAAAAAACAGTTAACCTAACCTCTAAACCTATTCACGAGGGACGATTAGTTATGGAAATGGCCACCAGAGCTCTCGGCGGAAAGTCCGAACAGAGCCTACTGGTGAACACACGCAGAATACAAATGCAAATATCTTGGTTAATATTCAAGATAGAGAAAAACTGTATAGAACAATATTTATAGTAAATTTAATTTGCAATAAGATTGATTCTGTACAATTTTTCGGTCCGACGTATAGTAACGGAGATATTTCGAATTTTCGAAAATCCTCCCCTCTAAACCCCCTCTCCCACTGGTCCGATTTTAGCCGTTAACGAACTTGATCTTTCTTTTTACATAAAACGACTAAATATCGAGTTTGGTAACGATCAAACAAAAATTGCGACCGCTACATATATATATGTATATATATATATATATATATATATATATATATATATATATATATATATATATATATATATATATACTGTTTTGAACGGACCTCATTTTCGTCATCTCCTGGGTAGGATCGATGGACATTTGAAGAAAAATTTCGAAAATTCCGTCATGAGTACAACCTCAATAGCTGATTTCCCTCAAGGGAAATCTGCTAAAAACCACAATTTCATCACAGCCAGAGGAGATTTCATTTAAGGGAGATCAACTTTTGAAGAAGTCCTCATGATGTGATTTTTTGCGCATAGCCTGCTTAAAATGAGAAAAAATGAGACTGGTTATTATAACATAACTAAGAGTGTTGCAATGGAGAAATCTAAAACAGATTTTAGATAAACGATGTAGTCAGTAATAAAAGGACCATGTTTTCTATTGATTGCTTATCTATATATATGAGACAATCGGAAGTTGGGATGATAACTGGATATCTTTTGAAATATAATGTGACGTTTTTATTGCCTGGACCGATTCTTTCTTTTCGAATAAAATACAAGTGTTTCCATTTTGTTTTTAGCAGATTTCCCTTTGCATTTTTCAGTTTTGAGCCTCCAGCAAACCCCCACTCCTACTCGTGCCATATTAACAATAAGCTGTTATATCATGAACCACTTCATTACAAGCTTAAATACCAAATATTGTTTTCATTGAACTTTTACTTTGTGAGATTTATGCAAATATAATCTGTTGCCCCTCCCCTTTCTTTTATTCTTGGATTACTAAAATTTGAGTGATTGAGATAAAACTGATTCATTACAAATTACAACACTAGCTTTAGTAAATTGTTTTCAATAAAATTAATATGTTATATTCGTATATATTTCATTAATTGTTTGTCTTGCCAGTCTATCTATGAAGCACTGCGAGGCTGGCTGGCCTGTTTGTTTAAATTTCAGCCGCTTTCCGTTGTAGAGATTATTAACTTGTATTGCAAATTGACTGAAAGATTTCTCATTACCGTCTGTATTTATTCACTTAACATTGACGGTCGTGTTATCTGGACGTATATTTATCTATTGTAAACCTTCAAGAAATCTGCTTAGTTTACGCATTCCCTGCGTGACGGACTTTTTAAATATCCCTTATTCTAAACACATATACAGTTTTCAACTTTCAGTAAACTTCCTTCTTAATCATTTGATGTTAACAATACTAAAAAATATAACAATATAATATATATAAATAACCACTATTTATTAACGCCTAACTTTTGCGACTAAGGCTAATTGGGACGTGGATGTCTCAAATTCGGCAAGGGTGAGAGAGGATTTAGAGGGGGGGGGGGCACTAGGAATATCTAAATATCTCCTTTATTTATGTCGGATCGAGAAAATTGACATAACCATTTTTGTTGAAATTTAGATTTAGATTGAGGTTGTACTCGTGGCACGATTTCCCAAAATTTGTTAAAAGGCCATCGATCCTACATAGTAGATGACGAAAATGAGGTCCATTCCAAATTATATATATATTTATGTTACCGCTCTAGCGGTCGCAATGTATGTGTTTCGTTACCAAAGAGGATATATAGTCTTTTAGGAGATTTCCCTAAAAGAGAGAGAGAGAGAGAGAGAGAGAGAGAGAGAGAGAGAGAGAGAGAGAGAGAGAGAGAGAGAGAGAGAGAGAGAGAGAGAGAGAGAGAGAGAGAGAGAGAGAGAGAGAGAGAGAGAGAGAGAGAGAAGAGAGAGAGAGAGAGAGAGAGAGAGAAGAGAGAGAGAGAGAGAGAGGAGAGAGAGAGAGAGAGAGAGAGAGAGAGAGAGAGAGAGATATGAGAGAGAGAGAGAGAGAGAGAGAGAGAGAGAGAGAGAGAGAGAGAGAGAGAGAGAGAGAGAGAGAGAGAGAGAGAGAGAGAGAGAGAGATAGAGAGAGAGAGAGAGAGAGAGAGAGAGAGAGAGAGAGAGAGAGAGAGAGAGAGAGAGAGAGAGAGTGAGAGAGAGAGAGAGAGAGAGAGAGAGAGAGAGAGAGAGAGAGAGAGAGAGAGAGAGAGAGAGAGAGAGAGCGAGAGAGAGAGAGAGAGAGAGAGAGAGAGAGAGAGAGAGAGAGAGAGAGAGAGAGAGAGAGAGAGAGAGAGAGAGAGAGAGAGAGAGAGAGAGAGAGAGAGAGAGAGAGAGAGAGGAGAGAGAGGAGAGAGAGAGAGAGAGAGAGAGAGATGAGAAGAGAGAGAGAGAGAGAGAGAGAGAGAGATAGAGAGAGAGAGAGAGAGAGAGAGAGAGAGAGAGAGAGAGAGAGAGAGAGAGAGAGAGAGAGAGAGAGAGTACAGTGTATTTTAGTTGCAGTGCGGTAAAGATGTTTTACGTAAACAACAGTAGTGTCGTGGTTATATAAAGAATAGTGCAGTGCCATGTTTTTGAGAACTTCAGTGATCGCAAGTTATTGTACTGTGCAACAAGGAGAGAAATTATCACTGAATACGGTGAGTACTAGTTAAAAATAATTTATCAAGCGTGTTGTGCATTGTCAAATAAATTGTGCAGTAATAAAAACTCTAAAACGTGTGTGTTTAATTTTGCGATCCAAAAGAATTCTAATAAACAACGTTTATTATTTTTGTAATAAACGCAATATATTTTCACGCCATTACTTTAAATTCAAGACTGGGGTTCAAGTAAAAGTTTAAATCGCTGTTACATTTAACGTAATTAAAATCATGAAAATAGGTTTAGCAGACCTTTTAAAGGAATGATTTTTTCGCAGTTGATAATGAGCTTGCAAGCTACTGAGGTCAATGCAGTATACCAAAAGATAAATAATGACAAAGTGTGCATAATGGAGGCAGAAATGTCACTAGATTATTCACTGCCACAGGAAACCAGTCTAAAATGACTCCATTTGTTCACAAGCAAATATACCTCATCCAATCAAGTGGGAGGGGGGGGGGATTTCTCCTTATAACGCCATTATTGTTATTCAAGATTTGTCTCATTAGAGAAGAATTTAGTAAAACTTTTAAAACGTTTATACTGATAATAAAGGTCGCTGAGGTAAAAATTTTATGATATTATCCGTCAAGCAGGATGCACACAGACAGACAGACAGACAGACACACACACACACACACACACACACACACACACACACACAACAAATCAGAGACCTAATAGCAGAACTAAATCATTTTAACATATATTTTTCATGAGTTAAAGCATATTCTGAAAATTTTGGAAATGAATTTGCAGATAGATTTCCTACGTCTGCTTCAAAAGATACCCAATTCCTAGAATGTTACCTTAATATCTCCAAAACCCATGAAAAATGTATGAAAAAGCCCATCACATATATAGCCCATCTATGTTAAGTGGCAAGAACTACAGTAACAGTAAGTAAAAGTCGACATTTAAAAAATTTCATTCCAAACGTTAATTAACACATATTTTAACAGCAAACAGGGGCTCAGGTTAGCCATGAGAGTTAAGATTTGACCTTAATCTCACATGGTAAACGTAGAGTGGCGAGTTCGATTCTCGCCTGGGCAAAGGAAATTATTTAGTGACGAAATTCATTAAATAACACCCTAAGGCCCATCCAGGCTAGAAAAGGGTGGTAACCTGTAGATAACCCGTCCCGATTAGCCTCAGTTGCAAAAAGTGCACGTTAATAAATAATAATAATAATAACAGAAAATACCTACAGACGGACTTCTAAATGACAAGATAAGTAACAGGACATGTTTCACTAAATTCATATTACCACCGATTCAACATAAAAACAACAATACTTGCCCTAGTGATTTCAGAACTCCACAAACATATCAACAATTAATAAACAATTGTAGACTATTGACTAGCGAACGACAAATGCGAAAACAGGACATCAAAATGCAGAACCGCAAATTTCATCTCGAAGAATTTAGGCTATTACCAAAACGTGATAATGCTCTTAAAAGATTTACAGAACATGCTTTTAACACAATTAACAGGTTGAATACTTATTACAGCTGGTTAAAAACAACCACACTTAAACGATTACGAATAACTATAGTATTTAGGTTCACAGTCTTCCCATTGTGCGTTTTTATTTAATGTTATTATTGTCAATTTGTTTATTTATATATAAGTTCTTTAATATACTTCAAATGCATGTGATATGCTAAATTGCTTGGGACATGCCATTTAGCCATTGTACGTTAAGAGTAAACACAGATATCATTAAACGTCATATTCCAAATATTGTATTCAACAAGCCTTTACTAAGGGAGATACACACACATTCATATAAAATGTGTGAAAACGTCATCAATTCCTGACTCAAAATGTTTATTTGATCTATACCATACTCGATATTCATTCAACACTAGTACACCCCTACTTCTAATCATTCGATTTTAGCAGATTTCCCTTAAGAGAATCAGCTATTGAGGTTATACTTAGATGCGAATTACGAAACATTTTCTCGAATATCCATCGATCCGAATTAGTAGATGACGAAAATGAGGTCCGTTCAAAATTAATCACATTTATAAATTACTAGCTCAGATGCCCGGCTTCGCCCGGGAAATCATTTGACGCTGAATGATGATGGTATTTTTTTGGCAAAGCTTTACTTAGCACAATATTTTGACATTTCCCGTCCCAGTTAGGGATTATACCCGCCATTGATGTGGATTTGTTAATAATAAAATTATTTGTTATGTAAGGCTACACTGTTCTCAATATTTCTAACCGAAATATCTCCTTTTTTATACGTCGGATCGAAAAAGTCCGTCACGCAGGGGCTGAGTAAACTAAGCAGATTTCCCAAGTGAAGTTTTATACTAGAGAAATTTCAGAATAGAGACTCAAACAGTTACGGGAAGGGCCCGAACTAGCTCTTAACGGAAACTCACGACTACACCCGAAGTTAGCATATCTCATCTCAGAAGCTGAAAACAGAAAAATGCAAATATCTCGGTTAATATTCAAGATACAGAATAAATGTATATAACATTATTTATAGTAAATTTAATTTGCAATAAGATTGCTTCTATATAAACTTTCGATCCGACGTATAGTAAAGGAGATATTTCGAATTTTCAAAAATCCTCCACTCTAAACCCCCCCACTCCCACTGGTCCGATTTCAGCCATTAACGAACTTGATCTTTATTTTTGCATAAAACGTTTAAATATCGAGTTTGGGAAGGATCAAACGAAAATTACGACCGCTAGAGGGTTAACAGACAAATATATATATATATATATAAAATTTTGAACGGACCTCATTTTCGTCATCTCCAGGGTAGGATCGATGGACATTTGAAGACATTTTTCGAAACTCGCGTCATGAGTACGACCTCAATAGCTGATTTCCCTTAAGGGAAATCTGCTAAAAGTGTATAATTGAAATTGAATTGCCTATCAATAATGTTATTTACATATTTTCTCTATCATGATTATTAACCAAGATATTTGCATTTTATAGTTTTCAGCCTTTAGTAAACCACCTCCTACTCATATAATATGAACAATAAGTTGTAATATCCTGAATTACTTTATTGGAAGCTTAAATATCAAATGTTATTTTCACTGAACTTTCCCTGCTTGAGGGTACAAGCAAATATGTTGTGATGACGTCACTATTTAAGATTATACGTTCTTAACTCGTAAATGCTTATTTGTTCTCCACCATACTCGATATTTATATTTAACTGTTTCATTCAATGCTATTCTGGACGAAAAGGTGTAAGCGGACGCCAGTGTTGCGAAAACTACGAGTACGTACATGAAAAGGTACACAGAGTCAATCACATATTTAATGAATACGAAGTAGATGAAAAGAACCGACCGATGAAACGACCAAGTCCGCCAAAGAAGGGCAGTCTGGGCATTTATCTTTGATCTTAGCCGCCGTTTATAAAAGCGGCCCCGACAGTTAGTTTGTTCTTAGTTCTCTTCAAGGGGATAATAGTGCGTTCAGTGCAGCTTTAGTGAACAGTGCGTTATAAAGATCATATTCGTTAATGGTCAATTGGACCTGGAATAGGGAGAGGTTTAGAAGGGGGGGTTTGAAAATTCAAAATATCTGTTATTTTAAGCCGGATCGAATAATGTTATAGAACCATTCTTGTTAAGCTATCGATGGTGGGAAATCTGCTTAGTTTACGCAGTCACGGACTGTCTAATCTCAAAAATCATTTCGAAACTTCAATAGGAATATCGTTTTGAATTCAAAATACTCTAATTGTATTTTTTTGTGTAAAGAAGCAAGCATACCGATAGATAAAAAGTCCGTCACGCAGGGGCTGCGTAAACTAAGCAGATTTCCCTCGTGAAGTTTTACAATAGAGAAATCTGCATACTGGTAACACAACGCCACCGTGATTAAATACAAACGGTAATGAGAAATCTTTCAGTTAATTAAAATAAATTCCGAACTGAAACGGTTTCTGAATTGTAAGAATAATTTATATTTTAATAACTCAAATTTTAGTAGTCCAAGAACTGAAGAAGGGGGGGGGCGGATGAACAGAACGTATTTGCATAAATCTCACAAAGTAACGAAGGTTAGGTAAGGTTAGAAACGACAGGTAAGGTTAGAAGAAGCTTCCATCTAAGCCGAGTACTGGCGGAAATGGCCGATCTAATCCAAACTATACCCGACCACAGATTTCATAAAAATGCAAATATCTCGGTTAATATTCATGATAGTGAATAAATGTATATAACAATATTTATAGTTAATTTAATTTGCAATAAGATTGATTATGTACAATGTTTCAATCCGACTTATAGTAACGGAGATATTTCAAATTTTCAATAATCCTCCCTTCTAAATAAACCCCCCTCCCACTGGTCCGTTTTCAGCCGTTAACGAACTTGATCTTTCTTTGATCAAACAAAAATTGCGACCACTAGAGCGGTAACAGACAAATACATATATATATATATATATATATATATATATATATATATATATATATATATATATATATAGATATAAAATAAATAAAATAAAATGGAAATATCTCAGTTAATAATCAAGATAGTGAAAAAATGTTCAAAATAACATGTATAGAACTTTAAAGTTGCAAAAAGATTAGTTCTATACAATTTGTTTATCCGATGCATAATAACGGAGATAACAACGGACTTTTCTAAATTTGCCCCCTCTAAATAACCCCCCCCCTGGTCCGATTTCAGCCGTTAACGAACTTGATCTTTCTTTTTGTACAAAACGACTATATATCAAGTTTGGTGACGATAAGGCAAAAATTGCGACCACTAGAGCGGTAAGATATATATATATATATATATATATATATATATATATATATATATATATATATACTAGCTCAGATACCCGGCTTCGCCTGGGAATTCATTTGAGGCTGAATGGTGATAATATTTTTTTGGCATTTCCATTGTTCCAAATTGTCATATTTCCCGTCTTCTGTGCATTATGCATAGATTTCAGCTATTAAGGACAAAATATTAACATAGATTTGAATTAATTTTTCCCGGTGTGGTACCTGGTAGTTCATATTGGACAGAATTGTTGAGCATATCAATATTTCTCCGCAAATTACTTTAGTTTTACTGTATATCTCGTTTATAATTCGGTATACAAAAAAAGTGTATATAACAAAAGTTACTTTAAATAATAAAATAAACATCTTTTGTTATGTGCATATTTGCAGAAAAACCAATAGAAAACGAAATACCGCTATTTTTAAATTCAGGCCTTCCTTACAACCCCCACTACTGCCCGTCCCTAGAAATGATGGCATGGCTTATTATAATGAATACATTAGTGCTAATACGCATACCGAGTTTTATTTAGATCGGTTGGGTCTTTTGTCCCAAATAAAATTGTTCACTTCCACTATATGTTTTAGCGTATATCTCGTTTATAATTCGGTATACGAAAAAAGTTTATATGACAAAAGTTACTCTAAATAACAAAATAAACAACTCTTGTTATGTTCATTTTTGCCGAAAAACGAATAGAAATCGAAATACCGCTATTTTTAAATTCAGGCCTCCCTTACAACCCCCACTCCTGGCCGTTCCTAGAAATGTTGGTGTAGCTTGTTATAATGAAAGCGTTAGTGTTAATACACATACCGAGTTTTATTTAGTTCGGTTGGGTCTTTGTGCCAAATAAAATTGTTGACTCCCCCTATAATGTTTAGCGTATAACACCTTTATAGTTCGGTATACGAAAAAAGTGTACATAACAAAAGTTACTCTAAATAACAAAATAAACAACTTTTGTTATATGCATATTTGCCAAGAAACCAATAGGAAACGAAATATCGCTATTTTTAATTTCAGGCCTCCCTTATAACCCCCACTCCTGTTCATCTCAGAGAATTTTAATATAGCCTAAAGTCTAAGTTGGGTTAGTACTAATATACATACCAAGTTTCATAAAATTCGGTTCACCGTTTATGCGTGAAAAGGTAACAAACAAACAAACAAATAAATAAACAAACAAACAGACACCAAAGAAACAAATTGCAGTTATGGTGTCTAGAACATGTGAAACAAAAAGTTATCGTGAAATTTCGCGAAAAAAATCAATGTACAGACAGAGGTTACAATTTTACAGAAAAATCTGCTAAAATGTCATAGTCGTTATTCAAATCCTCTCATTTCCATTATTGGGAGATAGAGCGCGCTGCCAAATGATAGTAGTGAAAACTAAGTCAGTAGTTTAATAAAGAAGGCTGAGATATCTAGATAGACGCGGAAGGGGGGGGGGGTGCTTGTCTGCAGAGGCTACTCGTGCCAAGAACCTACAATACCGCACCCTGCAGGGCATCTACTGTCCAAAGGAGTCTAATGGTAATAGGAGGAATTTCAAAGGGTGGGGGTTGATTTCGTTTCTAGAATACTCCCTAGTATAACTACTTATCTCATAATGCAATAAAAAAAATGTCCGTCACGCAGGGGCTGCGTAAACTAAGCAGATTTCCCACGTGAAGGTTTACAATAGATAAATATACATACAGGTAACACAGCCGTGAATGCCCAGTAAATGTACAATACAAGGCTGAATTGTTAACAATAGGCCAGCCAACCTCGTTGTGCTGCATAGATAGACCGGAAAGACAAACAATTAATGGAATATGTTTGAATATAACTATTAATTTTATTGAAAACAATTTACTAAAGCTAGTAATCAGAATCAGTTTTATCTCAATCACTCAAATGTTAGTAATCCAAAAACAAAAGAAGAGAGGGTGGTCGATAGAACGTATTTGCATATATCTCAAAAAGTAAAAGTTCAATGAAAACAATATTTGGTATTTAGGCTTCAATTAATATCTTATATTATACAACAGAGCATTATTTATGTAACACTTGTAAAAGTGGGGGTTTACTTAAGGCTGAAAACTGAAAAATGCAAATATCTCGGTTAATACTCAAGATAGAGAATAACTGTATTAACATCATTTATAGTGTATTTAATTTTCAATAAGATTGATCCTATACTTTTTTTCGATCCGACTTATAGTAACAGAGATATTTCGAATTTTCAAAATTCTCCCCCTCTAAACCTCCCCTCCCCTGGTCCGATTTCAGCCGTTAACGAACTTGATCTTTCTTTTTACATAAAACGATATCGAATTTGGTAACGATTACAAAAAAATTGCGACCGCTAAAGCGGTAACAGACAAATATATATATATACAGTTTTGAACGGACCTCATTTTCGTCATCTCCTAGGTAGGATCGATGGACATTTGAAGAAAAAAGTCGAAAATTCCGTCATGAGTACAACCTCAATAGCTGATTTCCCTTAAGGGAAATCTGCTAAAAATAATAAAAAAATAAATACTGATAATATTCAAATAAAAAAATTTTAAAACAAAAAAAAATATAAAAAGTTTCAGGAAAACCGATTAATATTATTTAAAATGGTAGGTTAATTTAGATGCAAAATTTTGATATTTTAATGTAATTGAATATTTTATTAATGCCTTTACTTCACTCTGTATTAAGAATCAAAAATTATGACAAAAAGGACAATTAATATCTTAGAAATAGTTTGGTTATCAAATGTTTAAGCAGAAATCTGCTATTGAGGTTCTGCTCGTATTGATAAAGTATTTCAAATGGTCATCAATCGTACATAAGAGATGAGGAAAAAAGTCCGTCACGCAGGGGCTGCGTTAAACAAGCAGATTTCCCACGTACCTCAAAATGCTTTTTATTTTTCTCAAAAAGTAAATGTTCAAAGAAAATAATGTTTGGTATTTAGGCTTCAAGTAAAGTGCTTCATAAAATAACAGCGTATTGTTAATATGACATGAGTAGGAGTGGGGAGGTTTACTCTTGGTTAATAATCATGATATTAAAAAACGCATATCACCACATTTATAGAACATTACATATTCATAGTTTACATAGTTATATAAAATTTTTCGATCCGATAGCAATGTAGATATTTCAAATTTTCGAAATTCACCCTCTTACTAGTCGGATTGCAGCTATTAACAAACTCGATCTTTAGTTTTACATAAAAAGTTTAAACATCGAAATTTTGATTGGACCTCATTTTCGTTATCTCCTGGGTAGGATCGATGAACACTCAAAGAAAATTTTTGAAAATACCATCATGAGTACAACCTCAATAACTTATTTTTTCTGTAATCGTTGAATAATGGTAACATTACTAAACTGAAATGAGTGAAGAAAGTGAAACATTTTGCAATAGAGTGAAGAAAGTAATCACATTCTTCACAAGTGAAGAATGTGAATTGCCTTCTTAATTAGTAATAAGTATAAATTAAAAAATAATTTGAAGTTGGAAATTAAATGCTTTTAAATGTTTCTTAACATTGTAAGAATTTATTTTAACAAAATAAATTGAAATGTGAATGAATTATTGGTGGAAATAATCAATATATTTCAAAATCTAAATATAATAATAATTACCTTCCTTGTTTATAACCTGCACTTGTTTATAACTGCACTACTTCACAATCATCACTAGTTGTTTTATAACTATGCTTATAACCTTTCACAACCATGCTTATAACCTACCAACAACATACCATAATCTTCACAACATCCTAATTTTGTTCATATTCTGGTTAGATCTGATCATGTATTACACGATTACAGAAAAAAATTAATATTACACTCGTGACGAAAGTAGAATTTACAACTCTCGTGAAATTACCACACTCGCTTCGCTCGTGTGGGTAAACGTTTCACTCGAGTTGTAAAATGATCTACTTTCGTCACTTGTATAATAAATAACTATTCCCCATGGGAAATCAGCTAATAACCGTTCAAATTTTATATATAATTCTATTGAGATCAGAATTTTTGTTTGATCGTTACCAAACTCTATTTTGTAAAACCAAAGATCAGGTTCGTTAACGAATGAAATGAGACAAGGGGGAGGAGGGGATTTCAAAATATTTCTGTTATTATGCGTTGGATCAAAAAATTGTATAGAACTAATCTTATGTAATATAATGCATTATAAATGTTGCTATGTACGTTTTTTAACTATCTTGATTATTAACCGACATATTTGTTTTTTTTAGTTTTCGCTCATAAGTAAACCCCACCCAATTCACCAGTAAACTCCTACTCACGTCATGTTAACACGATGCTGTTACATTATGAAGCATTTAATTTGAAGCCTAAATACCAAATAATGTTCTCATTGAACCTTTTTACGTTTTGAGATAAATGTAACTACATGGCGCACGTGGGAAACCTCCTTAGTTAATGCAGTCCCTGCTTGACGGACTGTTATGTTGTTTTGTAATATCGTAGTGGTCAGAAGGGACGCTGAATTATTTTGTAAATTTCTTGTAATTAGTTAATAAAGGATAGGTTGATATCAACATAGTTTTATATAACAGCTCGAAGGAAATCTGCTTCGTTTAACTTTTTTCCAGAATGGCAATTTAATATTCCAAAGGCAGATAATTTAAGGAAGTAGTTCGGCGATAATTCTGAAAAGGTTCATGAAGCTACACGGAACAAATTAAAATGATAAAAAGAGTTACAGCGGAAAATCAATTAGGCACATCCTTCTGGCCTGTAGTGAAAGTTCATTCACTTCATCAGTTCATTCATTAAATAATCAATCTGTAAATTAAAATAGGTTTGGAGCTGTTTCAACATTTATAAAGTTCATTGTAGCGCACGGGAACGTTCCGGTCGCTTACGCTAACAGAGAGCAATAAGTCCGTCACGCAGGGGCTGCGTAAAATAAGCAGATTTCCTACGGGCAGAAATGGCACACTAGTCAACCAAATAAACATTTTCCTGTTAAGATCGTAAAATCCGAATTGATAAAGTCACCACACAATTCATTTTGTATGTATCTCTCTTAGTAAAGGTCCTTTGAAAACAATATTTGATATATGCGCTTATTCTTAGCGTTCAATGACTAATGGTGGGTGTTTGATGAAAGATGAAAATTAAAAAAAATCCAAATGTCTAGGTTTCATTTAGTGACGACCTCATTAAAAAATGTCTGTCACGCAGGGGCTGCGTAAACTAAGCAGATTTCCAATGTGCTGGTATGAGACACTACAACAAGAACAATAATTCCCTTCATAATTGAGTTAAGTCAAAACGTAGAGAAGAGCAATTGTAGAAAATCAATAGTTTAACAAGACTTGTTCTATAATATTTTTCCGTCCGGCTCATAGTAACGGAGATTCTTCAATTTTTTAGCAGATTTCCCTTAGGGGAAATCAGCTATTGAGGTTGACTCATGACGGAATTTTTGAATTTTTTTTTCAAATGTCCATCGATCCTACCTAGCAGATGACGAAAATGAGGTCCGTTCAAAACTGTATATATATATATATATATATATATATATATATATATATATATATATATATATTTGTCTGTTACCGCTCTAGCGGCCGCAATTTTGATGTGATCGTTACCAAACTCGATATTTGGTCATGTTATGTAAAAAGAAAGATCAAGTTCGTTAACGGCTGAAATCGGACCAGTGGGAGGGGGGGGTTTAGAGGGGAGGATTTTCGAAAATTCGAAATATCTCCGTTACCATACGTCGGAACGAAAAATTGTATAGGACCAATCTTATTGCAAATTACATTTACTATAAATATTGTTATATACATTTATTCCCTATCTTGAATATTAACCGAGATATTTGCATTTGTATTCTGCGTGTGGTCGGCTATGTTCGGACTTTCCGCTGAGAGCTCTGCGGCCGTTTCCATAACTATTCATCCCTCGTGAATAGGTTTAGGTCACTACAGTTGTTATTAGGCAGATTTCTCTATTGTAAAACTTTACGTGGGAAATCTGCTTAGTTTACGCAGTCCCTGCGTGACGGACTTTCTAAATTACCCCCTCTAAACCCCGGAAATTTTGAACGGACCTCATTTTCGTTATCTAATAGGTAGAAGTGATGGACATTTGAAGAAATGTTTCGAAAATCGTGTCATGAGTACAATCTCAGTAGCTGGTTTCCCTTAAAGAAATGTGCTAAAATCCTTAGTCCCACCCTGCCTGGAAAAATCTAGTAATGGGTAAGTAACCTACCCCAATTAGCTTTATGTCATCTCATGTCATCATCAATTATTTATTTCTCCAGTAGTAAGAAGCCTATGTATACAGAACTGACAGATGTTACTCAGTTACTTACTTAAGGATCAGACTCTTAGAAGTGGGGGTTTACTGAAGGATGAAAACATAAACATACAAATAACTCGCTTAATATGCGAGATAAGGTAAAAATGAATTAAATAAAAATTGTAGAAAATTAAGTGTTTAACGAGATTGGGTCTACAGCATGTTTGGAACCATTTCGTAATAACGATCTAAGATAATAAGATCTTCTGAATCGGGGCAGACTCCCCCATAGCACCATATATCCTGTATTTCCAAATAGAATCCCAATGAATATAGGTGGGAGGACCATACAACCTTAATGAAGTCGCCATACAACGTATTAGCAAGTATCTCATTCAATAAAGATCTATCGTCAACAAATTGGGTATCTAAGCGCGGAATAAGACGTTTCATGATATATTTTTTTACAGTACAATGACTAAAACTGGGGATCTACTGAAGGCTAAAAATACAAAAATATCGATTAATATTAAAGACAGAGAAAAAGCAATATAAACACATTTGTAGAACATTACATTTTCAACAAGATTGGTTGTATAAAATTGTTCGATTCCACCCATAATAACAAAGATATTTTAAATTTTCGATTCCCCCTTTGATATTTAGTTTTACATGGAACGCATATATAAAGATAACAGTCAAGTGAATATATATAGTAATAGTTTTATATATATATATATATATATATATATATATATATATATATATATGCACATATATAGGTATATATAATTTTGAACCGACCTCCAAGGTAGGATCGATGGACACTTGAGGAAATCATTCAAATCGTATCATGAGAACAACACCAATAGCTGATTTCCCTTCAGGAAAATCTGATAAAAATCATTAAAATATGCTATTCAATAATTAAATTCAATCAATAATTTATTATCGCCCAAATTCCTGCCAATTTCGATCGGATAAATATAGACATAATCTCTTGGGATGTATTTCATTTTGTCAAAGGAATTTTATTGATTATATATTATATTCAAAGGGTTGACATGAAAGGGAGCCAGCTGACCACATCCTCGCCTTTTCATGGCCAATTAAACGCACCATGTATTGAGAATGTATTTTCATGGCGGGCTTTTCAAAATTACCAATGACAAAAAAAAAACAAGTCAAACAGTGCGAAAAAGAAACGTCAATTGGTAGTAATTTGAACTTATCATTTTATTTCTTCTGAAATTGTGTATATATTGACGATAGTTTGTATAAATTCTAAAATATTTTACAAACTTGGAGAAAATTCGAATATTCAATAGAGTATATCTCATAGGGAAATTTACTAATACAAATGAATTACAATAAAAAATATAGAATTGCAATGCAGAATAATATAAGTAAAAAGTTAGAAATATTATCATGGCAATTATCAAAATGAAGGTTTGAATAATTCTAAAAAAAAAACAAGAGAAATACATAAGAAATAGATAAAAGTTACAAAAAAAAATTTAAATTCTAATGAGAGTAATCGTTATCAAATTTAAAATGACACATGTATTAGATAGTTAAATCTGTCGGTGTATATAACCTATCTATCTATCTATATACTAGTAGATATATAACATTGTAACCTCTGTCTGTACATTGATTTTTTTCGCGAAGTTTCACGATAACTATTCGTTTCACATGTTTTAGACACCATAACTGCATTTTGTTTCTTTTGTGGCTGTTTGTTTGTTTTTTAGTTACCTTTTCACGCATGAACGGCTGAACCGAATTTTATAAACTTAGTATGTATATTACTACTAACCCAATTTAGACAGTAGCCTATGTTAATATTCTCTAAGACGAACAGGAGTGGGGGTTATAAGGGAGGCCTGAAATTAAAAATAGCGATATTTCGTTTCCTATTGATTTTTTGACAAACGTGCACATAACAAAAGTTGTTTACTTTGTTATTTAGAGTAACTTTTGTTTAATACATTTTTTCGGGATTAATGTATGAAGCAAGTAATTTGATTAGAAATATTGATACGCTCAACAATTCTTTCCAATATGAACTCCTTGGAAAAATATGAACTACCTCACTTGGAAAAATTAATTCAAATCATTGTTAATATTTTGTCCTCAATAATTTAAATCTATGCATAATGCACAGGAGACGGAAAATATGACAATATTGAGGACAGTGTAGCCTTACATAACAAATAATTTTATTATTACCCAATCCACAGCAACGACGGGTATAAACCCTAAACACTGGGAAATATTGTGCAAAGTAAAGCCTTGCCAAAAAATTCCATAATTCCATCACCATTCAGCCTCAAATGAATTCCCGGGCAAAGCCGGGTATCTGAGCTAGTATATATATATATATATATATATATGGAAAATCCAATTAAAAGTGATGGAAACGAATTAGAAGTTCAGACTTTTTACTGCCCCCTAGCATTTGGTGTTCAGTTTAGCTAAGAAAATTTAATTTGAGACAAAATTGTACTAATGTTACCCATTGGAGTGAAAACATTCCTCTTAATATTCTTGGGTTAGATTTCCTGATTGGCATGAGGATTTATTTAATAGTAGGCTCACCTAATGAATCGCTTAGACCCGCACTGGCAAGAAAAAAAATTGGAATCTTTAGATTAGCCCTAATAAAATACAATGGACGTTAGAATATCATTATTAATTAATTTTTATTGTGGGGGGCTGTCCTTTGTATTATGAATTTGAAAAATGATTACTTTTGAAACTTGTTTAACCTTCACCACAGACACCGGGGATACATTTGTGCATGTTAGGCATTACAATTTAAGCTGTCATGGCTAATTGGAGCGGGCTATCAACAGGTAATCGCTTTTTTCTATCCAAGGGACATTGGACTTCATTTATCGAGTTCGTCACTAAATACATTCCTATTGCTGACGCGGGATTCGAACCCGCAGATTATAGGTTTACCAAAAGTATAAGGACCAACGCATTGACTCGCGTAAAAAAAAAATATATGTTTCCCATCTCAAAAATTCGATGTTAGTTTCATTGGAAACTAAGTTTATTAATTAATAAAATATGTCTAAAAATCTGTTTAGAATAAGGGATAAATATTTTTTTTTAAATATATAATCCGTCACAAATGGAAGATTCAGATCGAGCCAATAAAAACGTCATATTACATTTTATTAGATACCCAGTTATCATCCACACTCCCGAATTTCACAAATGGAGATAAGCAATCAATAGAAAACATGGAATTTTATTAACGACCAAATCATTTATCTGAAATATCTTTTATGTTTTATCATTACATTATCACACTTCTATATCAGGCCTTATTTTGCCTCATTTTTATTATTCATTCATCTTTATTTTTTATGCGCAGCTCAGGCGAGACATGCCTGAGATAAGACGTTGGTCTTAATAAACTTGGGGAACAGAAAGTCATGGTTTCGATTCCAGTGTGAGCAATAGAAATTTATTAAGCGAAAACTCACTACAAGAAATGCTTAGTCCCATCCTGGCTAGAAAAGGGTGGCAACTTTGTTAGTTATTTTAAAATAAGTAGGAACATATAAATTTTATTTATGATCGATTCTCTCATAATAGATACCTCACTGTTAAAATTAACAGTCCGTCACGCAGGGGCTGCGTAAACTAAGCAGATTTCCCACGTGAAGTTTTACAATAGAGAAATCTGTCTAATAACAACAGTAGTTGAAATGAATCTCTAAACCTATTCATGAGGGACGATTAGTAACGAAAACGGCCGCCCTTGCTCTCGGCGGAATGTCCCGAACATAGCCGACTCCAGCCGACCACATACACAATGCAAATGCAAATATCTCGGTTAATATTGAAGATAGAGAATAAATGTATAAAACAATATTTATAGTAAATTTAATTTGCAATAAGATTGGTTCTATACAATTTTTTGATCCGACGTATGGTAACGGAAATATTTCGAATTTTCAAAAAACCTCCCCTCCCACTGGTCCGATTTCAGCCGTTAACGAACTTGATCTTTATTTTTACATAAAACGACTAAATATCGAGTTTGGTAACGATTAAATAATAATTACGACCGCTAGAGCGGTAACAGACAAATATATATATAGATAGATAGATAGATAGATAGATATAGATATATATATATACAGTTTTGAACGGACCTCATTTTCATCATCTCCTGTGTAGGATCGATGGACATTTGAAGAAAAATTTCGAAAATCGCGTCATGAGTACGACCTCAATAGCTGATTTCCCTGAAGAGAAATCTGCTAAAAATTAAATATTTTGCAATCCAAATATTATGTTAAATTTTGACTCAAAAACACACAGTAAATCAAAATGAGAACATATACTTTGACCCAAATAAATGTCTATACTCATCAATTCTTCGTAGTTGGGTAAATGATTAAACGTCTTCATTGAACATACCCGTAGGCCTTTATTAAAACTCTTTTAGCCCTACATGTTTCGAATAAGACGTCCGTATTTTGATGGAAATTCGCTATTAACAATGAAACATCTTACACTTTCAGAAACAAGGTATTTCAGCTATTAGCAGACTTCCCTTAAGTTGTACTCATGATGGAATCTCGACAACTTTCTTCAAATGGCCCACCTAGGAGATTACGAAATGACGTTCGTTAAAGCCGGTCATGTATATACATAAACACACGCGCACACGTACAAATATATTTGTCTGATATAGCTCTGGTGGTAGTAATATTTGTTCGATTTTCTCCAAACTCGATACTAAATAGCTTCATGAAAACCTAAATATCAAGTTCGTTGACGACAGAAATTTTACCGGGAAAACGGACGGGGGGAACCAAAAATTCGAAATACCGCCAATGTCAATACGACTTAAACTGTACAGCACCTGAGTCATTAAAAATTTCATTTCCAGTTCAAATTTTAAGTCTTGCGTGGATAGTTTTCTTATTATAAGAAAAATGTAGAATAGATGAATTCAGATCACCAGCGTGTCCGAAATTGGGAAATTTTCTTAGTTTACACAGCCCCTGCGTGAAACGTATTTAGATGAATAGTTGGCCGAACACATGTAGCTGTCCTGGGTGGGATTTTTAACGGACGACAAAAGACAAAATCGTCTTTATCTCCGCTCCTAAATTCCAAATCAAAAAACGTTATAAAAGAAAATTTTGAGAGTTTTTAATAATGAACGAAAAAGGTCCTAAACAAATAGGGTTTATATCTAGTAGATTCAGAGAAATGTGCTGCTTTGTATTTTCTTCCACCTTTAAACCTCCTATCCTTTGAAGTGATTCCGCCGGTAAGCGAATTTTAATGGTTTGAATGTTATGAACACATGCACACTCAAAATACATGTATGCAAAATTTTGAACAAATTGTTTTTTTGTCTTCTAAGGTCATCAGGATGAAAATTTACCTTTGCCCTGGACATAGGTCTTATATGCTATAGTATCGGTGTATTTCCTATAGAGGAATTCGGTGTAAACTAAAAAAAGGCAATTTAGATTTGCCAATATTTATTTTCCAAAAGAAAATATTCATGTCAAAGGTCCTAACGACCTTTTAAATGTCCACATCAATCAGCTGACCTTTCATAATGCAGTTTCCAGTCAATTTTGTAATATTACTGATGTCACTTAACAAAATCAGAGCCACAAATAGCCCCAAAGTATTAAAAATGTGTTTTTGAATTGCTAGAAGATTTGAAAATTCTCTTTATAAAAAGACAGTAGAGGCTTAACAGTATATTGTTGATAATTATTTTCCTATAGGTAAACTCATTTTCTTAATATATTTGACTGTAAGGGGAAGAAATGTCCATTGACTAAAGAACAAAACTATTATTTGAGAAAGATGACTCACCGTTATGACAGAGCGGAGACCGAACGACAGGATAACTTCCATTTGTTTGTTGTTGTGTAGATGTAGGTTCGAAGCCCCCAAATTCGGGCTTGTCGAATTTACTGGCTAACAGCTGATGAAAGATATATATAGAGAAAGAGGAGCGGAGAGAGAGAATATAACCCGCACTGTAGGGAGGTTGTAGGCTACACGGGGAGTTATCGATTATTTAGAAGGCCCTGCAAGTCTGCCTTGAGTATCCGCTAGGGGCGCCCTTATACCAATGTTGTCCCATCTGTTGCTAGACGATCCCTCGATAGCCAGCCTCGCCTCAGACTCTACAAAACTCCCCCACGTGCTGGAATGGTAGTTGATGTTGTCAGCTCAAATTCAAGAAGCCTACCACAACTTCAAATTTAAGTTGGACATAAGTAATTATAAAATTGCAGGATGGTGAGAAAGGAGTACGGGTAAAGTAAAGGCTGAAAGCAAGACTTCAAATTATTTATTGAAGCTTCCAGTGAGCGATGTTGCCCAAAATAGTTAGACAATCCCTGCTCTGTTCACTCTCCTCCTGATCCGAACGAACCTCATTTTCGCCATCTCCGAGATAGGATCGATGGACATTTGAAGAAATGTTTAAGATAATATATCTTTAAGGGAATAGGTTACGTCCAAAATATTTTTGATTTCTTTAAATATGGTGAGAGTAATATTAAGCCAATTATAACTAATTTCCTTATATTGAAAACTTAATACTCTATAAGTAATGAAAGCACTGAAAACTCTTTAGCACTCTGCCAGAATGTATGGCTGTATAAAAACAAACCTTTTTTTTAAAAAATAAATTAAAAAACTAATGTTTGAAGAAAGCTGTTATACACAACATGAATATTATAGTTGTCGTTTGCGGCATATCTCCAGCGCTGTATTTAGTGAGGTGACCCATGACATTTCGCCGGCTTGCGACAGCTCTTAACCCTAGAACTACCAAGGGGGGGGCTCCTTGAGCCCACAACTTTTTGTTTTTTGTTCCCTATCACCCAATTTTTAATGGGATATTTTTGATATTTTATGTATTCCTCAGAAAAACATCCTAGAGATGTAGGGCATAACAATAAAATTAAATAAAAAAATTTCTATGTTGAGCAAAAAATTTTTTTTTTGACGGATGGGCTCGAGGAGCCCCACCCCCCTTGGTAATGCAAGGGGTAGTTATACCCTGAAGTACCGAGGGGGGGGGCTCCTCGAGCCTACTGATATTTAATACTACTTTTAACTAGTAATTAAAGTGTTATTAATTATATTGCTCAAATAATAATTACTTTGATGTAATTTTAACCTACAAAAACCTTCTCAAGTTTTTTTTTTTCTCAAAAAAATATATATATATATTCTCCCCATATAATTTTTTTTCATATAAAAATATATTACTGAGATGGTTATAATTATTGCTCCTGATAGGTACTTTTTTAGAAAAGAGATTTTCTAGGTTTGTTCCCAACTAGGGGAACAGTTAGTCCATGCTGCATCCTGGATAAACACTCGGAAAAAAAATTATTTGTGCAAAAGCACCGATAATTGCATTACGAATCTGATAATTATATTTTCTTAAAATTATAATTCTATTATAATGTTATATATAACTTAGATTAATAGAATAACTTTTTATTCTAACAATGTTTAGATATGTTCCTCCAGTAGAATAAATTACATTTAATTTAAAGTCATCCTTTTTTTCCATCCGAACTTTTTTTTTTAATTTATTTTTATTTTTGTATATTTAATTTTTTTTTCACAGGTGTCATAAGAAACGTTCATTAAACATAATCCAATAGAAATAAAAATTTTAAAAAAATTATAGAATTAAAATAAAAGGTTTTTAAGGTTGTGGGCTCGAGGAGCCCCCCCCCCCTTGGTAATCCATGCGACCTGTGAGAGCTCGGTAATAATAGGGTTAAGACAGGCACGCACCAAACATGACCACCAGAAGAAGCAGGTTGGAAGACAGGCGAAATATCCTGGGCTACCACACTAAAGACAACGCTGGAGATATTCCGCAAACGAGAACTATTTTAAGTTTCCAGTGACGGAGTTTAAAACAACGTATAACATGAATATTGTACAAAATTTTGAAGAATAAAATAAAACTCCAATATATTTGCCACATTAATCATAAAAAGTGCGTTACGCAGGGGGAGGCACATTTCCCACTTGGGACGTACTTGCATTTACCGAAAGCGTAAAAAGTTCCGCTAGAGCGATATATATATATATATATATATATATATATATATATATATATATATATATATAAACTAGCTCAGATACCCGCTTCGCCCGGGAATTGATTTGAGGCTGAATAGTGATGGTATTTTTTTTTTGGCAAGGCTTTAATTTGCCATAATATTTTGACATTTACCCGTCCCAGTGTTTATTTGTTAATACCCGTCGTTGGCATTTGTTAATAATAAAATTAATTTTTTATGTAAGTCTTCACTGTCCTCCAAAATTGTCATATTTCCCGTAGACAATAGACAATGAAATATCACGAATTTTTATTTCAGGCCTCCCTTATAACCCCGTTCTAACCTATGAAAATTTTAATATAGCTTATAATCATGGAAGAATTAATGCTATTTGACGTACCGAGTTTTTGTAAGTTTGGTTTTACTCGTTAGCGCCCAATGAAATCGTTGACCTCCCGCTTTAGTTTAAAGTGTATATCTAAGACAAAAATGAATATGACCAAAGTTACCCTAAATAATAAAAAAAACAACTTTTCTTATGTTCATATTTGCCGATAAACCAACAGGAAACGAAATATCGGTATTATTAATTTCTGGATTCCCTTATAACCACCCCACTCCTGCCCGTCCCTAGAAATGTTGGGTATGTCTTGTTATAATGAAAGCGTTAGTTCTAATACACATACGCCGAGTTTTATTTATTTCGGTGGGGGACTTTTCTCCCAAATAAAATTGTTCACTTCCGCTATAGGTTTTAGCGTATATCTCGTTTATAATTCGGTATACGAAAAAAGTGTATATATCAAAAGTTACTCTAAATAACTAAAAAAAAAATAAACAACTTTTGTTATGTTTATATTTGCCGAAAAACCAATAGGAAACGAAATATCGCTATTTTTAATTTCTGGCTTCCCTTATAACCCCCACTCCTTTTCATCTCAGAGGACATTAATATAGCCTAAAGTCTAAGTTGGGTTAGTAGTAATATACATACTAAGTTTCATATAATTCGGTTTCAGCCGTTTATGCGTAAAAAGGTAACAAACAAACAAACAAATAAACAAACAACAGACACCAAGGAAACAAAGTGGCAGTTATGGTGTCTATGACATGTGAAACGAAAAGTTATCGTGAAATTTCGCCAAAAAAATCATGTACAGACAGAGGTTACAATTTCATATATAATATATATATATATATATATATTCTATATATATATAGATATAATATATAATTTTGAACGGACCTCATTTTCGTCATCTACTTAGTAGGATCGATGAACATTTGAAGAAATTGTTCGAAAATCGCATCCTGAGTACCTCAATAGCTGATTTCCCTTAAGGGAAATCTGCTAAAATGTATTTTATGTAATTTGTATTCTTAAGATTAATAAAATTAATTCATTTATTATAACTAAGAGATCAATTCTAGTAAGGGAAAGAAAGATGTAGTATTCCTGCACTAAATCTGGTGGTGGAGGACATTACTAGTTTTTCATAGCAGCACGTGGGAAATCTGCTTAGTTTACGCAGCTCCAGCGTGGCGCACTTTGGTATTTTCAGCCTGATGATGTGCTGAAATGGGGTGGCATCCTAAAATCCCACCCTGGCTAGAAAAGGGTGGTAACCTATAGATAACCCGTCCCGATTAGCCTAAGTTGCAAAAAGTGGACGTTAATAAATAATAATAATAATAAAAATATATAAACATTTAATGCTGACAGACACCATCTTTCTTTTCGCTAATTATTGGATCCTATAATGTAGACCACTCAACATTATAAATGATAGTAGTAGGCATAAATTTGTCAATACAAACAGAAAATATTTTTGGCGTATCCGAAAATGATTTTTTTTCGCATTAAATGTTAATATTAAATATTCATTTGTATTATATTTTAATGGAAAAGAATATATTTCATTTTACCTCCAGACGGTGTCGAGATGTGTTGCGGTAGTGTATCTGCCAGCGCCGTAGAAATGAGCCGCTTCTTGAACTTCTCTTGTCGGCTGCAATTCAATCATTACAAAATAAACTACTTATCTCATAATGCAAAAAAAAAAAATAAAAAGAAATACTGATAATAGTTAACTAAAAAAAGTATTAAAACATAAAAAAAAATAAATAAAAAAGTTTCATAGTAGCCGATTAATATTATTTAAAACGTTTTACGTTAGTTTTAGACGCGAAATTTTGATATTTTAATATAATTGAATATTTTATCTATGTCTTTACTTCACACTGTATCAAGAATCAAAAATTATGAACAAAAAGAATAAATAGTATCTTAGAAATAGTATGGTTAACAAATGTTTTTGCTATTGAGGTTGACCTGATTACGCGATTTTCGGAGATATATATACTTTTCCGCTACCGTTCTAGAGGTCGTAATTTTCATTTATTCGCTACCGAACTATTTGGAGTTTCTTGTAAAACTAAAGATTAAGCCCCTCAACGGCTGAAATCAGAGTAGAGGAGGAGGGAAAATTCGAAGTATTTCCGTTTTGACGACTCGGATTGGTAAATAGTAAACAATCAATCTTGTGACAAATTTAATGTGTCTATAAATGTTATTTTATACATTTTTTCGAAATTTCTCTTCAAATATCTATCGATCCTAACTAGAAGATGACGAAAATGAGGCCCGTTCAAAATTATCGTTTCACATGTCATAGACACGAAAACGGCAATTCGTTTATTTAGTGACTGTTTGTTTGTTACCTTTTCTCGCATAAACGGCTGCACCGAATTTTATGAAACTTGGTATGCATATTACTACTATTCCAACTTAAACTTTTGGGCTATATTAATATTCTCGGAGACCAACGGGAGTTAAAAATAGTGATATTTGGTTTCCAATTGGTTTTTCGGCAAATATGCACATGACGAAAGTTGTTTATTTTGTTATATAGAGTAATGTTTGGTACATACACTTTGGCCGTATACCGAAGTATAAATGGGTTATACACTAAAAACTATAGCGAGAGTCGATATTTTAATTTGACACAAGAGAATCAACCGAACTAAAGAAAACTCGCTACTCCATGATAATAACCTGTAACATTTCTAGGGACGAACAGGAGTGGGGGTTATAAGGGAGGCCTGAAATTAAAAATAGCGATATTTCGTTTTCTATTGCATTTTCGGCAATTATGCAAATAACAAAAGTTGTTTAATTTGTTATTTAGAGTAACTTTTGTTATATCACTTTTGTCGTATACCTAAGTATAAAGGCGTTATACTCTAAAAATGATAGCGGAAGTCAACAATTTTATTTGGCACAAAATACTCAACCGAACTAAACCAAACTCGGTATGTGAATTAGCACTAACGTCTTCCTTATAATAAGCCATACTAACATTTCTAGGGACGGGCAGGAATGGGGTTATAAGGGAGGCCTGAAGAATTAAAAATAGTGATATTTTGTTTCCTATTGGGGTTTCGGCAAATATGCACATAAGAAAGTTGCCAACAATTCTTTGGAACTACCAGTAACTCACCCGGGAAAAATTAATTCAAATGTATGTTAATATTTTGAGCTTAATAATTCAAATCTATGCACAGGAAACGGGAAATATGACAATATGGAGAACATTTACAAGTCTTACATAAAGAACATTCATAAGTCTTACATAAAGAAATAATTTTATTATTAACAAATCCACAGAAACGACGGGTATTTAAACTAAATACTGGGACGGGTAAATGTCAAAATACATATTGTGCAAAGTAAAGCCTTGCCAAAAAAATACCATCAGGGCATTCAGCCTCAAATGGCTGAATTCCCGAGCGAAGCCGTAGCTATTATATATATATATATATATTAATATATATATATATATATTATATATATATATATATATACTAGCTACGGCTTCGCTTGGGAATTCATATGAGGTTTCATGATGATGGTATTTTTTATGGCAAGCCTTTACTTTCCACAATATTTTAACATTTTCCGATGTAAACCCGTCGTTGGATTTGTTAATAATAAAAGTATTTGTTATGTAAGGTTTCACTGTCCACAATATTTTTATATTTCCCGTCTACTGTGCATGTAGTTTTTTTATAATTCATAACCATAGAAAGTATTCTGTCCGCCAAACTATGTTTTAATTAAACTTCCTTTCCAAATTTTTATTTTAGGCTTCTCATATAACCCCTTCACCTCCCGTTTGAACCTATAAAATTTAATATAGCTTATAATCGTTTAAGAATTAATTTATTATTTATTATTATATATAATTTATTAATTAATTTATGCTAATTAGTCTTTGGTACCAAATAAAATTGTTGATTCCCGTTAAAGTTTTTAGCGTATAATCATTTATACTTCCATATACGGCAAAAATGTATATAACAAATTTGACTCTAAAAATCAAAATAGACAACATTTGCAATGTGCATATTTGCCAAAAAACCAATGGAAACAAAATATCGCTATTTTTAATTTCATGCCTACCTTACAACACCCACTCCTGCCCATCCCTAGAAAAGATGAAATTGCTAATAATTAAGGCGTCAGTGCAAATACACATACCGAGTTTTATTTAGTTCCGTTGAGTCTTTTGTACCAAAGAAAATTGTTCACTTCCGCAATAGGTTTTAGAGTATATCTCGTTTATACTTAGGTATACGACAAAAGTGATATAACAAAAGTTACTCTAAATAACAAATTAAACAACTTTTGTCATGTACAAATTTGCCGAAAAACCAATAGGGAACGAAATATCGCTATTTTTAATTTCAGGCCTCCCTTATAACCCCCACTCCTGTTCGTCTCAGAGAAATAAATAGTATCCTATGTCCGTCTCCTGGCTCTAAGCTACCTCCTCACCAATTTTCAGCCATATCGGTAAAGCCGTTCTTGAGTTATAAATTGTCTAACTAACACGACTTTCTTTTATATATAAAACTGTATGTATTGTTACGTTTTATTACCAAAACCAGTAATAAACGTTTTTAAGAAGAGTTCTTTTGGATTGCAAAATTAAATACTCGCAAGTTTCACAATTTTTATCACTACACAATTTATTTCACAATGCACAATACACTTGGTAATTATTCTTAATTACTACTCACAGTATAAACTGATAGCGTCACTGTTCTTCAGATTACACAGTCCAATAATTCACTCACGGTCATGGAAATTCACAACAAGACGGCACTGCACTGTCCTTTACTTCGCGGCACTGCACTGTCTTAAACACGGCACTAAACTGGTACTTACAGTCACGGCACAACACTGTTCTTCTTATAAAAACTCTTTACCGCACTGCACTAAGTCGCACTGTAGCACTGATGTGAACATCAAGACAGGTGAGAATAAAACTGACTCGCTCGCGGCTGGCTGGTTCTTTATATAGGTCGTCTGCATACATCAACGGGGAATTGTCTGGACTCGTCGACGCTGGTCTGGGCGGGTCTAGTAGGGGCTCGGCCCCTGTCGGCTTCTTTGATCTATCTCGCACTTCCAGAATACGCGACTCTCTCTCTAAAGGATTATTCATGTATTTAATTTTCGCAACACTGCCGCCCACTTAAGCCTTTTCGTCCCGAATAGAATCAATATCGCTGTTGCCATACTTGGCTAGTCGACAGTCCTTTCTTGCGTTGTGGGTTGAATAGTAGACCCATTTTACCTTCCGTAAATTCCTCCGTATTCACTGCTCGACCACACACGACACCCATCTGGTTACTGGTCACTTTAATGTGGTCCAATATTTCATGACGGATCGACCTTCCATTGCCCTCCTTAGCCAGAATAGTGTCACCTTTCTGCGCCGTCGACCTGGCTCCTCCTGAGCTAACACGGTTAAGTCGTACATCAATGACGCACACCAATTTCACGGCTTTTGTACAATCCTTGTACTCTACGTTGCATGGCCGCCTTGAGAGGACTAGAGCGTCATCGTGTTTTCTCCCTTTCTTATGAACAATAGAACAGGCTTCTGCTCGACGTGACAATTTCTGGCGTCCGTCGTTACGTAGTTCCCTTGTGGTGCTGCTCTCATGTCCTACATCCAAAGGTATTTCTGTGTTTCGCCAGATCATAAATTTGCTTATCCATGTGCAGGTCAATACCGTGGGCTATCATGAAGTCTACTCCGATGATCACTTCATCCATTATGTCAGCAACAACAATGGTGATGTTAGTTGTTGCTCAGTTTGTTGCTGATCCAAAGAACCCGACATAGTGTCGAGCCCCTACTAGACCCGCCCAGCCCAGCGTCGAAGAGTCCAGACAATTCCCCTTTGATGTATGCCGACGACCTATATAAAGGACCAGCCAGCCACAAGCGAGTCAGTTTTATTCATGTTCACATCAGTGCTACAGTGCGACTTAGTGCAGTGCTTTATAAGAAGAACAGTGTTTTTCCGTGACTGTAAGTACCAGTTTAGTGCCGTGTTTAAACAGTGCAGTGCCGCGAAGTAAGGACAGTGCAGTGCCTTCTTGTTGTGAATTTCAGAGACCGTGAGTGAATTATTGGTCTGTGTAATCTGAAGAACAGTGACGCTATCAGTGTATACTGTGAGTAGTAATTAAGAATAATTACCAAGTGTATTGTGAATTGTGAAATAAATTGTGCAGTGATAAAAACTGTGAAACTTGCGAGTATTTAATTTTGCAATCCAAAAGGACTCTTATTAAAAACGTTTATTACTGGTTTTGGTAATAAAACGTAACAACTGGTGTCAGAAGTGGGATTGCAAAATTAAAATCAACGAAAATGAAGTTTGAAGAACTAAAAGTGGAACATCTGAAGAAGGAGCTGGCTAAACTGGATCTGCCAACAACAGGAAACAAAGCTGAACTACAAAGGCGGTTGACAGATGAATCCAAAGACGAGGAATCGACATAAGTACAGAAGAGTTTGAGGATAAAGAAAAAGAAGACATTGCTGTAAGTAATCCTATCTCAAGTAGCAATTTGGACTTACATGCAATTTTAGCCGCTATGATGGAAAATAACCAGAAACTCTTAGAAGCTTCTAGAGCTAATTACGAGAGAGTAGAAGAAGCAACAGTGAAAAAATCCTAGCGAAAGTCAGACAAGAATTTCAAGAAGTTTCTAGAGCTAATTACGAAAGACTAGAAGACGTCTCTAGAGCTAATTGCGAGAGGCTAGAAGAGAAATTCCGGGAAGCTTCAAGAACAACAAACCAAAAACTCCATGAAATGTCAGAGGAATTGGGCAAACGAGTGGAAGCCATAGAGCAGAGAGTCAGTGAGTTTGATGGAAAAGTCTGCAGCATTTCTGCGCCACAGAAGAACGTTAAAGAGGACGTGTCCAACCTAGGAAGAATGATGATCGATGAAAGACGTGAGCTACAATTCCAAATGGACAATCTACAAGTTCGAGAGGGAGAGTAAGACTCATTTCAGAACATTCCAGCAAGATAAAGACCCCAACTTTTGACGGTAATGTACCATTTAATGTTTTTAAATTCCAATTTGAGACGATGGCCAGTAGAAACGGATGGAATAATAAAGAGAAAGCGGTAGAATTGATTTTGGCACTGAAGGGAACCGCTGCAGAAATCCTGGAAAGTTTACCGGCCGCTTGCAGGAATAATTATAAGGACATTATGGTGACCTTACAGCACAAGTTTGGTGGTGAGCATAAGCGAGAACTCTACAGGATAGAATTACGGGGTAGAGTGCTAAAACCGAACGAGACACTCCAAGATTTTGCCATGGAAACCTCTGGTTCAACTGACTTACCCAGGTGAAAATCATCCTTTCCTAGATCAGTTCAAGATCGAAGCATTTGTGAATGGTATTCGAGATCCAGATGTTAAATTTGCGGTATGCGCTATGCAGAAATCATCCTTTGCTGAAACCATCTCAGATGCGCTAGCCCTGGAGACCGCTAAAGTAATTTCAAAGCAGCAAGTCTACAATATGCGACGTCTTGTTGCTGAAACACAGAGTGGCGGCGACGAAAGGTATGACATAGAAGCAGTGGTCAAGCGGATACAGGAGAAGCAAAGAAATAGATCACGCGCCGAATGCTTCAACTGCGGTAAGGTCGGCGATTTTCAGCGTAACTGTAAAGCACCAAAGAAAGGGTTGAGATCTTTTACACCACGGAGGGACCACCATCGGGCGAGGAACGTCCATATCTCAAGGAGTAAAATAGAAGATGTAGTCAAGCAAGTACTGGAGGAGCAAATGAATAAATCGCGCACTAAATGCTTCAACCGCGGTGAGGTCGGCCACTTTTAGCGTAAAGCGCCAAAGAAAAGCTCGAGATCTATTTCGCCATGGAGGGACAACAAACGGGCGACTAATGTCGAAATCTCTAAAGCCAATGTTAAACCAGAACGAGCTCGCACTGAAAGGCAAGAACCAGCTCCTAAACCCGATGGCTCCACCATCTCTCTTTCAATTATACGACAGAAGAACAGCAACCTTACTGCTCGTGAGCTCATCAACGGGAGGAAACAGGTCCTCACCATGGACACGGGAGCAACACACTCCATCATTGGCCCGATTTGGTAAAAGGGGCAGTGGAACCGTCGGAGAACGTACGACTGCGAACTGCTACAGGGGAGTCAGCCACAGTCTACGAAAAATGAGATCTAAGGTGACCTTAGTGACTATCGCCAATATCAGCACTGAACATTGAGCAAAAGATTTATTCTATACAATTTTTTCGATCCGACTCATAATTAACGGAGAAATTTGATTTTTCAAAAATTCCCCCTTTAAACCCCCCTCCCATTTGTCCGATTTCAGCCATTAACGAACTTTATCTTCCTTTTTACATAAATACGATTAAATTCCGAGTTTGGTAAAGATCAAACAAATATTGCCGCTAGAGCATTAACAGACAAATATATATATATACTTATATAGTTATAATTTTGAACGGACCTCATTTTCGTCATCTCCTGGGGTAGGTATCGATGGACATTTGAAGAAATTTTTCGAAACTCGCATCATGAGTAAGACCTCAATAGCTGATTTTCCCTGAAGGGAAATCTGCTAAAAGACAAATCATTTAAAGTTAAACCCAACCAATGTTTAATTTGCGAGTCTATGCAAGGTAAATATATTCTCATATGAATTCTCATTCCTCACAATCAATTTTACATTCTAATGTATTTTTGCTGCATCCATATCTATACTTTTGATAAACTTTATAAGTTCTTTATTATATTTATTAAATATAATATGAGATGGTTCTAGCCAATTACCTCCTTTTAAAATTATGTTCATTATTAAATTTGATCAATTTTGATTAAATGTTGAACAGTCATAAAGTACATGTACAAACGTTTGTGTTGTTTGTGAGTCGCAAGTACATTTGTCGTTTTGAATTTTAAATCTTGTTAAATAATCTCCTGTCTGTTCATGTTCCGTTAGAAATTGTATGCATTTGTGATGGTGACTTGTAATTGTGTTGTAGTTGTGAGTTATATTTGGTATGTATTGATGTAAGTTGTAGGATTTGTTACATGTTGTTTATTCTCTGTTCCACTTATGTATAGTGTCGGTACGTAAGTCTTTAGGTCGTACTCATGACGCGAGTTTCGAAAAATTTCTTCAAATGTCCATCGATCCTACCCAGGAGATGACGAAACTGAGGTCCGTTCAAAATTATATATATATATATATATATATATATATATATATATATATATATATATATATATATTTGTCTGTTAACGCTCTAGCGGTCGCAATTTTCGTTTGATCGTTACCAAACTCGATATTTAAACGTTTTATTCAAAAATAAAGATCAAGTTCGTTAATGGCTGAAATCGGATCTGTGGGAGGGGGGGTTTAGAGGGGAGGATTTTCGAAAATTCGAAATATCTCCGTTACTATACGTCGGATCGAAAAATTATATAGAAGCAATTTTATTGCAAATTAAATTTACTATAAATAAAGTTATATACATTTATTCTGTATCTTGAATATTAACCGAGATATTTGCATTTTTCTGTTTTCAGCTTCTGAGATGAGTTCGGCTAACTTCGGGTCTAGTCGTGAGTTTCCGTCAAGAGCTAGTTCGGGCCCTTCCCGTAACTGTTTGACTCTCTATTCTGAAATTTCTCTATTATAAAACTTCACGTGGGAAATCTGCTTAGTTTACGCAGCCCCTGCGTGACGGACTTTTTTTAATGTATGAGAGAGAATTCTTGGTTTATGTTTGTATCTTGAGCTGCTTCCTTTGCTATTGCGTTCCTGAATGGGCTTTTACCTAGTCTATGAGTATGTATAGATTTAAATGTATAATTTCCTGAATATTTTGTCTAATGTTTTCTGTGAGCAGTTCATCTATAGTAGGGTTGCGCAGAAACCAGAAGTGCCTTCCAGAGTCTAATAAGATAATAATATTAGCCTGTTTAAGCCACCATAAGCTTCCCAGAACTTGAAATGGCCAGTGAGTATGTTGTTGTTTACAACATACTCATAGGCCATTTCAAGCATTTCCCCCAATATATAAATGTCTATCCATACAATTATCAATGTAAATTGAGTACATGTGATTTATGGCCCATCATCCTTGTAAAAATCATTGCTGGTACTCCCCTAGAATCCTCTCCACAAACCTCCGACAAGTAACAACAGGATTCATACACGAATAATAGAATTTTTTCCCTGACTGTTCCAATAGTTTTCCACAAATTTGCAGAATAACGTTTCACGATTTAAATACTGAATTTTTTCTAAAAATGTTGCATCCACCATAAAATTGAGCATAATTTCTATTAAAACTACTTTTATTATATTCTAATTTATTTGGACTAAAGATGCAGAAATAAGTGTTTTTATTCATTGGTGAAGCCTTGTTAAAATCATTAATTTCAAAAATCTGCTCTTCGGATCAGAAAAAAGTCCGTCAAGCAGGGGCAGCGTAAACTGAGCAGATTTCCCACGCGAAGTTTTACAATAGAGAAATTTCACGAGAGCCAAGCAGTCAAGGAAACTGCCGAACTAGCTTTTGGCGGGAAAGTAACTCTCGTCCGTTAGGCGCCCAGATTTAATAAAAATGCAAATATATCGGTTAATATTCAAGATAGAGAAAACATGTATATAACAATATTTATAGTAAATTTAATTTGCAAGAAGATTGCTTCTGTACAATTGTTTGATCCTACGTATAGTAACGGAGATATTTCGAAAATCCTCCCCTCTAAACCCCCCCTCCCACTGGTCCGATTACAGCCGTTAACGAATTTGATTTTTCTTTTTACATAAAACGACTAAATTTCGAGTTTGGTAACGATTAAACAAAAATTGCGAACGCTAGAGCGGTAACAGACATATATATAGATATATACATATATATATATATATATATATATATATATATATATATATATATATATATATATATATTTATAAATTCCCCTTAAGGGAAATCTGTTAAAATTGCCAACAATTATATGTAACACCAAAAACCGCCATTGTTGAGGAATAAACAAAATACTTCACAAGCATTAATTTTTAAAAGAAATATAAATAAAAATTAATGAGCACTCAAAAGCAACAAATTATTTATTACCTTTTTTTGAATGAAAGAATAGCACTCAGTATCTACTTTTATACTACAGCCACTTTAGAGACAAAATTTTCCAAAGTGCTAGATGTCACTGATGCAACACACATATTACTCTGTGATTTAATTTCCTTCTGTAGATTATTTAGGGCAATGTTCCTTTCGTTTTTGTCATCAAAAGCTTTCTCAATATGTTTTACTTTTTTTTTTTCTGTCAAAGTCTTGAATATGCAAACAGCTACGAGCAGAACAAATTTAACTCTTGTGTTTAGGTCCACATTCATGGCTTTTGATTGCCTGCTTTCTCATGTTGCTCAGAACAAACGATTTCTTACTAAAAGTGCAGTCTGCTTTAACCCTTTATAGGACACATTTCGCTGGCTTTCAGAAAAATATATTTCTCTATAAATGGTGTCAGGAATTCTATAAATGACTATTAATAATAACACAATAGTTTAAAAAAAAATTGGAGAATAAGTTATTGGAGTGGCCGCTATAGCGGCCCTTGCCTGTTAAGGGGGTCAGCCTGCCCAGGGATTAGCGGCTGACCTACCAGTCTCCTCCTCCAGCAGGGAATGGGTTCGGGTCGGCTTATTTACCTGCTCCTGTCCTTTGTGTCTCCAACTGAATACTTTCAGCAAATATTTTTGCAGAAAATTTTTCAGTTACCTACTCTTCAACATATACACTGTTTGTTATCACTGTAATAAACATATTTGAGAATACTAAATTGGTATAATATATAATTTAGGTATAATGTCAAATTTGATTGTTTAACTATAATATATTGTAAAGAAAAATACTATAAGCAAATAAAAAATAAATACTCTCCATTTTCTATACGGTAAAATTGTAAAAATGGAAGGGCAGAGCCGTATTTTTTTAATTACTTGACAGAGAACACACAATGCGACAAAACATTATTAATTAATGTTTACTGAAACATGATCAAGAATATCTTAGTAAAGTATTACATTTCTTTCTGCTAGAGGATAAGGAGAAGAATATAGGCAACAGGTATGAGTGTTCAAATCAATACTAACTCAGCAGGTACCTGGAATGGGCAAGAGCCGATTTAGTGACCGGGAAGGGGGATCTTGACTTCAGAGGAGCAAAATTCAGGAATAATTCCTCATTTTCTCCTGACGTCCAGTGGACACCCTTCTAACTATTAGCAGTACTCTCAGTACAAGTTTGAAAGAGAGCGGTAGGTGGCCGCTATAGCAGTCCTTACCTTATAAAGGGTTAAATGGGCCATTTTCACTTCTTTAAACCAGTCATTCCATTCTGGATTTATTTTTTTCATCAGTGCAGATCGCAAATCTTCTACATGGCGATGAATTAATTCTATATAGCTGATGTGAAAACACTTTTCCTTGACCTGAGCGGAAAATTCCATTTTCCCCTGACTTATCTACCAAATCTTAATTTCCCTGACTTTTCCAGGTCCATAGGTCCTGAACAACCAACATGAAGGCAGTAGGAAGAAGCACTATGCCTCTGCAATTATTAGCAGATTTACCAGGAAATCAGCTATTGAGGTCGTACTCATGACACGATTTTTGAAAAATTTCTTCAAAGGTCCAACGATCCTGCCCAGGAGATGACGAAAATGAGGTCCGTTCAAATATATATATATATATATATATATATATATATATATATATATATATATATATATCACAATTTTTGTTCGATTGTTACCAAACTCGATATTTAAATGTTTTATGTAAAAAGAAAGATAATGTTCGCATGGCTAAAATCGAATCAGTGGGAGGGGGGGGGATTTCCAAAAATACCGTTACTGTATGTCGGATTGAACAATTGTATAGAACCACTCTTAAAGCAAATAAAATGTACTATAAATATTGTTCTATACATTTATTCTCTATCTTGAATATTAACAGAGATATTTTGTATTTTCATTTTTGAACCTTGAGTAAACCCCCACTTCTACTCATGTCATATTAGCAATAAGCTGTTGTATTATGAACCACTTCATTACAAGGTTAAATACCAAATACTGCTTTCAATGAACTTGAGATTATTAACTTGTATTGTGAATTGACTGAACGATTTCTCATTATTGTTTGTATTTATTCACTTAACATTCACGGTAGTGTTACTTGTATGTATATTTATCTATTGTAAACCTTTCCATGGGAAATCTGCTTAGTTTACGCAGTTCCTGCGTGACGGACTTTCTTATTTAAATTGGTTTACCTTTATGTACAGATAAAATATTCGCTGTACCCATACTTGGACTTCCAAATTTATTATAAGCAGCCCAAATTTGAAGTAATACAGGAAGTTATGTTAACGTTTATATGATGTAACAACCAGGGTAAAAAAATAACTCAAGTACTTATATTCAAAGTATTTTTTTTTTATTCATTTATTTAATATTTCATGGATCTATGAGTAATTTTAGTAATAAACAACCTTCAGCCTTCAAAATAAAACACAAGTAATTGATTAATTAATTCTAGGTTCATTAAGGTAGTATTTTATTTCCTAGATTTTTAACAAGTTTTCTTCTTAGTTACTAACATCGAATTTGAACACAATTATTTGTACATTTCATGCAGTCCAAGATAATTATGTCAGGAACACATTACAAGTAATTTGATTTTTGATTGGCAAAAAAAAAAAAATAACCAAAAACATGTGAGTAGCAGCATTAAAGAAAAAAATATTACATTTATAGTTGAAAAATATTTCATCAATCTAAAAGTTATAACATGATTGTCATATGAAAATTGATTAAATAAAAGAGAATTTTTTTTTTAATTAAACTTTTTTATACATTTTATAATAAAAAATGATCCTATATTAATATTTGAACTTGAATCTAATTAAGTATTAGTTAAAACAAGAAAGTAAAGCATCATTTATAAAACTTTATTTATTCCCTGAACATAAAATGAAGTCCAGCATAAGCAATACACTCATATGCTTCGGGACCTCATAAAGAGCAATATAGTGTTGCACAGCTAACCTGTTATTCTATATAAGATTTAAAAATAAAATAAGAAATTCCCTTTAAATTAATGAAACTGTGAACAAGTAATGTATTTACTATCATTAAACATTATAAAAATGGAGGGGAGGGAGAGTAGCAGTTTAAAAGATTTATACAAGTGGAAAAAGACATGGAAAATAATTAAGGGCAATTCTAAAATAGATATCCTTATCTGAATTATTTTAACACTTTTTGATTGATTTGAGTGATGAGTCTTATCACAATAACAAGAATACGGGGTGTTGCTATTAAATAACGAAAATGGATTTCGAAAATGGTTGAAAACGGATGTCGAAAATGGATTGTGAACCTTCACTGGGTTCCTGAAGGTCAAACGATTAATCAACATGACTACCTTCACGTTCTTGCTGAACTCCGCGAAAGAATAAGGAAAAAACGACCTGGAATTGTGGGAGGACAAGTCATGGGTTCTCCACCAAGACAATGCAGCTCATTCCGCATTGTCTGTTAAGAGGTTTCTAGCCAAATTCAGCATCCCAGTGTTAGACCATCCGCCTTATTCGCCGGATCTTGCGCCGTGCGACTTCTATCTGTTTCCTAAGGTGAAATCTGCATTAAAAGGAACAAGATTTGAGTCTGTTGAAGCTGTGAAAGAGAAAGCGGCACGCGTCCTGAAGGAGCTGACAGAAAGACTTCCAGCACTGTTTCGAACAATGGAAGGTTCGCATGGAGCGTTGTAGGAATAAAGGAGGGGTGTATATTGAAGGTGATAGATAATAAGTAGAAATGTATGAAATAAAAATAAAATGTTTTACAGCATCAGTCTCGTTATTTAATAGCCACATCCCATATTTAGAGCATACATAACAATACCATAGTGACTGGGAAGAATAAATTATTTTCTTTTAATAAAATTAATCATATAAAATCGCACTGGAAGGATATAACTCGATATAAAGAATGAATATAAAATATTTTAAGGAAGCCTAAAAGCAAAAAGAGAGAGAAAAAATGGAAGATGTTGCTCCCATAGGAAAAAGAGAGGCTCAGGTTGGTCGTGTGAGTTAAGGCGTTGGTCTTAATCTCGTGTGGTAGACCTAGAGTGGCGAGTTTGACTCCCGTCCTGAGCATAGAAATTTATTTACTGACGGACTCATTAAATGAATTCCTTAGTCCTACCCTGGCTAGAAAAGGGTGGTAATCTGTAGATAACCCGTCCAAATTAGCCAAAGTACCATAAAGTGGACGTAAAAAAATAAATTTAATTTCATAGGGAAAAAAGTACTGTCCAATTCCTGTGATTTCTATGGATTAATTTCAAGAAGACATCAGAAGATAAATATGATATAAATTTCAGGAAACAGAATTATCTTTTTGCAGGGCTGCCAACAATTTTTATTTTTATTTTGATCATATAATGGATATGAATTTCAAAACAGTAGTTTTTAGAATGTTTCTTGAGAAGTGTTATGGCACGAGGTCGTTTTTTTTTTCATATTTAAGACCTATTCAGGAAGATCATATCACGATTCATGAATCACGTAATGTAGGAATTTTTGAAAGACGACCTCACATGTGATAGATAGAATTTATTGAAAGGTAAAAGAAGACTAAAAGAACACATCAACAGATATAGAGGAAGTTATTAAACAGAATCACAAGAGAGTTTGTTATTATCATGAATAATATGGAGTGGAAACAGTAAACTCTTTTGCTTTATCATCACTATAGTCCCGCCTAATAAACTCCTAGGCCCACCCTGGCTAGAAAATATGATAACAAAGATAATCTGTTCCAATTGGTAGTAACATCATAAAATGAGTATTACTTTAATTATTTGGATATTAAAACATCTAAAATAATTTAAATAGCTTATTTTCCTTGGTTTTCCTCATGTATTAATATATATATAGATATAGATATATATATATATATATATATATATATATATATATATATTGCCTTTAATATCACATGGTAAACCTAGAGTGGTGAGAGTTCAATTCCCGCCTGGGCAGAGGAATTTATTTAGTGACAGAATCCATTAAATAAAATCCTTAGTCCCGCCCTGGCTAGAAAAGGATGGTAACCTGTACTTAACCCGTCCCAATTAGCCATAGTAGCAGAAAGTGGACGCTTAGGAATAAATAAATAATAAGATAATTATTTAAGAATATTGCATTTCTACAATATATGTCTTTTTTCACCTTCTATTGTATAAAATGTTTGTAGTTTGAGATACTTTTTCATTCTTAACCAACAATATGTTTTGTGGATAAGCATTAAAAAGTATTTAGTCAAAAGCGCTAAGAACATCTATAAGCAATAATTGTTTTGGACAGTGTACTTTTTAAAGTATTTAATTCAATCTCAGGCAATGGTACTATTCAAATTATGGGTTTTTGACAAATGAACTTTTAAAATATTGGTGTACGCATCAGCTCTTCATAATATATGCCAGAATTTAAAATATTTAGCATTTTTTCTAGGATATTTTCTTGTCAATACCACTGCATCATGAATCAATTCCCATTAGAGATGAATTGCAACAAACATTTGTCTTCACAATCAGCTGTGTAAATAAATAAAAACAATATATAAAGTTTATATATATCCCCCTGATAATAATATTATGAATCAATGTATTTTCTGTTCAAATAGAAATATAAACTTTAAGTAACATAAGTTTCTGATTAATCTAAAGTTTTAATTATAAAACCAAAAAACTTAAAATTGGAAATATAAATTTTGAATAACATGGAAATATTCATTTGAAAGCACGTTAAAAAAAAATACTGTAACAATAAATATTAAAATTATACAAATTTCAAATTATATATACTTTACTTGACCAACTAACCGCTGCAGCAGTAATAATACATAAATGATGCTTTACGTTGGATGTAAAAACTACTCGTATAATGGAAAGACTGAGGAACAAGATGGAAAATAACCATTAAATTGAAATGCAATGTTTTAATACACTTAATGATTCAAGTTCATTGCATGCATTGTTTCGGGAAAAATGAATTTTCAGTTGTACACAGTGGCGATGATAAGGCCCCAGAAGTATAGGGAGGGCAACATGATATTAAAATAAATAAAAAATGAACAAAAATATCAAATTTCACACACACACACACACACACACACACACACACATATATATATATATATATATATATATATATATATATATATATATATACATATATATATATATATATATATATATATATATATATATATATATACACACACACACACACACACACACACACACACACACACACACACACACATATATATATATATATATATATACACACACACACACACTTATATTTTACGACAAGGGCCTCCAATGAAAAACATTTTTTTCGGTGCAAACATTATTGAAACTGCCCTACATGTTTCGGGGCTTACTTGCCACCTCTTCAGTGAGGGATGTAAAAGGGAAACGAGCACTTCAGAAATGTAAGTAGCAATTTATAATTAGATTTAACACGTTCGCTGCTGCAGTCTATATGTGATATACTCCACCACTAACTGCACCGGTCCCCCGGCGTCCGATGCCTCTCCTAATGTTAAAACCTGTATCGGACCCCGGGGACCGATGTAGTTTTCGAAGGTAACGCTATGTCTTGACAATTCAAGTGAACTAAATGAATGAATTAGCAGAGCCTTCAGTCCTCCAATCCAAAAACTAGCACCAGCAAAGCCAGGAGTGGTCCCCGGCGTCCGATGTCGTCTACAACTAATGTACATTTTTTATCACATTGTCAGCTGTTATTTCCAATAAGCACTCTAAACTTGTAAGCAGTTCTAGGTGAGTAGTTGAACTAGAACATGAGGGTAAATAGTTCTTGTCTGCAAAACTATCGTCACTTGAAGTCGTATCACTCTCACTTTCACTGCTGTCTGCAAGACAGTGCGTACTCCTGCAAACCCAGCGGTATCACCAGCTACCAGGTCACCCATCCCCAGTGTTCCATTACGCCCAATCACCATTCCCTCACCCTTATAATGGAACTATAGTTCAGTAGAAACTATCACTTCTCACCCCCGGTAGGTCACACTACCTTACTACCATCTAAATTGTGAAGCTGGGTCTCAGATAAAAAAAAAAAAGTGCTTACTCAACTAATTTCCGACCACGAGACATACTGAGTGCAACACAATGGTAAATGAGGGGCATAGAAGGTAAAACAGATTCAAGTCAGTTCATGTTTGATCAAGTTGTGACTTGAATAAGCATCGGGCGCCGGGGGGTGGTGCCGTACCAAATTGGAGTTTCTCTATTTCTAGACGGTTACGGTTCCCGGTGTCCGATAGTATTTTTCTAAATTAACTAAATCTACAGGTACTAAGAATAAAGTACATCCACTCCCCGTTACAATATCTCTCATAATAAGCTTGCGACCGCCTTCGTCTTTTTGGAGTGGACTGAAGGAGAGGGGCCCGTCTTGAAAGACTTGAAGACGATCGGACCCCGGGGACCGATACAGCAGCGAACGTGTTAATAAATATATGATAGATGTAGGTACATACTAATACAATATCTAGCAAAAGAATTATTAAGGGATGTGTTAAATTAATGTTATTCATTTTTTATATTTTTTCTTGAAAAAGGATAGCCCCTGAAGAAGTGGCAAGTAAGCCATGAAACATGTAGGACAGTTTCAATAAAGTTTACAGCGAAAAAAATGATTTTTATTGGAGACACTTGCCAAAAAATATGAAGAATATATAAATAATATTGGGTCCAGAATAAGAAGAATATATATATATATATATATATATATATATATATATATTATATACACACACACAAGCTCAAAAATTGTAAAATTAATAGCTGTAATTGAATGGATGACAAGATCTATTTTTGTTTATCATGATGCCCCACCTAAAACCTTAATGTTGCCACTGCTTGCACAGAGACTTTCATTTCCCACAATAAAAAAATCGATTACGTACAAGGCTGCTGTCTCACCAAAACAGATATTTTAGCACACGTATGTAGATTCAGTTTCATTTTAAAGAACCTACATGTTTCGACCAATTAATTTAATTTATATATTTTGAGTAATGAAGCCTCAAATTCACAAAATCACAAATTTCGTTATACTAGACAGTCATTGATATCATTATTTCAGTTTAAAAAGAACTATTTTGAAAGTACCCTAAATTTACTGTTGTATCAGTTTTACGTTTTTATGTTTACCGACAGGAGAGCAATGATTATTATAAATCTAGCAACATATTCTGATGTTATTAGAAAGTCAACATTTTAAAAACTGAAGGAATTACATTGCATTGTAGCCTAAACAAAAAAAGTCCGTCACCAAGGAGCCACATAAACAAATCACTTTCCCAAATGCTGGTATAACACTTCTGATCTCATCTCACAATATACTCTCTATTTCCAAATAAAAATCCAGTGAAGAGCGGAGTCAAGAAAATCTTAATTGACGATATCAGACAACGTATTTGCATTTATCTCATCTATTGAAGTTCCGTTGAAAACAAAATTTGGTATTTAAGCTTGGAATAAGATGTTTCATAATATATTTGCTTATTGTTAAAGTATGATGACTAAAAGTGGGGCTTTACTGAAGGCTGAAAATTTACAAAAATCTTGGTTAATATTAAAGCTAGAGAAAAAGTGTATAGAACAAAGTTTATAGAAAATTAAATTTACACGATTAGTTATATATGATTTTTTGAACCGACTCATAGTAACTGAGATATTTTGAATTTCCCTCCCCCCCCCTCCTCAGTTCTAATTTCCAGCTGTAAAGGAATTTGAACTTTAGCTTTACATAAAATGCTTATATATCGAGTTAGATAATGATCAAACAAAAATTCTAACTCTTAGAGTGGTAAAAGACAAGTATATATATATATATATATATATATATATATATATATATATATATATGTTTGTGTGTGTGTGTGTGTGTGAGAATGAAATTTTGAATAGACATCATTTTCATCACCTGCTAGGTAGGATTGATTGCCTTTTGGAAATCGTGTCATGAGTACAAATTCAACAGTTGATTCCCTTAAAAGAAATCTGCTAAAATTTGCTGAATAGAAATCCCAAGATGGTAAATACCTATATTTTCATTTAGATGTATTTTTTTTTATTACCGCGTAGCCTAAGGGTACAATTTTAATTGCATTGGGTGTTTTATCAAATTTTAAATTGCCTTTTTTATTTTGTAATGTGAAATTACACTTCTATAAGGTTTGATAAAATATGAAAGGGATTGATTCCCCAATTACTTCCCCTTTCTCAAACATAAAATATCTTTTACTCCATGTATAGCAGAGGTCGACTCTCATATTCACAGGTTGTACAACACCACCACAAAGTTACAGAGAAGGTGTAGACTATTTTTGATAACCGTATGGATGTAACTACGTTTTTAAGCAGATTTCCCTTGAGGGAAATCAGCTTTCGAGAGCGTACTGATGACATGAAACATTTCAAAAATTGTCAACATTTTATATATATCTTTGCCTGTTACTGCTCTAGCAGTGCAATTTTGGTTTAATCGGCACCAAACTCTATATTTAAACATTTTGTGTAAAACTAAAAGATCAAGTTCGCTAACAGCTAAATCAGACCAGAAGAAGAGGGAGAGTTAGAGAGAGGAATTTCGAAAAATCTTCGTTATTATACATCGGATCGAAAGTGTATAGAACCAATATTATTGCAAATTTAATGTTCTGTAATTGTTATTCTATACGGTTTCTCTCTATCTTCAATAATAACTGAGATATTGGCATTTTTTAGATTTTAGCCTTCAGAAAACCCCTATCTTTGGTAATACTATTTCAAAAATAAGCGAATACATCATGAAACATCTTATTCTAAGCATAAATACTAAATATTGTCTTCAACGGACCTTTATTATGTGAGATACATGCAAATAGTTAACATGATGTCATCAATTAAAATTTTATTAACCACCCATGTCTACTGTTCGGATTTTTTATTTTATTTAATTTTTTAAAATAGAGAATATTGCTGAGATTAGATCAATAGTGTGCCATTCCAACATATGAGAAATTTGCTTAGTTTGCACAGCCCCTATGTGACGGGCATTTAATTCTTTTAAGACAAGTCTTGCGCTGCCCATGATCTATTGACAAACACTATCACTGAATACATTGTCATCATTCGTGTTGCCAACGGTAGGGAGTTAATTCCAATACAAAATAAAAATGAAAGCAATGCAAGATGATAAAGGACCTAAAAATTCCATAAACGGAAGAATAAAGCTTCAGTCCCAACAATATTAAACAAAAAAAGAGTTAAGAAAATAGCATTATAAATTTTAAGATGAATGATAAATGGATGACCAATCTAATATTTCCAAAAGAATATGTTGCCAAACATTCATTTTTTAAGATTTACTGACTAATTACAAACACTATTATATAACAAGTCTATTTTATGATTACAATGAATACTATTTTACGAAGCTGTAAGATCTGGCAAAGGCAAACTAGGTTTTGACCAATTCCAATTATACACTAATTGATTTGATGGCATCAAGGGACTTATACATTGAAATATAACTTCAAAATCAATCTAAATCTGGAATTCAAGAAATCGTTAAGGTTTCTGTGCCAAAATTGTCATTTAAATTACAGTAATATATAAGACCCTAGCTGAACAAATTCAATGAATGGGTAAAATCTTTATTGGTTAAAATTTGCACATGAAGGGAAGAAATACCACGAGATGCAAGGAAAGGTGGTTAGATGAGCTGAAAAATATTTATTAATGCAAAGGATCCAAGATTTTCATATGGAGTATACTGCTTTATGAGAGTGAAAGTTGGACTTTCCACAAAAGGAAATATAATAGATTGGAAGCAATCGAAATATGGATCTGGCGTAGAATCACTAGAACAAGTTGGACTGAAAAAAACCAACAAGGAAGTTCTAAATGAGGTAAGTGAGAGCAAAAAACTTATAAAGGTCGTGGAAAAAAGGAGAGCGAAACTTCTTGAGTATATCACAAGGCACAAATTCATCACAAATATATTTGAAGGTAAGATCCTTGGGCAAAGGGGAAGAGGGAGGCCTAGAAAATCCTATTTTGAAGACATCAAGCATCTTATGGATTTCGGTGAGTATAGTAACATGAAAAGAGCAGCTCCTGAAAGAACACAATGGTTTCAACTACAAGGCGTATGTAGATCATGATGCTCAAAGTGGCTGAAGTAAATTTTATTAATAAAATGTAATTCCAAATTTGTATTTCCAAACTTTTCACTACTTTTTTTTTATTAGAAATACTAACCGTGTTTTATCTAAGATAATTATAAAGAGAAGGGCTCTGAGCAGCCATAAGTGTTATAGCACAGGTTTTAGTACATTTGATAAATGTTAGCTAGGTTCGATCCCCTCGGTAGGAATTTTTTTATAACGGACTTGCCTAGTAAATCCTTAGTCCCACTCAGGTTAGAAAAGGATATTAACTTCTAGACATGATTATTTGTGTTCTAAAACTACAGTAGTAGTTAAAATAATAGCGGTTATGCCAAGGAGTTTTAAAGAGTTTAGCACACCATCAGGCTTTTAGGATTCAAGTATTGGAAAACTTTTCCAGAATCTACCCTAGAAAGAGAAGACTATAAGACATAACCAGTCTCTATTTAAAACAGCTGGGATCTATTTTCATTACAACTCTTTTAAATCACAGGGAGAGTTGGTGTTCTGAACTAACTGTTCTTGAGGCAGTTGACACACTCTCTCAATAATGGCTTAAGAATATTATTTTTCCAATCCTAAACAACACCCAGTCATTCGGTTCCTGTCGGACAGATTTCAAGCCCATAATCTACAAAATTCCACTTAATCCCTGTAATAAAGGCCAGAAAAACTAGTCACCAAGGGAGTATTACCTCAACACTTCAAGTGTAAAAAAACATGTTTAAATCAACAGTACATTGTAAATGAATTTTATAATCATTTCTGGTGTTTTTTTCTTCCCTTGCATATCACAAATATTTTAACCATCTGCATTCAAAATGTTTTATAATTTAAATTACCAGAGACAAATTTAATTAATAGTAAATTAAGACACTTTTGGCACAGAAAATGAATAGTTATGTAAATTGAAAAGGCTTTAAGTGCCAAATAATTGAAAATAAATAGTATAATTTTAAGATATACAGCATTCATTCTATATTTTAGTATATACAGTCAGAACGCTTTAAACTTCCATTTCAATTGTGATTGAATTTACATCATTTTCTAATTCAAAAAATGCTTTTCAATTATTGACACTCACAGCATTATCCATTTACATTCCTCAATTTACAAAAATAAAGCAAGCTGGAAATCCTTGGCTGGGGTCTTACGCGATACTTACTCCTTATTCAATAAAAACTAAGACAATGATTTTCAGAAACCTTAATATTTGCAATTTAATTAACATTTGACAGATATTAAAAAATGTATAGTATAATTGAACATGTAAATCTTACAAACTGCCAGGACATTAAATTCATAGTAAGGTACTCGAAGATTGTAATTGAACAATTTTTTAGTCTATCCGAAACATTTGAAAACATTATAAAATATACGTAAGCTGATAAATTACTTTAGCCATTAATATAAGAAATACGCATATCAGTCTGATGAATTTGTTTTCAATTGAGAAACTACATTTAACAGTTTAATTCATTTATAAGTAAATAAATTATTTTTTATAAAATCAAAAAAATAACCAAACAACAAAAAACAAATAGAAGATGAGGAAATGCATATTAAAAACAAAAGTGTCAAAATTACATCAGCATACCATTAATTTATGGTTCAATCTTGTTGATGAAAAATTAATATCATAATCTTATGTGTGTATATATATATATATATATATATATATATATATATATATATATATATATATATAAGTTTCATATTCTTATTTTTTCTGGTTTTATTTTCATGATATGATGGACTATGATTGATAACCATAGGTGATGATCTTCCGTACATACATACATCATTCCATAGGTGATTGATCATGAGACAGTACTTCATGAATTGTAATTCATTGACAAATACAATGTCAGAAATGCAGAGAATAACTTCTATTAAAATTTATTCATGAGTTTTATTACACTAGTATTCAGTCTTTACATACAATGTGATGCGGGTTCTGAAAATGAGCTAAAGTAGAAGATAGGGTTGACCATAAAACTTTTGTTTTAAAAGACTACAGCCAAGAATTGTCGAGAGCAGTAAAATCATATTTATCCTTCGTTAAATCTTAATCAAACTGGATTTGTTAAATAGAGTTACAAAAAATTGGTAACAGCAGAAATATGGAAATTGCCTATGCTGTTTAGATCTACCGAGTGTTATTGGTGACTGTACAAAGTGTATGAGGGGAAGCAAATGGCAGCCTTGGTTCGTTTCCATTTAATACCAAACAGTTACTTAAACGGAAAAAAATAAAAAAAAATAACAGATAACATTTTGATAACGGTTTGCCATAGATCAACTTTGTTGGTTATTATTCCCTTATAGTTGTACAAATTACCTGTTTAGTAACGCACTTATAACAACTTATGACCTGAATGTAGTGCATACATATATCATTTACAAAGAACACACATCTGTTCAAAAATATTAATGTAATATCATTAATTATTAGTTTATTTATTAAATTTTAGCATTTCATTATTTTTCTGTTTTATTTCACTTAGTTCTCACATTTCCAAATTTGTTAAATTCTTCGTTTTTCTTTTCTTTACTATTTTAAGTTAATTTAATTTATTTTCTTTTTTGCTTATATATCATATATAATTGACAGTGTCAGATTTGCCAAAGGGGAAATTACCAACATAGTGTTACTCATAAATAAATAACTAAAATGTCACTTTACTACTTACATTTAAATGTATAAATTAAAAAAAAATCAGCCCAATAAAAATGTTTTTATAAGATAGTCATATTTTACTGTAAGAAAAGGTGTGAAAAAAAAAGAGATCACATGAAAATATGTGATTACAATGTATTAAAATCAGTTAGAAAAAATATTAAATTCTATAGAGCTTCAAGGAATGATTTGTTAGAAATTGCAATCTGCCAGACATATATTATAAATAATAAATATATAATTCCATATATTAGTGTTTTTTATTGTTATTAACTTAAAACTCATGACCAGTATGAGATTTTAATGGCAGTATCTGGACTAACGAAAGGCTCTAAAGCAGAATTCTCTAAATTCTAGCATTAAACAAAAACTGACTATAGTCTCTTTATATTTTATCTTAATATGCATAGTACGAGTGTAAACAGCATATTTTTTTTTTTTGTATACCGAAACCCTGTCTGCTAGTTTCTCTTCTATTTAAAGGCTAAGACTTTGCCGAGATTCTAGATTCATGGAAATATGCTAGGTGAGTGGGTAATATGGAAAAGCAGGGACTTCCCCTTGCCTTCTGCATGAATGCTTAGTTATGAAGTGATACAGAGTACTGACAACAAACAATGATAAACTTTAATTGAGGCTGAAATGACCAGATTTTTCAGGAAGAACTTCTGAGTACTTTCGGATTTCAGCAGCTTCAAACCACACTATGGCACTACACTATACAACTGAAGGATGGAATTCATCTTCGCCGCCAGAATTTGAAAATGGTTAAAGAATATGATATGAAAAAACAGTTATTAAGTAATAATTGAATTATTTTCAGACCTGCTCGGAATTGAATCTGAGGACCCTGGATATCTAGTCCAGTACTTCCTAGTGAGCTACAGGCATAGCTATTAACCTGTAGAAAGAGCCATTTTTTTGAAGGCAAACTCTTCAAATTCGATGTCCCACATTGATATATTAATGAGTGGTCATAAATGATAATTAGCGGAGTTAAGTATAATACTACACAGTGTAAAAACTGTATTATACAATAAAATACAATGTTTACACTTGGTAGGAGTATCCATCTTTAAGCTTTTGTGGTACAGATATCCATGATTCCTGGATTCGGCTTCAAGCAGATGTGAACGACATCCCCCCCCCCAAATTAAATCTTTAATTATTTATCGATGGTGTGTAATGTTATACCAGAATGTAGTAGGGACTCAGGTTAGCCATGTGAGTTAAAGCGTTGGTCTTCTCTTACATGATAAACCTGGAGTTGTGGGTTCTATTCTCACTTGGTCTATAGGAATTTATTTAGTGAAGAACTCATTAAATAAAATCCTAATATAAGAGTGGAAGGGTGGTAATCTAAAGATAAAGTCCCAATTAGTCTTAGTGGACATTAATCAATAAAAATAAAATAAAGTAGTTAAGTAGTCAAGTGTTAAAAAAATAGCTCAAAAAGAAAATTCAATTTAAAAAAATTCTCTGTGGTCGAGCACAGAATGCTCTATTTTTTGTTTTGCTTTTTATTTTGAGGCTCAGGTTAGCCATGTGAGTTAAAGCGTTGACCTTTAGGTTGATAAACCTAAAGTGGCGAGTCCGATTCCCGCCTGGGCAGTAGGAATTTATTCAGTGACAGAATTCATTAAATAATATCCTTAGTCCCACTCTGGCTAGAAAAGGGTGGTAACCTGTAGATAACCTTTCCCAATTAGCCATAGTAGCAAAAAGTGGATATTATTTAATAATATTAAAAATAATATGTAAAGAAAGTAATTGACATAATATTATTTATTTTTTTTTTTTCAGGTAGAAAAGGGTGGTGACTTGTAGATAAACCATTCAAATTAGCCTTAGTTGCAAAAAGTGGACGTTAATAAATAATTTAAATTTTAAGTACATTATATCAGGAACCTCAAATAAATGTTAATTAAATGCTTGCCAATGTGCAAACCTACTCATTGGAGATAGCACGAGATTAACTCTCCACCTCCCCTACCAATTAATTAAACAGAAATCAACTCCAGTCACCAACACTCGATAGATCTTAACAAATTCTCATTGAAAGACAACAACAGGGGAAGGTCAAAAGATGGAAACAATGAAATTTCTTTCATTTATACATATATTTTTACTCTACATGTTTCACATCCCATACGTCACTCCTTCAGGAGTTCTAGAAAAATATAAAGAGACTCGAGCAAAGCATTCTTCATCTTTTGACCTCCGCTATTTTATCTTTCAACAAAGAACAGATTGTGGTCACATTTCGACAATCTAAAGAAATTTATAGTAACTTCAGGAACAAGATAAAAAAAATGAATTCCATATATCTAAAAATCAAATGCATCAGTTTTTCATAATTAATAGAATCGTATATAGTCTTATTATTAAAAATAAATCTTAAACAACAATAAATAGTCCCTTTTTTTATGAACGATATCTCACTTTGTAACTATGATTAATAACTAAAATGTCTTATTAGAGTAGACAATTGATCAATTATGTTCTAATATGGATATTAGCTAAGTTTAATCACTGATTATTCCCAATACACATGTATACATATTTCTTAATAAGGAGGCTAGATTTAATAAGACAATTATTTCATTTGAGTGGATTATTTGATTAATTAGTCCATGATGAAAGATCGAAATAAGAATTAATGCAACATGTCCTAAGGTTTTAGAAAAAAGTAGTAATATACTACAATACAGTTCGTTCACTATCCGCAAAAAATTGAATACACAGATAGTGTCAATTTTATAAGTCACTTAGATTAACAACAAAAGAAAACAATTATAACAACACTTATCCGAAAAGAATTAAGAGTAAGAAATATCATATCCGAAAAAAAAAAAATAAATTAAAAAAATCAACAGATGTAATCTAGTGGATAATTATATCTAAAATGAACACAACAAATACGAAGAATAACAAAATAACAAAGAATAAAACAACTTCAAAACGATTTAAAAGCAACTTCAACCCTTTAATATAAATCAAGAGATGAAAGACAGTTCAACAAAAGGTATGAAGTCAATAGCAAAATTTACAGTTTTTCTAAAAGTAACAATGATATATCTGCAAAGATATTAATTTCAATACTTTTTTCAATCGTGTACCGAGGTCAGAAGTAGGATCCCATCTGCAAGTAATGTAACATCTTACTTTGTTTTCGTATAATAAATAGACCTTTGTTACCTGGCAGGGAGCCAATATCTCCAATTATAGCAGTTACCTAATGGAAAGCGTACGCATGAAAAATCGTTTCGTACATCGTACATATTCGCTGCCATATTTTGTTGGTATTGCATGGCAAATATAACAACTTCTTTAGTCAAGTAGCAATTCAATTGTACCTCACAATGCTGAGTGGGCACCAGGGGAACGGATAAAAGTCCAACCTTAAAGATCAATAGCCACACAGCTAAGTAAAATTTAGTACGATACCAGGCACTTCACTAGGCACTTCTAGCATAGTAGTCTAGGGTCTACCCATTTGAAACCCTATATAGAAAGGTTAAGAAAATGAATGATGCCCTCCAAAGAACAATAATGAAAACAAAAAAAGGAATTGAAGGTAAAAAGATTAACAGAAAAGCCATTCAATGGATCAGAGGGAGCTCAGGCTAGCCAAGTGAGTTAAAGCATTGGTCCTAATCACACTTGATAAACCTAGAGTCGTGAGTTCGATTTTCACCGGGGCAATGGGAATTTATCTATTGATGAACTCATTAAATAAAATCCCAAGTCCCACTCTCGATAGAAAAGGCTGGGAACCTAGAGATAAGGCATCCCAATTAGCCTTAGTAGAACAAAGTGGACATTAAATAACAATACGTGAGATTTACAGATGATATGGCACTGGTAGAAAAATCCGAAGTAAATATGAATACAGAGTTTAAGTCCTAAAGGACGGCCTACATCAGTTTAAACTCAATATAAATGCATATAAAACAAAATTTTGGTATTGAGAAGAAACAAAGCAAAGATAATATACATATTAAAATTGGACACATTATACTTGAAAAGTGAAGGAGCTTTATGATACCAAATTCATTCATTCATGTATTTAGAGTGTACCGCTTAACAAGAGCAAAACTTGGATTCTTAACAAAAGGGAATGTAATAGATTGGAAGCAATGGAAATGTGGATTTGGCACAGAATTATCTAGAACAAGTTGAACACAAAAGAAAACCAACATGGAAGTTTTAAATGAGGCAGACGAACATAAAAGTCTTATGTCATGAATAAACGAGGGTGAAACTTCTTGGGCATATCATAAGGCACAATGGTTTCATCACAAATATATTTGAAGGCTAGGCTATTGGGTATAGGGAACGAGGGAGGGTTAGAAAGACATTTTTTAAGGGTATCAAACATCTCATGGATTTCAGTTGGTGTAGAACCCAATGGTTGCTACTACAAGACATAGACTTTAGATCATAATGGTGGTAACTTTGTTATGATATAGGACAAATATCCTTTCTATCCATTTTGAATAATTCTTCTTGTTTTGAATGAATGAGTTGCTTTGAGCATTTGCTCAGTATGCTTCGAGGTAGAGGGAGGTATAATAAATCATAGTTGAGGTAGAAGACGCAGAGGAAGACCAAGGATTGCTTGGTAGCAAGGAGAAAAGGAGGCTTCCCAACTACAAGGTATTCAATGGGTCAAGAGAAAGGAGCAGACATCAGCTTGATCAAACCTCTACGAGCAGGACCATCACAATACAGTGGAAGGAGCGTATTGTATTAATTATGAATTTAATGAAACAATATTTAACTAGTTTGTTAAGTTATAGAAAATGTATCCATTTTCATTAATAAAAGAAATGTTGGATTAGTATCTAAATTTAAAAAAAAATCTGCCGCATAAACTAACCAGGTTTCGCACCTTCTGGAATGCCATGGTGGTGGCATCATTCCACATCCTATTCTCTTGTTTCATAAGAAGCCCATGCTCAGCGGACTTAATATGTAACCTGACCATCAACTATGAGCCATCATCAAATCAGTTATTGAAGTCATACTCATGACACAATTTTCGGGGAAAAATTTCAAATGTCCTTCGATCCTACTCAGGATATGACGAAAATGAGGTCCATACAAAACTATATATATATATATGTCTGTTAACATTCTAGCGGTTGCAATTTTTGTTTAATTGTCACCAAACTCGGTATTTAATCGTTTTATGTAAAAAGGAAGATCAAGTTCGTTAACCGCTCAAATCAGACCAGTGGGACGGGGATTTACGAAAATTCTAAATATCTCCGTTACTATAAGTCGGATTGAAAAATTGTATAAAACCAATCTTATTACAAATTAGATTTTCTGTAAATATTGTTATATACATTTATTCTCTTGAATATTAACTGAGATATTTGCATTTTTATTAAGTGTAACAGACGAGCTACGGTCCCCGGTGGAAAGCTAGTTCGGCCATTTCCGTAACTGATTGGCTCTCGTATGGAGATTTCTCTTACGTGGGAAATCTGCTTAGTTTACACAGCCCCCGCGTGACGGACTTTTTTTTTTCAGGTGGCACTGTAGACCTTAGATGTTTTTAGTCACCACTGGGGGTATATATTATGTAAAGAGTGATAAACTATAAAATCCCTGTTCACTAAGATGAACCTGGAATGAGTGGTTTACAGTAGACGGGTGAACCTCATTGGTTCCAGGGGGTCAGTGCCATTGATCACCTAGCCTGAGGATGGAATCTAAGAGAGTTAAAGCCGTTAGTCCTCCCAAGGAGCTTTCAGAACTATATACTCCCTGTGCTCCGCTAACCCATTGTGCCAAAACTAAATTATATTTTCACCTTCATCTAAATGAGAATGGCCTTGGATATACCCACGCTTCTCCTACATGGCCACTGTTGCCCCAAGCCAGCAATACTAACGTAATTTAGGACTCAAAATCAAATTCAAGAAATAAACAATTTCTATATTGATTTTATATTAATGCTACGTTATTACATATTTTGAAAATGCTGAGGACAATACCTTTGACTTCTAATAAATTATGGGAAGTCAATCTCTGGATAACTTTATTACATACTCATTAGAACATGAGAAAAATGAAAACCTTTGGCTCAACACCCCACAAAAGGCCAGGACCAGCCTTATAGCCATTTTTGGTGGCATTACAGACCAAAGACAGTTTATTACTTATATAAGTAGCTCCTCAATTGCCTCAGACTGCGGAATGGGCAGTGAGAGAGTGGAGTTAGTCCAAACTAACAACAGTAAAATCAAATTTAGTAATATGTCCTCTATAAATAACATTATATAATGCAGAAATTTCACTCTGTATATAGTAATTGTTAATGTCTTATAAAATCTTATATTTTGCAGATATATCATTGTTACTAGACTATTAATAGTAATGATATGAAGTACGAGTATATAATAAAAACAAAAAATAATAATTTCGCATATTATCTACATATTACTAATAATTTCATCCTAACTAGACAGTACAAGATACTCAGTTGCCTATAAAAATATCACCAATAATATAAGAAAATTAAGACTAGTGAAAATAACAGTCATTAGGCTTTAATAAATAAAAATATATAGGAAAAGGCAATGTCTTTTGCAATACTGATAGTAGTAGTATCACTAAACGTACAATTCATGATTGATTTAACAAATGATTTATTAGGCAGTAACTATCTCTTTTTTTTAATTCTTTTTTTATAACCCTTCCCAAACCAGCCTGGATTTGTTGGGCCTTTTTTATTATCCCCATCCTGAGTCGGCTCGGAAGTATCATCATCTGAGTCGCAGCAGTAACAAGGCCGACCTTTAGATGGTACTTTCGGTTCCCGTTTTAAATAAAATTGACAAAGATTTTCGCTGTAATTTTCGTAACAAAAATTGCATTCCACTTTAGGTTTGGAGAGGTCGAGTGGTTCTTCGTACGTATATTTGTAATAAGCGTTATTAGTTTCCTTAAGAATTTTTTTAGCTACTTCTTGATATACCTTATCGAATAAATCTACAGAAAAACCCGAATGACACGGCTCGTCTTTAATGTCCTCGGTGCAAAGTCTATCATTTGAAACTATGATCTCCCTACCAAATGGCCTCCATATACCTTCTTCTTTTTTAATACCTGATACTATTTCATCAATGTTCTCTTGAGATATCGATTTAAAGTTTGGAGGCATCTCCTCAGATAGCTCTGGCTTTACATCCGGCTTCACTAGCATCTGAGTCGAAATTGTGTGCTCCTCGAGAGAATGTAACTGAGTAGCATGATAAAATATAGGATCCGTTCTCCGGTCGTACTGAGGGATTTTCAGATTCAGATAGCCCATAACGAGTTTCATCACGTCATCACATTTACCTGCAAATCATAACAATTTATGAGTACATTAGAATTTCTAAAAAAATCTGAGTTTTGGTTTTAGTTCGATTGATATATACCTACTCTTTGAAATACAAACCATATTTTTTTATCACTCAAAGCCATTTTTGCATCCAATTTTCTATTTCATTTCACTACAATGATGAATTTTGTAATGAATCTTAGATTGCATTAGATGTACCTGTCATAAATGACCTTATATTTTATATTTTGAGTAATGTCGGCACCAAGCTTAGTTAGATTATTATTTGTGAATATTTAAATGTAGATTTTTATACCTAAAACTTAAATTTTATCCAATTTTGAGTTAAGTCCCCATGTGGTCTGGCATTTTGATAGTTAACGTCATTCGATTTTTATAATATTCAAATCTCTTGAAGTCGATACACTGAACAATATTCGAGATGAATTACGATAATTAAATTAAATTTAGAAGAGATTTTGAGCATATTTGATCAGCAGTACAAAGTCCGCCGCCATAGGCTGAGGATATATAAGGACATCTTGTTAATCTTCAATCAGGTGGTACACTCTCATGGCCACACAAGCTATGAGAAGAAGAGACTGCTAGAAATCAGACAAGTTTTATTTCTTTGTAACTTAGTTTAATCTACATATGTGTAAAATTGTAAACTATATCTGCACATTGATTTCGTTCTCATAACTTCATGATACTTTTTTGTTTCACATGCACTTGAAACGATATCAACAATTTTTGACATTGGTGTCTGTTTGTTTGTAACCTTTTCACATCTAAACTACTGAACTGAAGTAGAAGTGTAGTGTAAACAGACCAGGGAAGGATATTGTAACCAGCATTCCTAAGTGCAATATATAATGTGCAGTAGTTTTTAAGTATCTTTAGTCTTGCCCTGAAGAAGAGAAAATAAATATTCTCGATATATCGGCATAAACTAAAATTTGTTCACCAACATTGACCAAAACTCCAAAAAACAACACCATATTATATATAGTGTGTAATGAAATTGACATTGCATTACATAAGCCCATTATAAATGACCATATATTTTATATTTTGAGTATTCCCAGCACAGAGCAAATTAAGATTATGATGTATGAATGCTTAAATGTATTGTTTTTACCTTTAAATAAGAATTATATCCAATTTGGAGTGAAGTCACCATGTGCTCTAGCATTTTCATAGATAATGCCGATGGATTTTGATAATAACATTCACAGCTCTTAACGTTGGTACACTAAGTAATAATACGGATGAATTTCGATAATTAATTCAGGTTAAATGCTCTTTTTGAGCGTATTTCGATCGGCAGTTCAAAGTTCACTCCCGGATTAGCCCTATAAAAGGAGCCCCTCACGACGGATTAAAATCAGTCATATTCGGCATCCTATGGAGGGGAGACCCTTGTTGATGAGCGACCGCTAATCCTTCAGCTTATTCCGGCCTGCCTAGCCTGTTCTACCTCTCACGGCTAAGTCAGCACTTCTATTAAACAGCTAAGTGTTTCAATTGTAATATAGACAACCATCATAAGGTAAGTATCATTAAGTGTCCCCCATTATATTTATAAAGGTGCCTTTTCATTTTAATTATTAATATTTATAATTGGAGCATATTTTTATTATAAATAAATTTATATATATTTGAATTTGGACTTGAGTCGATTGTTGGTGGCCCTTCCTAAATTCTTGTTCGTGGTTTGGTTGTGGGATTTTTCATATATTACAGCTTCCACTGCTTATCACGCAGCCAGATCGCAACAAGTGGTAACAGCCAAGTATATATGTGTAGTGATTAAATTATATCTGTATAACTTATGCTTCTCTATAAATAGCATACCAAAGTAACAATAAAAGCTAACGTGAAACTTTAGATGCGTTTAAAAGATTCAGTTAAATGTACAATAGATTGAGAGGTGTGTTCTACTGTAGAGAGCTCCAGCACAAGGACCCCCCCCCCTCCAAGTAATACAAAGGGTTTTTTACAATGCGTTTTGAACAAATATTAGCAAGGAGTTAGGAAGAACTAATAACGGCCCAGAGGAAAAGACTAAAGTGGATTTCTTTGGAGCAAAGTGGCCTCATGCAGAAGATGTTACACTTGCTTGGCCAATGAAATAGGATGTCTCTTATGCTAAACCATAGGCTTCACTTTGAAGTGAGTGGGAAAGGATTGGGAATAAATTATGATAGTTGTGAATGAACCAGTAGCGGGTGATACAACTAAATCAGAGTAGGGTCATGATAAAACCAAATGATCAAGTATAAACAAAGACAATTGAATAAAAAAAAACTTATAGATACCATTGATTTTGAGAGTTGCCTGATCGTCTTTAGGAGTCCACTGTAAATTAACTATATAGAGCTGCGGTCTCTTCCTCACAGGCTTATCCATTCCCCACAGCCACGGATATTTTTTCAAGACCTGTTAAGACATATTGAAAATGAATTTAATTTCAATTGATAAAAAGTGTATCGCACAGGGGTTGTATAAACTAAGCATATTTCCTATCTGCTGACATGACAAATGAAAGAATTCATCTCATCATATATTCTCTATTTCTAAGTAAAAATCCGATGAGTAGAAGTGAGGGTTTAATAAAGGCTGAAAACAAGAAAGCGCAGATACCTTGCTTAATATTATAGTTACAAAAAAAAATATATAGGAACAACAATTAGAACATCAATAGTTTAGCATGATTGGTTCTTTAACACTTTTCAATCCAACTCATAATAACAGAGGTATTTTGAATTTTCAAATTTCCCACCTTCTGCACCCTAACTATTCCTGGCCAGACTTTAGCCATTTAGGAATATGATATTTGGTGTTGAATAAAACAGTTAAATATTGACTACGGTATAGGACAAATAAACATTTCAAGTCCAGAACGTATTTGTTGTCCTGACGTATTAGTTTCATTTTTAAGATTTGTGTTTTGTCAAAAGTATTCGATACGTATTTTTTTAATAATTGTACTAGCACTATTGTACCAGCATTTCTTTATACATGTAAACATAATTACCTCATTAATCTGGTTTTATTTAAATTTCTGTTAGTTGTCTTTAGACAGATCATAATCTCAAAACAGTAATTTCATTTCGGCATGGTGTCTGACCTCAGGCAGGAATATGATTTGAATGGAGTAACTGAAATATATTTCCTAAATTCTGGGTAGCCTAGAAAACCTGCTAATTATGCAGCTCCTGCATGAGAGACTTTTTATTTAAGAAGCGAAGATGTCTAGCCTTCACAGCTCAGCAAATTCAATAATGTATAACTAATGTAGTTTAAAATAAGTCCGTCATACAGGGGCTGCGTAAACTAAGCAGATTTCCCTCGTGAGGATTAATAATAGATGAATCTACATACTGGTAACACAACACCACCTTGAATATTAAGTGAATAAATACAAATGGAAACAAGAAATCTTTCCCCTCCTCATGGAAAACGTCTGAAATATAAACAAACAGGTCTGTCAGCTTCTCACTGGAGAGGAAAACAATTACTGAAATATATCAGAATATAGCATATTAATTTTATTGAAACTATTTACTATATTTAGTACTGTAATTCATAATGAGTCAGACTAATTTTTATCTCAATCAAATTTTAGTAGTCCATGAACTTAAAACGGGGGGGGGGGGGGTCGTCACCAAAACATATTTACATGTATCTTGTATAATAAAGGTCTCTTGAAAACAATATTTGGTATTTAAGCTTTGAATAATGTGGTTTATTATATAACAGAGTATTGGTCACGTAACAAGAGTAGAAGTGGGGGTTAACTGAAGGCTGAAAATTGAAAATCTCTTGGTTAATATACAAGACAGAGAATAAATGTATATAACAATATTTATAGTACATTTCATTTCCAACGAGTATGACCTCAATAGTTGATTTCCCTTAAGGGGAATCAGCTAAAAGAAGATAGTGAACTTCTGATTACAAGGAACAGTTTAAAACGTATCTCTCTAAGCCAGCACTCCTAATTCGACACTCCCATCTATCAAATGATCAGGGACAATATCTGTCAATTAATAGTTCAAAATTGGATACGCTTATCAATACTACTACTTTAAGCAGTTAATGATAATTACTGCCCTCTTCAGTCAATAGATTCAAGGCATCAAATTTAAGAATTTGGTTTAGAGAGAAGAGGTTTTCATATGAGTCAGTAGTTGTACCTATCTCAGTTGGTAGAGTATTGGAGTAAACCCAAGCTACCCAGGTTTGATTCCTAGCATGCACGAAACATTTTCCTCTCATAGTTAAATCAAATTGGAAAAGTTTTGCAGTTAATATGAGTGGTTGAAAGATATTATCATTTGATACGAATGTTCAGACCTTGAGGCTGGAACCAATGCAGAGTATCATGTCGGCTTGCTTGGCAGCCTGGCAAGCCCCGTTCCAGTTAATAGGCCAGGGGAGGTTCCCTCGCTCTCCAAAGTGCACTATTGTATCTCGCAATGGATTTGAACAGGAGCTACAGAGCCGAGCTGTCTGATGGGCATAACGAGCAGTATACTCAGTTACGTCGAAGGATCTCCACACCTGGATGTTGCAATCAGTGCATACCTAAAATATAAAAAGTTCTTATTGAAGTTCTTATTCTTGATAAAAGTAAGAATTTATTGAAATTCATCATTTCAAGATGGTTTAGCTGGACATATAACTTCATAATATTTGATAAATGTACTAATCTGGAAGACTTCCACACTGTTTGGTTTCCTATATTAGGATAAATTCAGCCACACAGATTATAGAAAGCCAACAGCTGCAGGTAGGTATCTGAACATTTCATCCCGCCAATACGCAGCCCAAAAAGATGGCATCATCCACATGTTAGTAAACAGAGCTATTTCATTGTCTTTAAAAAATGAAATAATACATCTAAAAGAAGAACTCCAGTACAAGAGCTACATAAAAAGGGAAGTAACAACAGTATTAAGAAAAATTAAGAAGAAACATCTTATTATTACTAAGATTCAAAAAGAAAATACTCAAATTAACCCTTCCCTATATAGTGGGAATTTACTAAAGACTGACAAGAATACTCCGGTAATACAATTTACGAACAGCATTCAAACAACAAAAAATATTCAATGAATATTTAAAAACGCCAAAAGACACCCAATTTTTGCAGGATAATGGAGACTATCCATGTGATTGCAGTTGAGTTTATTGCGGTTTAAAACAGGAAAGAAGACCGCTCAAGAGCTAAACAACATATGGCAGATCTGAAACATAACAGAATAAAAACATCTGCCATAGTTAAACATGCAAATATTTGTTCTCATCAAATTAAATTCGACAGCACAAAACTTCTACATAGAGAAGATCTCCTTGGTTGAAGGTAAGTGCAAGAAGATCTTGAGATAAACAAGAGAACAAATGCAATGAACAGTGTGGACAATGTTATACTCTCTAAAATGTGGAAAGCAATAATTAAAAACAGATGATTTAATTGATGTAGCTAACCAAATTAAAAACATTGCCAGATGAACATGGATGCATTTCCATTAAAACATTTGCAAAACAGTAAAAAATCAGACCGCTGAAACAGATAGCTGATCTCCTAACAATGAAAACAGAAGAAAACTATTTGTGAGTAAAAAGAAAGTTATACAGTCAAATACACTTGTCAGAAATTTATTCGGTCAAAATTTACTAACACAATGCTATTTTTAATTGTGATAATATCTATGTTATTTAACACTTAAAACATTGCTGTTTCTATGATGGTTAATTATGTATTAGAGCTCATGAAACTCGTAGCACATGAAATAAAATGAAATAAATAATATTCTGAGTTGGTATTCTGGCAGGTGGAAGTGACTTCTATGTAGGAAGGATGAAAAAATTGGCTACGCTTCCACTATGACAATTTATTAAAACGGCAGAGTGCTTTCGATGCTGTGCATCATCATAGTGCCCGAAGGTCTTCGATGTTGATCTGACGGCTCTTGAAGGCAGTCCAGCTCCAAGAGCCGTCAGGTCAACATCCAAGACCTTCGGGCACTGACGATGATGCACAGCATCGAAAGCGCTTGCCGTTTTAATAAATTGTCATAGTGGAGCCGTAGCCAATTTTTTCATCCTACCTACAAATAAATAATAAGACAAACTTTGATTGTTTAAATAGCATAAACTAATTAATGATATAAACTACATTAACTTTATAGGTCTAAATAAGTAAATAACAGTTTTTATTTTAAAGTTTTTGTACAAGACTTCCTCCTAAGAGGAGTACTGGTTTACACTTCCCAGGGAGACCAACCCCACCAGAAACCAGGGTTCACAATTGAAGGGTTTGCTGCAAAAAGGAGGTAGCTCCATCCCATGGCTGTTGGGAGTTATAAACACTTTCATGTGCCAAAAAAAAAAACTTTTATTTGGCCCCAAAAGGATGCAGCATTCAATCGTTATGATGTTATTTTCGTTATAATGATGTTATTTTCGTAGTTTATGTTATTCGTTATAATGATGTTATTTTCTGTTTGTAAAACCAATAATTTTGCTGTACTTTATTTTCAGTTTTCTTTGAATAAAAATACATAATAATAGTACATTCTAATAATTTTTACACATTTTTCCAAGACATAACATATTCCTAAATTCCTCTTATTCCATTCTTTTGGGCAAAAAAGAGGTAGCTCCAAGGATTATCCACGTACCAGCAACATTTGGATGATATTTTTTGAATGAAAATACTGTTCTAATATGTAAACACCATAATTGAAAGTAAGCAACAACAATATTTTTACATAACTTAAAATTTGAATTTTTTAAACGTTTTTTTTTGGTTTCCCAAAAACTGGAAAAATTGGAGCTACCTCCTTTTTGCAGCGAACCCTTCAATTTCCTTCCATTTTTCCCAACACAGGTTTGCTTATCTCCAGATAAGAACTCACATCACATATTTAAAAGTTTAAAAATTATTGTTGGCTCAAGATTACTCAGTTATCTGTCTCTATGTTTGGACATCTGAGTATGTGTGTTCCTATACCTCAGCGCCAATCACCTGTGGCTATCTTCAGTCACAAGCAAGTAAGACTTTTAGCCACCATATCAAGCATCCCCAGGCTCACATTTGGTGCAGCCCATCCTGCCTCTCATTTCACACCTATTCAGTATTACCATTTAATCATCTACGTCTTGATTCTGATTTATTATCTACTAGCGGCCAATAGACTTCAAGTTCATTCTGGTAAAAAATGTTCTACTATATCTTACTCTCTTTCCTTCAGTGTCCAGTATTTTACTCCACACAGCTCTGAATCAAACAACTGTGAATATTCATTCTATATTCATGTATATTCTATATACATAATTTAATTTATAGCTCCCTTACCTTATCTAATTCCCCTATTTCGTTTAACTACAGCTAGCATTATAAACTGTACAGTTCTCAAAAAATAACTATTTTCTTATTCAATCCTCATTATTTTTTCCTCAATGGATTTTTTCCGCAATTCACTTCAGATCAGATGCATTAAGAAATCTAACATAGGCACCACACGGCTTTCTAATAACACTATTAAATTAAATAAACAAAATGTTTTAATGGACTTAATTTTAAATGAAATGGAAAATAAACGATATCTCCATTCCGGTTCATCGGATCAAAAAATGCCATAGAAAATAATTTGTAAATCTTTCCAAGATAAACAAAACTTACTCAATGCAAATTTTTTGAATCTCTAATAGATACAAAGAAATTTTTTATTTACAATGCTGTCTAAACCATCCCCCATTCTCGCCCTTAGTCAATTTTGGACAAAGGGGAGGTGCACAGTACAGTTGAATATGACATACATCGAACTAGTAAAAATGTGTTCAGGGAGGGTCCAAATGGATAATTTCACTGAACCCTAAAAATTGCAAGTTTTTTCACGATTACAATACTTAACATTGTACAGGAAATAATAATAAGAGCAGTTGGATGTTTACATTTTGCATACTTATTCGGTTTAATGAGAATCACAAATGTATATCAAATGTGATAGTTGGCTCCACTCTATTACACATAAGTAAAAAAAAAAAAACATTGTACCTCCAAGTTCATATTTCCATGTACTTCAGATAAAACTCTCCGAGGAACACCACTCCTTAAATGGAGGCCATCACAGTTTTGAGAAACTATATACTTAAGAATTCCAACTTTGTAGAGGGCATACAAAGCCATATGCGCTGTAGTAGGCTCAGCTGCTGATAAATCATGGTTCCTGCAAACAGAACAATAAACACATATTTCAAACAGTGTAACAAGAATAATTTAACCCTTAAGCTGCTACAGACTAATATGATAGTCCGGTGTGTTTAGTACTAGATTGCTACGAGTATATCAGTTCTTCCTCTATTGGCATCTGTTGACATTTTATGGAAGCTGCGGTGCGCTAGAAAGTGAGATAGATGGCATAGGGGTTTAGTTTAATTTTCTCATTTTTAGCTTCCCTATACTGGGAATCCCTATATACCTACTCCCTTTTTCAATCTCAAGTATGGTTATACATGCAATTTACCCTTACATATTCAGTCCGTACATTTTCTGCTTTTTAAGTGAACTGTTCCTCAAAATGTCCAGAATAATATATTTTTTTTTTTTTGAACAAATTTGAACTTTTTAGAATTTATTATTAAAACTTTTTGTAAGTGTGAGGAAAAGTGAAGGTGATTCTTCTTCAGATTACGGTGAGGATCTTGATGGTAGAAGCCGAAATGTGTCTACTGATGAAATTCCAGGAAATAGTAACTGGAACATAAAAAGTATTTAGCGCACGGGGCTCTGCAGGGACTAGACTATCCCGCATAGCCCGGAGTACTAAACAGCCTGAGGATTAAGGTAAATGTAAGATTGGGAGTTTAATTTTTGTAGTTGATTTGATGTGTGCTTAGAATATGGTGTCGGCCCTCTTCCTTTGTCTAGATCCTCTCTCAGGACACAAAAGGCAACACTGGAGGTACTAATGAACCTTCCTGGAAGTAACTAATGCCTTTCACAGTTACCCTATGCATGACAGTTTAGTATGGCTCTCTAGCAATCTTGGCTTCAGGTAGGCCTTTATTGTTACTCCGTTCCATGCAGAAAGAAAGGCAAATAACCTGCAAGTGTTGATTTATGATTCCTAGTCTGCTTCCATAAATCTAGGGAAAATTTAGAGGCATAGACTTTAAAGATATACCTATAAAATATTTTCCAATGGTGAATAACAGTAACTTCCCACCCATTCACTCAAACTTAGCCAGGCTTCACACACCTACCCCAAACCCGCTTTCCCAGTATTCTATATTAGAGTACAAATGTTAGTTTGGCAATAAATTATCCTTAATCAATTGTAGAGTACTGAAGGCATACAGGATTGTATATTGTTAATTTGCATCACTAACATTCTACAGCAATTTAAGTTAGCTTAATTTTGTACCTATGATTTCTTATTGTTCATTATATACGTCACCTACTGTTTTGATATCAGAAATGGGAAGAGAAAACACTCATTCTATTGTTTATGGCCACAATTAAAAAACACAAAGAAGTCACACTTATGAGGAAAATACTAAATAAGAGTGTCTCGCTGTGAATATGTGGAAGAAACCCATTGTATACCTTGTTTACCATTTAATATAATTACATTCCTATAACACAACTAATGATATTCAATATCATATTTATTTACTGATTATTCCTAAGAAATATAAGAGTCTGCATTCGCATACTGGCTAATGCTTATCATGAGCTATGCGGGCTACAGTTTGTGATGTGATGGCTCTCTAACAACTGTGTTCTCTAGAAGAATCCACTCTTTCTGATGGCCATATTATTGGACAGTCTCGCGCAGAAGGCAACAGGAGCCACTCTTTCTTTTCTTGTTCATTTCTGCGGAAATAAGGGCTTCATAATCAGGGAAACAACTCACTAGACATAGCCTGTAGATGCAACAACAAAGAGAAATAAACTGTAAAAACCATTTTGAAATGTTCTCTAATGAGTAATAATAAAAATACATTGACAATAGCTTTAAATGCATCGATATTTTAATACAAAGTTCTGAAGAATCTGACAGCTGCATAAACCACAATAAAAAAGAACAGAGTTTTTATGAAATATCTAAAAATTCTTTAATCCTGTCATTAAACATAACAATGAAATGTCGCTCCAGGTTAAACTGTATAAAAACCCATGACAGTGAGAGGCATTATGTAAACAAAGCAATGTGACAATTAAAATAAACAATAGAAGTGAGTCAACAAAGTTGTTATTTATTAACGTCTGCTTTATGCTACTCCTTAAACAAAGGAAAGAAAAACAAAGAATCTGTTAAAAATTAATGCTAAGATTTGAAACTTGTACACTGTTGTCACATGAAATTTTCATTTAGCACGAATAACCTTTTGTATTTATATTTTTGTCAGATTCATTTGAAAATATGAGGCACTATAACAGCCTACCGATGAATGAAGATTGTTGAAAATGAATTGACAGAGACTTACCCAATTTCCTTTCCCTGTTGTAGCCTCGTCCAAATCCCGTTGGTCCCTCTATAGTCCGGAATACTGGCCGCCGTACTCACCCCAGCCCCGCTATAAACTACCAGGCTCTTAGATTCTTTTATCGCCGACGCCAATTTGTAACATTTCTCTTCCAGCAGCTCCGCACTGTCTTCAAACTCTTCAGATCTAGCTTGAATCCTCTTCCTCTTCTCGAGTCTGGACAATTTAGCAATCGGATAAACAACACTCATGAACAAAGAAAAAACAATAACATTTTAACTGATTCAATAATTACCGGAGAGAAACTAATTTCACTATATTACTAGATGTTGACAGAAGTTCATTCTCCTCTTTTGATCTTTCTTTTTCTGATTTTTGCAATATTTTAGACACCTGAGGGGAAAAAAAAATAATAATAATGGTGATAAAATGTTTAAAAATTTGCACCATTGTAATTTATAAATATTTGAGGAATGAATCAATATTTTTTTTCGAACGGCTATGATACGAATCATAAGCATATATAAATAATAATAAATTGAGACCTTTAAATATGTTTCATCTTTCTTCTTTTTAACACAAAATGTAACGTTTAATGATGCTTTGCGCCTGAGGCCGGAGGATTTGAGTGGCGGCGACTCGGCCATAACGGGATAAGTAATAGTGTAAACTTTATTAGTCCATATTAAAGCAGTGAACTAGAGGCTAGCCGTCGGGGTAAATATAATCAATCAGAGAGACAAGCTAGTAGCTGCACAAGCTATAACTCTCCCTAACACCCTCCCCTCCCTAACTCCCACTCTTTTCACTTTCACTACCCAACGCCACGCCTATTCAGAGATTCTCATTGACAAAAATTGCCAGGGAAAACTGTATTATTCAAACAGGTTGGACAATTTTTCTTTTTATTTGAACACGCTCTTAAATTTGTGTTCACTTTCACAAATATTTTTTTCTGATTTGAAAATCATGGGCGGAATTTTATTTTATTTTAGTAATAAAAAAAAGTCCTTCACGATAGGACTGCGCTAACTAAGCAGATTTCTCTACGTGGTTCACGTATTTGCATTTAACTCAAAACATAAAAATTCAATGAGAACAATACTTGGTATTTAGGCTTCAAATAATGTGCTTCATTATGTAACACGTTACTGTTAATATTGCATGAGTAAGAGTGGGGGTTTACTGAAGACCGAAAACTAAAAAATGCAAATAACTCAGTTAATATCAAGATAGAGCAAAAACGCACATCACAAAATTTATTGAGGTTTATATTTGCAATAAGATTGGTTCTATACAATATTTCGATCCGACGTATAGTAACGGAGATATTTCGAATTCTCGAAATCCCCCCCCTCCCACTAGTCCGATTTCATCCATTAACGAACAAGATCTTTCTTTTTACATAAAACGATTAAATGCCGATTTTGGTAACAATTAAACAAAAACTACTACCGCAGGGGCATGAACAGACACACACACACACACACACACACACACACACACACACAAATATATATATATAGTTTTGAACGGACCTCATTTTCGTCATCTCCTGGGTAGGATCGATGGACATTTGAAGACATTTTTCGAAAATCGCGTCATGAGCACGACCTGAATAGCTGATTTCCGTTAAGGGAAATCTGCTAATGTCAATCATTATTCAGACTCCCCGAGCAACGAAGTCATTATTTTCCAAGCGAAGCCAGGTAGCTTAGCTAGTGTATATATATATATATATATATAACATTCTGAACGGACCTCATTTTCGCCATCTCCTTAGAGACCTCCATAGCTGATTTTCCATAAGGGAAATTTTTCTAAAAAAAATGCCTAGTCCAATCTGAAAAAAATTAAAGTTTTAAAACCCTTACATAATCCGTAATGATTTCTCTTTTGAGTGATATAATTTACAGTTACATAATTCCTAAACAACATATTGGCTATATTTGAAAAGATAAGGAAGTTATAAAATATATTTCAATTTCCATACTTGTAACGATACTTGAATTGGAATGTGCATTAATGGAGGGAACAGGTTTAAACAGCTAGTCAAGGAGCGTAATGAATGAATTTTGTCAATAACTTTCTCATGGTATAATGAAATTCCTGAAATACAAGCTATTAATTTTTTTCTTCTTTTTGTTCGAATGGATTTCATTTTTAAAGCTTGGCGCTTGTTCCCATTTTTATATTAATTATTTTAAAGATATGAGTTTTAACATTATATAAAAAAAGTGTAGTAAATATTAGGTCATATTGAGTGGAGCAGACCTGCTTGGCCAATGTCTGATGAACCGACTGAGCATATAAAGAAGTTTGTTTTCAACTCGAAGAAAACAGATACTTCTACTTCGCCTGAGCTTATTGAAATTTTAATTCCTGAAGTATGTATTTCTTTTTAATTTATGATATGGTTCCGTTTTCGAGTTGATTCGGCAGTTTTAAGTGGGTTTTCTCTCTGTTTCAGAAACTCGCGGCCAGCTACAGTTTTTACACTTGGCCATCTGCTCCCATTTTAGCCTGGTTCCTGTGGGAACATCGTGCTGAGTTGCCCGGCAAACATATTCTGGAGCTGGGTGCTGGGACTGCTTTGCCTGGAATACTTGCTGCTAAATGTGGTGCCATTGTAACCTTAACTGAAAGTGCGGTGCTTCCCAAGTCTCTCCAGCATATCAAGAGGTGCTGTGAAGTGAATGGTTTGACAAATAATCAAGTAAGAATTACCGGACTCACTTGGGGACTTTTCCTCACAAGTACTTTTGCTCTCGGCCCAATTGATCTGATCATTGGCTCAGACTGTTTTTACGATCCGTCAGTCTTTGAAGATATTATAGTTACAGTTTCTTTTCTTTTAGACACTAATCCACAAGCTAGATTCTTATCTGTTTATCAAGAAAGAAGTGCCGATTGGTCTATTGAACACTTGCTTCATAAGTGGAAGTTGCGTTGTGAGCATATACCTATTAATACTTTAGGTAGCGAATCAGGGATAGATATTAATGAATTAATGCATGATCACACCATTCATTTATTAGAAATTACGAAAGACTGACATTTTTTATAATTAATGGCTTCTAGTGGGAGAAATGCCTATAGGCTTTTCGTGTCTAGTCTTCCTTGGACAACTAACTCACAGAAATTGAAAACATACTTCTCGAGATTTGGCCAAGTGAATTCAGCTTCCGTTGTGTTTGACAAAAAAACTGGATTATCAAGAGGTTATGGATTTGTTAATTTCAACAATCAAATCAGCTATGATGCTGCTCTCAAAACACAAAAGCATGTTATAGAAGGCAATACAGTAAACATAGAGCAAGGGTTAATTAAGCAGTAGCAAAATCAATACTATTGGAAATATGGCTGAATTTCTTGAAGATGAGTTGAGGTCGAAGTTTGCTGCTGCAACTGATTATTTGCCGACAGTGGCTGCTGCAGTTAAACCAGAAGTGCTGCTTAAGTTTTATGCATTATACAAACAAGCTACAGTTGGTAGATGTAACAGGCCCAGTCCTTATTGGTACAATTTTCAGACCAAATCGAAATGGGAAGCTTGGAAGGCGCTGGGAGATATGTCAGTGGAATTAGCCATGAAAAAATATATAAGACTTCTCGATGAAGTATCACCTGATTGGGAAGAGACTTTAGCCCATTTTAGAAGAGAAAGTTGGGTTTCTGTAAGTAGAATGGTTTCAGATGAATCGAATGTTTTAGATAAGGATAAGAGCATATTTGACAGAGTTAAGGAAGGAGATATAGAAACAGTTAAAAAATCCATAGACATTAATAAAATAAATGATTTAGATGAATTTGAGATGGGCTTGCTGCATTGGGCCGCTGATAGAGGATTAAAAGACATGGTCGCCTGCTTGTTAGACCTTGGAGCCGATATTAATATTTTAGATGGTACAGGGCAGACTGCACTTCATTATGCGTGTTGCTGCAGTCATTCTGAAATTGTTGAACTCCTTCTATCGAGAGGAGCAAAAACGGATATACGTTGTGCCGATGGACTTACTCCTTTAGATCTTGCTAATGATCAGATAAAAGATCTTTTCAAATCAGCCAGTTTTCCATAACTTAAGTTTTGTAGTAAGTAGTGTAATAAAATTGTGTCATTACGATTGTTTATTAATGATATCCCTATGTCTCATTTTTTTTCTTTTTCTTGACTATTGTATTTGTTTTATGCTACATATTCTCATCCAGTAACCATCTTGCCCTCATAAACTCATTAAATTACCATCGATATACAACATACCCTATACTGTCCTTAGATATTATTACACTATCTGCAATTCCCTTGTATTTCATTACACTATCAGTGCCATTGATTGAAGATTGATTCACTGTCAACAATTGCCTCATATTCATTTATTACACTGTCATCAATTTCCTCATATATTCATTACCCAGTCATCAATGGCTTTATTTATTCATTACACTCTTACTTCTTATGTTCATTCACTGCCATCAATTCCCTCGTATATTCATTCATTACACTGTCACCAATTCCTTCTTATGTTCATTCACTGCCATCAATTCCCTCGTATATTCATTCATTACACTGTCACCAATTCCTTCTTATGTTCATTCACTGCCATCAATTCTCTCATATATTCATTCATTACACTATCACTGATTCCCTATTATGTTCATTCATAGCCATCAATTCCCTCATATATTCATTGATTACACTGTCACCAATTTCCTCTTATATTCATTCACTGCCATCAATTCCCTCATGTATTCATTCATTACACTGTCACCAATTCCTTCTTATGTTCATTCACTGCCATCAATTCCCTCGTATATTCATTCATTACACTGTCACCAATTCCTTCTTATGTTCATTCACTGCCATCAATTCCCTCGTATATTCATTCATTACACTGTCACCAATTCCTTCTTATGTTCATTCACTGCCATCAATTCCCTCGTATATTCATTCACTGCCATTAATTCTCTCATGTATTCATTTATTAAACTGCCACCAATTCCCTCATAAATTCATTCATAAAACTGCTTTAAACCCCCTCAAATATTCATTACGCTGTCACCAATTCCCTCATATATTCATTACCTTATCAATTCCTTCAAGATTCAATACTCATCAATGTCTTTATGTATTGACTCTATGTATGTATTGTAAAGTCACCTATCCACATACTATTTCTTGTCATCAAACTATTAAAATATTATTTCAGAGGTATATAATATATTTGTTGTACATATTATATGAGCATAAGTTTCATTATTTTAGGTATGCAGTTATAGAATTAAATAAGAATCTGCTTTTTTTTTTACGATAGGATTTAGATACTGAGAATTCATATGTGGGACATGATTTGATTTCCACGATTGCAAATTTAATTCAAATGTAATTTGGCACAAATGAAAGGTACTATTGCCAATCTGATAAAGTTTATGACAAAATATTTTTAGAAATTCATGATCTTAATAGATTATGTTTCATATTAAGGATTTAGGGTTCAATCATCTCTCCTCCTACCTTCCTCTCTGCTGATTACTTCAGTGCTTTGTCTGGCAGCTTTTAATTTATTAAATAATATATAGTGATAATAAAGCATATTCAATAACATAATTCTTTGTTTCTTTTCTATTATTTATTTTTTTTTGTTTATATTCAATTACTCTTTATAACTTAACAAGTTACTTTTAACTGTTTGAATAAAAATTTCTAAAAAATTCATTATACTAAAATAAATGAGAATGATAAGTACCTTTTTCGATTGATAGTGATTAGGTGAAAGATTTATAGATAATTAAATTTCACTATGATTAATATCCATTTAAGTAGCTTTTGCTCAAAAATTGTTTGACTTAAGAGTTGAAATTTTTAATTCGAAATGCCCATGTTAAGTGTAGTTCAATTTATTAAAAATATTTTTGTATTTGATTCAAAAACTATAAAAAATATATATATTCTGCATACATCTGTTGGGAGGATGTATTTTAACTAATAAGCATGGAACCAAAAGAAAGTTTGCTATGTCTTTAGTATGGAGTGTAATGTTGTACAGGAGCAAAATTTAGACTCTTCACAAAAGTAATGGAAATGTGGCTTTGGAGCAGAAACTCCAAAACGAGTGTGACTCAGAAATAAAATCCAGCTCAGAAGTTCTAAATGAGGTAAGTGAAAGTAAAATTCTTATCAAAACCAGGGAAAAAAGGAGGGTGAAACTTCTTAGGCTATCATCAGTCAGAACAATTTCATCACGAATATATATATATTTATTTATTTAAATGAGTTCCGCAACATCAGCGATTTACTCATAATTCAATTGTGCACAAAAAAGCAAATAGTAAAAAAATATAGAAAGAAATGGAAAAGGAGTGAACTATCATGGTTTTTGATATGGCATACCAGTTTTATATGAAACAAACAATATTGTAAATGGAAATATCACGATGGTGAAAATAATATAAATGAAAATGTAAGTATTGATGGGGGAAAGGAAAAAAAAGTAATAATAAAATAACGAAAAGAGAAAAACTAAGAAATGAATAAATAAAATAAAGGGAAAACCAAGAAAAATAAATAAATAAAAAAAAGGGGGAAGGGAAACCAAAAAAATAATAAATAAAATTAAAGTGTATACACCCTGCTAATGTAGGGAAGAAGTGAAGAGTAGTGTGTAGAAATTGTAGATTATAATGTGTTGTATATATTAATGTCTTTTAGATGTTTAGAATCTAAGTAATTACTGTTATCGGTCAAAAGTTCCTGTTAGTCATGTGGAATGTCTAAATTGTCTCTTCGTCGACAGTTAGGCAATATGTGTTGTACAGTTATAGGTTCGTCTGCAGGTCAGTGTGTCCTTGTTTGTCATTAAGAGCCCATGGGTCAGCAACAAATGGCCAATGCGTAATCTGGTCAGCACGGTTGTTACTCGGATAACAAACATTAAGGAAAGTATAGACATGAACGACAGATTAGCAAAGTGTACTGTAGACAAACCAGACATTGACATAAACTCTGCAGACCACCAAGAGGTATTAATGCACTACAACAGCAGTTGCAGCAATCTTGGGATAACACAAACGATAATAAACTAAGACAAATAAAACAAACCGTAAAGGAATGGCCATCAAGCAACAGGAGCACACGAAGAGAGGAAGTTGTGCCGACGAATATATTTGAAGGTAAGGTCTTGGGCATAGGGAAGGTGGGAGGCCTAGAAAATACTTTTTGTCGACATCAAACACCTTATGGATTTCAGTGGGTATAGTAATATGAAAGAGCAGCTTCCAAATGAACACATTAGTTGCAACTTCTTTGGCATAACCTTTAGATCATATGAGGTCTGTTGGCAAGGAGCATCTGAAGTTGCAATGTAATAGTAAAAAAAAATGTCTGGTGTAATGAGTGTCTGTAGTTATTGCTGGGAGCAAAGGTACACTACAAATGCAATTACATAAAAATAGAAGCCATTCTTTGCACAAGATTATTTATAAGGGCAGTTCATGTTGCCATCTTCAGGTGCATGGGACCTTATAGGCACAATTACATAGATAAAACAATAAAATAAAGCGCCCAGAATAAAATAGTGAAATTTGCCTCTTCATTAACCAGTGAGAGACACTGCTGAAGCATAACTTGCCCTGTAATAAATAATTAATCTTGTGGGAAGGACGACTTATTTATACTACCTTTGGAAAACAAAGTATTGCATCACCCATTATATTTAAGCAGTTCCAGAAATATGCCAGATATACTATAGTAAAGAAATATCTCCAGCAAAACTAGCACTTTTTTAAATTGTATTTATTTACGTCCACTTTATGCTACTATGGCTCATTGGGACAGGTTACCACCCTTTTCTTGCCTGGGTGGGACTAGCAGATTTCCTACATGCTGGAATGACACTTAGGTAATAGCATCTCGTCTCTTATCTACTCTTAGTAAGTGCCCCTGTATGAAATACATCAAATTAAATTTTATATATATATATAATTTAATTTAACATGGATATCACAAGAGCAGGTATGGGGGGTTTACTGAATGCTAAAAAATCTGATGTGGATATCACACGACTTAAATAAACACAATTTTTGCTGTAGTTTATTTATTAACATCCATTTGCTGCTACTGTGGCTAATTGGGGCTAGGTAATCAATAGTTTGCCACCCTTTTCTAACCAGAGTGGAAGTAAGGATTTTATTTAATGAGTTTGTCACTAAATAAATTCCTATTGCCCTGGCAGAAATCGAACTCTCAACTCGAGGATTACCATGTGAGATTAAGGCCAACTCTTTAACTCATGGGGGTAGCCAGAGCCTCTGTTTTTATTAACTTGAAAGTGATATATGGTTTGTTTGTTAGTTACTAATGTCACTTTGGGGTAATCGGGGCGGGTTCATTAAAGCTCTGCTAGTCACCAGCAGAGAGAAAACATTTCTCTGTACCTCCATAATACTTTAATTTCGACCTTCCATTGTTTAAAACAATTTTTAAAGTTTTACTTTAGAGGGAAAAAGCAAAAGTTTAATTAAAAAGAGAGAACACGTCCCATGTTAGAAATTGAAGGAATTGAATGAAGAAGAGTTACAAAGATATATACTCACACACACCTATATAACTATTTCATTAGCAATTCATTGATGTAGCTATTTTTGAGCAGTTCAAGTTGACCCCTGATTGTTTCAACCTCTAAATATTTTGCACAGGAGGAGTAGTTTTACATAGAATTCAAAGCATAAATTCATCAATATTTCAGCTGTAATTCGTTTTATTTTAAGTAATACTTAAAATATAATATTCAGTATTGCAACAGTTAATTTGAGGTTTTAATTATTTATTTAGACATTATACAAATTAAATAACAAAAGGTCCAGAGTTTTAGAACATGTATTATAAAAAAGGTGCAAGCTAGCTAGACAATGGAATACAGACAATAGTGGATTCTTACTAAGTTGTGAAGCCCTTGCCATTATTATACATCTTACGATGGAAGGCATCTTACAATATAACTTGTATAACTTTCTTAGGAAACTTGTCAATTTGCGTTACTCAACTTGCCTAACTCCCACAGTCTTTTGTACAATGAGGGAGTTTCATTGGGCATCGGAAGAAAACAAATGTTCAAGCTCGGTTGGAAAATTCATTTATAGTTATTAATAATAACTGATCTTGGTCATCTTAAAGGACCCCTAGATCAGTTTAAACTCAAGATAAATGCACTTAAAACAAAAGTTTTGGTAGTAGAGAAAAAGATCAGCTAAGAAGATATCAATATTAGAATTAGAAATATTATACTTGAAAGAGTGAAGGAGTTTATTGCCTAGGAAGCTTTATCACTAAGCTACACAAGCCTTCCAAAGAAAAAGGAGTGTTTTAACTAATAAGCATAAAAATATGGATACCGAAAAATGTTTGCTAAGTTTTTTACTTGGAGTGTGCTGCTTTACGGGAGCAAAAGGTGGCCTCTTTGCAATAGGGAATATAATAGTTCGGAAACAATGTAAATGTGGATTCGGCACAGAATCTCCAGACCTAGATGGACTAAAGAAAAATCCAACGTAGAAGTTCTAAATGAGGTAAGTGAAATTAGAAAGTCACCAATGCCATGGAAGAAAGGAGGGTGAAACGTCTTTGGCATATCACAAGACTCAACGATTTCATCACAAATATATTTGAAGGAGGCCTAGAAAATCCTTTTTTTAATAACATCAAACATCTTATGGATTTCGGTGGACATAGTAATATGGAAAGAGCAAAATAGTTGTACTTAAAAGACGTAGCCTTTAGATCTTGATGATGAATAATACCGTAGTATCAGACAAAGGAGGAGGAAGAAAATTCATAACTAGGTTTTTATTCAGAGCTTGACTGTTACTATTTGCTCAAACCTAATATAATCTTTTAGGCAGAATTATGCACTTAAAACATTGTTTTTAAAAATACCTATTATCCCAGTTGTAACTGAAGGTTTAACTTACAAGTGTAAACATTAGGATTCAATTTTGGTAGACAAGAGTGGCCGTGGTCCAATGTTAAAGCATTAGTCTTCTATTCCAGAGGTTCCAATGTCAAACAGTGGGATCACACTCTAAATTTTATTTTGCTGGGTGTTCAGCAGGCTTTGAGGCCTATCTGTTCCCCTTGCTCCCACTCACCATTGTAAGGAAATTGAGTAGCTACTTAAGTGAGGAAGTAGGGCTTACAGTGGCATGACAATATGGCTGAATAGTTTTCCTCCCACCTAAGCCATTACAACAGGCTTTCCTCTTCGTGGATTTTTAGCCTTAAATTATTTATTTAGAAAACGCTTGGTTCCTCTTGCTAATAGAGGTTTGGAATTCTAAAAACCAGTTTCAAATCTTACACTAACTTGCGGTAAGTAAATGAGGATTAAAAAAATGTGAATGTTGAATTGATTATGATTTTTTTTAATTTTAATTATGTATTCATGTTTTATAGAAACTTATGTTTAAGAAACTTAACATATTACAATATACTGAACAAATTCCTTATATGCAATGAATGAATCATAAGCTATAAGTATTTACTTTTAAACATTCAAAAAAATATTGAAAACATATACATTTTTAAATTATATAGTTATATTTCACTGTGAGTAGTTTGCTTTCAGAAAGAGGTTTTTGAGAGAGAAAATGAATTTACAAAATCCTTAAATATATATACATACATACACACACACATATATATATATATATATATATATATATATATATATATAGAGAGAGAGAGAGAGAGAGAGAGATGAATACAATATAAACAGAAATTAAAAAAGCAATACAGAATTTCTTCTACTCTGTATCATGTAGCAAGTAAGTGTAAGTTTTACTAATTATCTTATATATGTATCCTTTTTTATTTTTTTCATATTTAATTCTATATAAATATTACATCTGTAACTATTAAAATGCCTAAAACATGCTATTTGATATGCATATTAAATAAAGTAGTCTCATTACAGGGATACTGTAAGATAGAAATAAATAAATATATACGATATGCTACTGATCGTGCAATACTTAAGGACTGAATTCATACATTTTAGACTTTGTTATATAATAAAGCTGTACTAATTGAAATTTTATTTCTATGTTTTACTACTAATATGCTTAAATGTTTAATTTAATTTTTTTTAATAAATGTGTCATGAAGCTTTTATTGCACCTAATTCCACTGTAGAATTTATTACTATTTTTTTTTTTTTTTAATGCTGATGTTAAATTAAATATTAACTTCATATTTTGTTTTGCCTTGGAATTGAAATGTGAGGAGAGAATTAGCTGCATCTGTAGTTGCCATAGCATCACCATCTATAAACACAACCTTCACTTTTACTGTTAAGGATAGTTGTCACTCCTTGTATTTCCTTTCCCGCGTTATTAAAATGATAACATTTTCTCTAAGGATATTTCTCTTCAACTGAGATATGATTACTAGAGTGTTCCGTGGGAAACTTATTGTTATAGGTAAGATGAAATTTTTTTATTCTTAAAGAATACTCTTTTTTATATTTTAGCACATTAAAATAACAGGCCTTATGTGTGTATTATGTATGGCTATTCAAAATACAATAAAGGGCCAAAAGTTTCCTATATAGACGAAGAAAACAGTTCGTGGTTAACAAATAAAAACAGAATGCAATGAAATATATTTATTTTCAATGAATACATAGCATTATAGGACATGCCAAATATTTTTGTTTTCTATTGAAAATTTACTAATATTACATCAATTAATTAATTTACGTATTATTGAATAGCATTTATACTACAATAATACATTCGTTATAAAATTAGCTCAACTTCCATCAGTACATTTTATAAAATCTATCAATTTAAATTCTAATATATAATAAATTAATTGTATTAATAATCTTAATATCACTCTAAATATATAACTTACATTTTTTTTTTAATTTATTGACATGCAAATGTATTAAATGACGAGAAACTTGTTCCACCTTCAAGAGACAATGTATTTGATCATAAATTACTTTCAGACTGATTTTTATGACAAATATTTTGTAGTTTTTAATTTATTTTTTTAAAGGGCTCAGTTTAGCCATGTGAGTTAAAGCGTTGAACTTTAATCTCACATGGTAAACCTAGAGTGACAGGTTCAATTCCCGCCCGGGCAATAGGAATTTATTTAGTGATGGAACTCATTAAATAAAATCCTTAGTCCCACCCTTGCTAGAAAAGGGTGGTAACCTGTAGATAACCCGTCCCAATTAGCCTTAGTTGCAAAAAGTGGACGTTAATAAATAATTTAATTTTAATATTTTTTTAATAGATTTAACAGAGAAACTCATAGTTTTAAAAAAATATATAAATCAGATTTCTAAACGAGGATTTTGTCAAAGGAAAAGTCTTATTCTTACATTTACTTTCATAGTATAAAGCATTGCCTAAGTCGAGCCACTGTCTTTGAATATTGGTTGTTGCTCTAATTTCAGTTGTGTAGCTTCCGCTAATACTGCTTCATTTTGTGAGTTAAGGCGGTCTCTTAATATGCCTGGTAAATGTAGAGCCATGAGTTTGATTCCTGAGTTGGCAATAAGAATTTATTTAGTAACAAACTCAATAAATAAAATCATTTGTCTCACCCTAGCTAGAAAAGGATGGTAACCTGTCCCATCGCAATCCCACTTAGCTATTTTAGCAGAAAGTGGACATTAATAAATGCCATTGAAGACAGCGTAATATTATATTTGAAGGTAAGATGAATTAAAAGAAAAATGATCTGCTCTGTACATATTGATGACAGTAAAGAATATGTGTTTTGTCACTCCAGATTAGCATGTTGAAATCTGATGTAAAAAATCTCAGAATGCCATATGGGAAAGAATCTTGTTTACAGTATTTTCATTACAACTAATACGTTTTTACAATTATTTACATTCTTGATAAATTAGGCTAATTAGCAAAATAATTTGCATTTTAATATATTAATTATTATACTCATTTAAATAAGTAATATTAAATAACTAAATTTTACATGGAATCAACATTATTTTTTTGAGAGCTGGAAGTTAGAAAATTGGGTATTTTAATTTCATCCATGAATGAATGCAATTTACTGATGGTTTTATATTTTTTTTTAGTTTTCATAAAAAGTCCAGTAAGCAAACTTTCCACATATTGGAATGACACCAGTTGATGCCATCTCATTTCTCCTGTAGCAAGAATCCTAGAAATTTAAGTTGGTCATGAGTTCTTTAGTGATATACATTAGTAGCATAAAGTACAAATCATACGAAGGGGAAACTGACAGCTGGAGATGGGAAAATACAAATGCCAGAGTTAATCAAACAATTGTAGAATATTACTTTAAAAAGATGATTTTTATTACACACACACACACCCTCTATGATAACTGAGATTTTGACCAATAAAAAAGACTGAATAGGATGAATGTTTGCAATCAACTCACCAGTACAAAATAAGCAGTATCTGATAAAAAAAATATTTTTAAAAACTAATAAAAGTAACATGAACAAAAGTCTGTCATGCAGGGCCTGCATAAACTAAGCAGATTTCCCACGTAAAGTTTTACAATAGAGAAATCTGCATACTGCTAACATTTAACACCACCGTGAATAACTACAAATGGTAATGAGAAATCTTTCAGTTAATTTTAATAAGCTCCCTATGGAAACAGCATCTGAATTGTAAACAAATAGGTCTGCCAACCACTCAGAGCTGAGCAGATAGATAGACATATTCTTCATAGGAAAGAAAAACAATGAATTTAACTTAACCAAGCTTTATTAACTTTATTGCAAACTATTTACTACATCTAGTACTGCACTTTATAATGAATCAGAATAATTTATATTTTAATAACTCAAATTTTAGTAGTCCAAGAACTAAAGAAGGGGAGGGTGAACGTATTTGCGTATATCTCACAAAGTAAAAGCTTACAAGAGTTTCTAAATCAATTTCACGAGAGCCGAACAGTTACGGAAACAGCCGAACTAATTTTAGGTGGAATCTCACGAACAATATCGATAATAGTTGATCTCATCTCGTCCGTTATCCCCGGACACTTAACAAAACTACAAATATCACGGTTAATATTCAAGATAATGAATAAATGTATATAACAATATTTATAGTAAACTTAATTTGTAATAAGATTGGTTCTATACAAGTTTTCTATCCGATGTGTAGACACGGGGATACTTCGAATTGTCTAAAATCCTCCCCTCTAACCCCCCCCCCCCACTGGTCCAATTTCAGTCATTAACGAACTTGATCTATCTTTTTACATGAAACGAGTAAATATCGAGTTTGGTAAAGATCAAACAATAATTTTTTTCTGTAATCGTGTAATACACGATCAGATCTAACCAGATTATGAACAAAATTAGGATGTTGTGAAGATTATGGTATGTTGTTGGTAGGTTATAAGCATGGTTGTGAAAGGTTATAAGCATAGTTTTAAAACAACTAGTGATGATTGTGAAGTAGTGCAGTTATAAACAAGTGCAGGTTATATACAAGGAAGGTAATTATTATTATATTTAAATTTTAAAATATATTGATTATTTCCACCAATATACAAGTTGATGTTAAGAAACATTTAAAAGCATTTCATTTCCAACTTCAAATTATTTTTTAATTTATACTTATTACTAATTAAGAAGGCAATTCACTTTCTTCACTCTATTGCAAAAAACGAAAAGAAAAAAAAAATTACGAGTAAGAAGTATGTAGAGAAAAACAGTGAGGTGACATAATCAGAGTGTCAGCATTTTTTAGTAGTTTAGAACGTCTTTTTACGACGGTTGTATGTTTATTCCTTCACAATATTAAATTAATTTAAAATTCTAAAAGTAAATAGGGGCTCAGATTAGCCATGTGAGTTAAAGCGTCGACTTTAATCTCACATGGTTAATCTAGAGTGGCGAGTTCGATTCCCGCCAGGGCAGAGAAATTTATTTAGTTACGGAATTCATTAAATAAAATCCTTAGTCACACCCTGGCTAGAAAAGCCAAGTGGTAACCTGTAGATAACCCGTAGCAAAAAGTGGACATTAATAAATAATTTAATAAAATAATAAGTAAATAGATAATTCTATATAAAATTCTATATACCTATTTTGCAGGTGATCCAGCAGTTGGCAAGACTGCAATGTGCCAACTGTATATCAAAGATGGAAGAGAGTTCACTAAAAATTATTCTATGGTAACACGTATTTTTTTAAAATCTTTATTGTTTATGTCTATTCATTTTTTCTTTGGCACAGACATACTCCTTAATTAGTCTTTTTTTTTTCTTTTTTTTTAAAAAAAAAACATCTTATCTCGAGAATAACTTCATTGCTCTCCGACTTAAAGAACTAGATCATTCATAAATAAGTTGGTGAAAATCATTCTTTGTTATACATTAAAACGTTCTACTTGGCTATTCGGCTTGCATTATATAGAGACATTGTTTCAGACATACGCCGCGGAAGTAAATTCTAAGCTAATACCTATCCCAGGAACAAATGATGCTGTGGAATTCCTAATCATAGATTCTCCAGGAATAGATCTCTATACGGATATGTTACCCAAATTTGTAAGTAACATTTTTGTTTTGTTTCGCATTTTACATTAAAGATATATTTGTAAACACAACTTTTTTGTATGTCAGTTGAGGGTTATCCTAGGGTTACTACAAATGGCTGATCTTTAACGGAAATTAGCTAAACTCCGTCTCGCAGGGGCCGCATATACTAAGTAATTCCCTCACGCATTGTATGACACACTGGGATGATCTAATCTAGCCATACATTCTCTATTTTTAAATAAAAAAATCGATGAGCAGAAGTGGGGGTTTAGTGAAGCCTGTTAACAAGAAAGAACGAATAACTCGCTTAATATTTGAGTTACGAAAAAATGTATTGAACGACAATTGTAGGGCATCAATAGTTTAAAAAGTTTGATTATATAACATTATCAGACTCATAATAACAGAAATGTTTGGAATTTTCGAATGGCTCTAAATCCACCTTTTCCTGGTCCAATTTCAACAATTAACGAATATAATCTCTAGTGTTTACCAGTGGCGGCTCGCGTATAGGCCCTGTGGAACTGCAGTACCCCCAATTTCCATTTGATATTATCTATAACATTTAATATAATTAGGCTTTGTTTCTTAATTCTTTCTTTATACTTATATAATATATAAACCTTAAGCTTAATGCAGTAACTATCCCCCAGTTTATGAAAAAAAGATACAAAATTCTTTATATGGAACTGTGAGCTTCACAGTGGAAGCGGAGAGGTGATCGACTGTAGTGCGCATGCGCACATAGGCAGCTCCAGGCGAGGCTGCAAGGGGGAGAGAGCACTGTCACTCACTGTGTGATTTTCTGGAGCAGCACCCCCACTAATTTTAGCTACGAGCCGCCACTGGTGTTTACTGAAACTGTGAAATATCGAGTATTCTATTGATGAAATTTTCGAGTCATAAAATAAAATCTTAATTGGTGACATCAACATATAACGTAGTTGCGTGTATCTCATTTAGTGAAGACCTGTACAGTAATATTTAGTATTTAAACTGAAATGGTTTGATTGATCTTATCGCACGGTCAGAAATCAGGAAGGATCGACAACCTGAATGGCGCCGACTAGAGGCTCGTTGAGACCAGTGTTTTGACAGCGTACCAGTTGTACTTGGGAAGGAGGAGGGAGTTATAGAGTGATTATATGATGTACTGGAGGTCTAGGAATTTGACATCGGGAGATGGTGTTGTGATGGATTCTAAGAGAGGGCTTGGAGGTTTTCCAGATTGATTATGCGCAGGAGGGAGATGTGACGGGGATTGCGAGGTTCTTTGAGGAGGTCTTGGTTAGGAATCTCAGGAGAAGGGGACAGTAGATAGTGGCGAATTGATGACGCCTTTGAGGTTCAGGAGTTTGAGGTGGAGGCTAATGATGGGAGAGGAGAAGTTGGAATAAGGAACAAAAATTCTGTCGGAGTGATCGGACTTTTTGCGTGAGAGGCACATAAGGTGAGGTGGTGGTTAAAGGTAATAATCAGGTAGCAAATGGACTCGGAGATTTTAATGGACAAGTAATTAAGTTAGAAAGATTTAGGAATATGGGAGCATTTGGCGTAGGAATGATGAGGGCATCAGTCATGGAAGGGTTGACCTGGATATATGGAGGAGAGGCGTTGGTCCGCTAAGTCTCGACAGGCAGTTTGGGTGTAGGATAGGGCGCTGGTAGGATTGTCAGAGCCGCTGATGATGGCTACATCGTCTACGTGGGCTACCATCTCATTCATCGGATACCGTTGATGTACTATTAAAGCATTATATGCCGTGGAAATGGAGAGGAATAGAACGGAAGCCTGGAAGACTCCGATTTTAATGAAGGAGGGTCCATCGAAAGGCTGAGTGCAGTCAATGAAAATGTTGGCTGTAACGACATTCTTGCGAAGGTTTTTGGGAGACAAGGAATTGTTGCCTGAGAAGTGGTTGAAGTGTGCAGTTGTGGGAACAGTCCGCCGTTCTCGTTTGGGAACGATGGAGGCCTCACAGAAATCTCGAAAATATGATTGCAAATATTTCTCCAATATTTTGGAGATATGTAAGAGAAGGCTGGTGGTAGTTGGGAAAGGAAGCAGACTTTTTGGGTTTTAGAAGGAGAGCGATGACGGCATACTTCCATTGAGTAGGGAAGTGCCGCAGGTGAAAGCAGGAATTAAGGTGATAGCTGAGATAAGAGGTGGACTTGCGAGGAAGCTGGCGCAGAGGATATACTGTACCCTGCATAAAAGGAAATTTATGCTTCCATGGTACAGCACAGGATTTCATTAAGCTGCTTCGGGGAGGGTTACATGAAGTTGTCTCCATGATCCATCCAAGGAGGTTCATCGCTAACACTGGCCTGAACCTCAACAGCTTCCGTTTTACCAGTCTGCAGCGTCTAAGCCTCGTCCTTGGGATTCTTCACACCTCTGCCAAATTGGAGAAAAACAGATCGCATCTTGGTGACTTTGCTATACACCAGGTTCCAGAGCTTGCAGGGGTTTCCGTGCGTCAGGCCGATGATTTAATGCTACTTCGCTGTCTTTCATTGCGTAATAAGGGGATTTGGGTAGTTATGGGATTGAGGGCAGGACGGAGGTTGAGTTTCTAGGCCGGTACCAGGCGTTTAGATGGAATTCCGCTGCTTGCTGAGGTTGAAGAGGAGTTTTCAGGCCATAAAGAACTGGTCGGTGAACACCAGCGAAAATGTCTGAACCGAAAAACTATGAGAGAGATGCGTGTCAACAGGGGTCTATCACATTATATTTTGACTAAGGCAGTCTATACTTAGTATAACAGAAAATGTTGATAACTAAATCTGTAGCTCAACATGTCTCCCTCTGTCATAAAGAGTTTATACATTCATTATTTAAAACAAAAGAAAAGAAAAAAAAGGTTCTATCAATATTATTATTTATTAACGTCCACTTTTTGCAACTAAGGCTAAGTCTATCAATATTAAAGAATGACTTTTTTGTTCCAGTGGAATCGCCCAGATTTGTTATTGATAGTATTTGATGTGACGAAAATAAAAACGCTGGACGCAGTAGCCGATTGGATCAGTGTGATACAGAAAGGAAAATGGCGTGGGGACCATGGAAACCCCATAGCTGCAGTTCTCTTTGGGAACAAAACAGATTTAGAGAACAGACAGGCTTGTACTGAGGAAGAAGCCATTCAAGTAGCTGATAGATTTGAAATGAAGTACTTCTCTGGATCAGTTGTAGGTGCCATTTATTTTTTATTGTGTTTTAAGATTTCCGCAGTGGTTTTATTCATGCTAATAGAATTTTCATGATGGTTGTCTGAGGAGATGTGCTGAACATGATCTGCGCAGGTCACAGTTGATACTGATAGACAGGGTAAAAGAAAGCTAGTCGGAGAGTAGGCTAAAAAGTAATGGGTGGCGTTTGTGCGTGTAATAGGTCTGTGTACTGTTCCATTCGGCCTTACTGTATATGTAGTTTGTCGGTACGGGTTTTTGTATCTGTCCATGTATTTCGTACAGTACCGGTATATGGTCTGACGTCATAATGTCGTATTTTGTGCATGAGGTGAATATGTGTGGTTGTCTCGTCATTAATAAGTCTATAGTCGATTGTTAGTTGTGGATGCCGCTTTGCCTGAAGGTGTGACTGCCTGGGTGTAAGTGGGCATTAAGGTACTAGTTCTATTGTTCCTAGTGTTGTGCCAGACATAATGTCTAGCGTTCAGGTCTCCTATGTGTAGGTGTTGTCTGTCAAATGATATTTCGTTTAGAGCTAGTGTCGGTTTTCTAAGCCCTCCATTTGGTCTATGATACATCCCGATCGGTCTAAACTGTTTGTTATGTTTTACTTGAAGACTGAGTACGTAGTATAAGTCCCTGTGTATGTATGATGGGAACTATTCGTCTGTGAGTAATGCCGTGTCGGACGGTGATCGCTGCGCCACCTACGTCCTCTGTTGTGTCTTGTCTGTGTAATGCGTACCCAACAAAACGTGCGGGCATCCACTGTTTGAGTCGTGTGTCAGTTATAGTGGGCTGTATTTCTCTCAGTAACAAGTCCACTTCTTATATTCGTGTTGTTAGTCCGTTTACGTTATACATTGAGTATAGTGTACCCAGTCATCGTCTATCTAACAGTCGTGTGATTATAGTAGTCACGTTGTTGATTTGTTGTGACTGAGTTGTGTGTTACTGTACCATTGTGTTCATGTCTTTAGACAATTCCTGTACCCATGTCAGTGTACTGTTATCGTATCGAGGACAGGGACTTGTGGCTGTGTGTGTAGTGTGGGTAATATGGACCACGACGTTGCTGTGTGGGTGATGTTGGTGGTGGGGTCTGTTTCGATTGTTGAGTTGCGTTAGAGTAACTGACTCCCCGTGTTACAGTCTTGTGAGCCCACAAAGTCAGTCCTTTCCCTGACTGGACTGTCGGGCACCCTGGCTCTTCACTAACAGCTTGAGCCTTTTGGAGCACTGCCTGTAGGAGGCGAGGTGTGCGCCTTCGCAGATGGAACACTTTAGTTTGGTAGTCTGTCTATTGCCGTCCAATGTGATTTTGCGAATAACGTACGCACTTCACTTTAAGGACGCAGTTGTTTTTGGCATGACCGAATGCCTAGCATCTAAAAAATGCTAATGCCTTGCGCGATACCACGTTCAGTCGTGTATTTCTTGAAATAAACCTTTAAATGGTCGATTGATTCGGTCGCCCGCAATCTCCGTGGTTTAGTTTATGTGCCTGAGTCTTTTGTGAAGGTTTTTCCCCCCTGTCTTACACAGCCGTATTCGGTTATTTGTGGGGGCAAGATAATTGGTGGTGGTGGTAGAGTCTCAAGGGCAGCGTACTTGTTTTGTGCTTTGGTCTGTTGTGTTGCTGTTTTTTTCACAGCTTCGCGATGTGTTTCTTGGATGGGTGGATGAACATCTCACTATCCGTTTGATATTCCGACACATCAGCCGGTGAGCTGGAGGAGGTGTCCTTTGGCCTTTTGTTCTTTTTAGGAAAATGTAGGATGTGTGTTAGTGTGCTTTCTTTGCGTGTCTGTTTTGTTGTGTGGGGCTGTGCAAATGTGTTCACGGATTCATAAGCGTACATGGTGGTCAGTGTGGGGGTGTGTAGAGTAGTAGGAAATATGGAGTGTTTACTGGCCATCAGTCAGATTACCTGCCATCGACTGAGGGGTGGGCCTATTGCCCCGGCAGGAGCCTCTAACTAACTCCCTTGAGTCCTGGGACCCAACTGTGTTATAGATCCGGGAGGAAGACGGCTGCTACTCTCTTCTTTTTATCTCAGGTGCTGGTTTAACCAGTCCAATAGGTGCGCTTGCCGGCAGTGCTAGGCAGAGATCGGCAGTAGTGGCCCCAGTGTCCTTATGGATAGGTAGCTATCCTTCCTTGGGTTTCCTTAATTCAGATAGTTCATTTCCCTTCTCCTGCTGGATCCTGAATATGATTGTGGCTTTTTCAATTATTTTTTATTAAACCTTGATCAGTGGGGATAAGCCTATCAAGTCTAGGGACAGTTTCCCATTTCCTTAGCGAGGCGCTCCATTATAAGGGAGTGGGGTAGAATGTTTGAGTTGCAATTGAGCGTTTAATAGAAGTTTTCGGCAGCGGGCGGTGGTGGATTGTCGTGGTGGGAAGGGAGTCAACGAATTTTATTTGTCTTTTAGAAATGGTATGGGACATGGGTTCGAGGGATAAGGAAGAGTGAATGGCATCGATAGTAACTATTGATAGTGAAGTGTGTTTTACCATTTTTCCAACGGTGCCATTTTGGAAAGATAGTAGAATTGGAGGGAGGCTTTGATCAGGTAACGGACGAGGGGAGTGCCTTACATTATGGAGGGTTGGATAACGCCTTTCAATATACGGAGTTTAAGCCGGAGGCTGAGGACAGGGGAGAGGAGGAGGTGGTTAAGTGAGTGGAATTTGCAACAGAAGGTAAGGACTCGTTATTGGTTGTGGGTAGTGAAAATGAGGTGGTGGTCAAGATGGATACCAAGGTAACAGATGGATCGGGAAGGGGCGATGGAGGAGCCATTATGGATAAAGGATTTAGGGATGTTGGATTTCCGGGAGTTGTTGCCTTTCTTTGCAAAGGAGAATATGAGGGCGTCTGTTGGAGGGGTTGACTAGGATATTTAAGGAAGTGAGCTGCTATTGATTGGGAGGCAGGTTTGGCGAGGGAAGTGTGCTCGTCTAAGAGATTACGGGATGTCACTGGGGACTATCCTTTAATAGTAAGAATATCCATGGGCGGTTGGAGGGGCGTGATTTGAAAGATTTTGTCTTGGAATTACGTCCTCAGTTAGGAGGGACTGAGTCCTCAAAAGGACTGTTTGTAGGCAACTGAAAGGCCCTGCGAAGGGCCGTTCGAGGCCGTGTGAGACAAAGGACAAAGAGGAATGGGACTGCACAGGATAAAGGAAACTGTCAGCCCCTACCTTGGCTGACAGGTTGACCAGATGGATCCAGGTGTTATCCCAGCCGGAATCCAATTCCCCGGGGAACCGGCTAGGAAAACTGACGAAGACAGATGTACTCAGGTACTCTCTTCTTATTCAGGCGTGCATTGATGGTAGCTCGGGACACAATGTACCAAATACAATTGCCCAGTAAACATAGAAAGCTTAGATTTTTGCTCTATGGCGGTAGCTACAGACTGATTACACAGGCCAACAAAAAAACCTTTTTGAAAACTTTTTTAATTTTAATAGCTGATCTTGATAGATTTTTATGTGCTGAATCCAAATCTGCTCGTAGTTTTTATGTATCACCCTTAGTTTCCAAGCAAAATGTATTTTATTATATAGTCTAATACCCATTTACAGTATATAGGGAAATCAATGAAACACTGTAGAATCGTAAAAATGGTTTGTATTTACAGTAAAATACTTGGAATAGTAATTTTATGTGATGATACAAGGTTCACTTGTCAACTGGAATTGCTTTATATTTTCTTTCCCTTTTTTCCTTGAAGCTTCTTGTGTAGCTTTTCCTGCGATGAATAGCTTGCTGAAGTTCCCGGTGAAGTGACCAACAGTAATCCCCCATCATGTTGGTATTCCAGCGGCCCTGGTAACGTTTTTCCATCACTTTAACGTCCTGGTGAAAACGCTCACCTTGCTCCTCACTAACATCTCCTAAATTTTCCGGGAAGTAATCGAGGTGGCTGCTCAAGAAGTGAACTTTCAAGCGGCCCTTACACGGTCATTAATAATGACATTACCAGTAATGACATTTTTTGCGAACGCACTTCATTCCAGATTATCATTACTGTAAAAACCTTACACAATCATTTTTAATGTCATTACTTTCCTTCAGTACAGTGGTGGTCTCTGTCAAAGCAAGACGTATAAAATAAAATGGAACCACACAAAACCGCTTGTATTACTATAATTTTGGCTTTAGCTACAAAACGGCGAGTAAAACATAAACGTTGGATGAAGGAGTGGTTAAAAAAACGTGAACAGTATTCTCATATTTTGTTATTGAATGAAATTAGAGACACCGAAAAATAAAACAACATAATTTAAAAGCATTTTACTTACTTTTGAGTTCCCAAGGTCAACAGGTTGCTCAAAATTGTTAATAAATTGCAATGCGTGTAAAACCCACGAGGACGGTGAATATACATCGTCGGCTCCAGCCCCTGATCTTGTTTGATCTTTACCAAACTCGGAATTTAATCGTTTTATGTAAAAAGGAAGATCAAGTTCGTTAATGGCTGAAATGGGACCATTGGGAGGGGGGGTTTTAGAGGGGGGGATTTTTGAAAATTCAATATATCTCCGTTATTATGCATCAAATCGAAAAATTATATAGAATAAATCTTATTGCAAATTAAATGTACTATAAATATTGTTCTATACATTTATACTGTATCTTGAATATTAACCGAGATATTTGTATTTGTATTCTGCGTGTGGTCACCAGTAGGCTGTTCGGACTTTCCGCCGAGAGCTCTGGCGGCCGTTTCTATAACTATTCGTCCCTCGTGAATAGGTTTAGAGGTTAGGTTAACTGTTTTTTGGGGCTAGAAACTACTGGGTTATTACGCCCTAAATAATGTTTTAGGTTTAGAGGTTTCTTACTACTACAGTTGTTATTAGGCAGATTTCTCTATTGTAAAACTTGTGGGAAATCTGCTTAGTTTACGCAGCCCCTTGCGTGACGGACTTTTTTTTAACTCTTTTCGGTAGTTACATCTGAGAGTATTAATTTTACGTCTGAGGTCAGATATCGTGGCTCTAGGTTTGCATTTTTCGTAGACTGACAGCAGTTTCACGAGTGCGGCATTCCTTTTATTTTTATAATTTGAATCTGAAGGATTCCATAACGCTGGTAATTCTTCGTTCATTGATATAAAATATTGCAAAACATCACTGGTTTCTACACAATCACTCTCCGGAGCCGACATGTTGTCTTCACAATTTCGTATGGCAGACTGAGTAATGATGCCGCACACCTTACACTATCATTATTAATGACAGTATCCCCTCCCGTTTACAGTAATGATGTGCCGAGATCAGAAAATCCGGATTCGCATCATTCCCCCTCGTCATTCCAACTTTGTCGACGTTACACGATCAGTATTAATGTCATTCTGATAAAGTAATGTCATTATTAATGACCGTGTAAGGGCCGCTTCAGGCTCATCAAACATCCTAACTGTTCAAATTTTTTTAACATGTTAGTAACAATAGCCTTATATTCTGGGTCTTTTTTATTTCCCAAAAACTTGGTGACAACTTGCTTGAATGAAACCCATGCTTCTTTTTCATTTGAGGTCATTGTGGATTCAAAGTTAACGTCAAACATCATTTTTCTAATATCAGGCCCGGTAAAGACGCCTTCTTTCAGTTTAGCTTCTGAAAGGTGTGGAAACTTCTGACAGAGATATTTGAAACAAAGCCCATCTTTAGGCAAAGCCTTTACAAACTGTTTCATGAGACCTAACTTAATATGTAGTGGTGGTAGGAGCACGTTTTTTGGATCTACAAGGTTTTTGCGTAAAATGTTCTTCTCGCCAGGCTTTAAAGACTCCCTCGAGGCCAGTTCGTTCTGCACCAATGTTGATTCCGAGCTCTACTGTCCCATTCACACAAGAAACATGGAAATTTGGTAAAAACCCCCTTGCTGACCAAGGAGCATGCACGTAACTTTCAAATCACCACATATCATCCAACCGTGTGCAGAATAACCTATTTTATTTAACACTATTTCTAGATTTTCGTAACTCTCTTTCATATGTACAGAATGACCGACAGGTACAGAGGCATACATGTTACCGTTGTGTAGTAAAACTGCCTTCAAACTATTTTTGGATGAATCAATAAACAACCTCCAATCTTCTGTTTTGTATTCAATTCCAAACTCATTCATTAAACCATGAATGTCTGAGCAGTACACCAAATCACCCTCTTGTTCAAAATACTTCGAAAATTGTTGTTCTCTCTTCCTATACACATGAAAGCTGGTTCCAGCCGCCAGCAAGTTCTTTTCTTTTAGCCTAGAGCCAAGCAGTTCAGCTTTTTCTTTTGTTAAGCCCAGATCCCTAACTAAGTCATTAAGCTCGACCTGAGTGAACAATTTAGGCTCTACATTTTCTGTAACACATTGGAATTCTTCATCGTGTTCATCTAACTCCGACTGTACATCAGAAAATACTTCTGTTTCAATAGAATTTAAGTCCTCTGGTGGTTCGGGATTGGCAAATCTACACCGTGCCCTACTGGTCGGATGGCGGACGGAAGGTTAGGGTAGCTTATTACCTTCTTGTTCTAAGAGTTATGACCAGTAATATCTACACACAGCAAATTTAAAGTGTTTTTTCTCTTTTTTTGACCATTTCCTGAGGTCTTCAACACATACATAACATACCTTATGCGGTGCCCAAGGTTTATCCTGGTCTCCAAGTTTGGTTCCAAAGTATGCTAGATAAACCTTTTTCACAAAGTCTGTAATGTTTCTTTGGTGCTTTTTAATAACAAACTCACCACAAATATAACAAAAACTGTCAGCAGAGTTTTTACAGCCGCGATGAGACATTGCACTGAGCACATGTACAGGAAACGTAAAAGTGAGGTTATGTTGAAAATAAACAAAACATCAGCTGTTTAGCATGTGTTTCAGCAGTGCTGCCAACATCATATTTGTTCATTAGACCTATTTTTTCATGTTATCTTAACTATGAAAAAGCTGTTAAATTCTAAAAATGTTTCTTTATTTCATGAATTTAACTATAAAATGTGAATAAATGGTGGGTGATACAACTTTTTAAGCATCATATTTGGATTCAGCAACCTAAACAACATAAGAATAAGGTATTTTCATTAAAAAAGTTTTTTCATCGTTGGCCTGTGTTATTAGCTTGACTTGAACTTGTTTGTGGCCCTGGTTCCCGCGGGTATCTATCCTTTCCTTCTCTTTTCGATTCTGAGTTGAAGACAACAATGAAGAATGACGAGAAGGCCGCTGTAGCAGAAAGCCGGTTTAGAGAAAAATAGTATTTTTGTATGTCAGAAACAAACATGCTGCTTATTGAGGAGAAACTATCACATCCTTACAAGGTGTTCATTTTTTTTTTTTTTTTTTTTTTTTCTTTTTTTCATTATCCATTTGAAAATAAAATCCACTATGGCTTAGTTAAAGTAACAGGGGGCTGTAGAGCTAGTTATTCAGAACAACAATACCATTGGAATTAACAGGGAACATCTGGACCAGGTAAACTATAAAACGTATCATATGGCCAAACATACCACCTATACAATAAAGGAACGTCTCATTTCCTTACCAGGACCGAATGCATTTCATGATACCAATATTAGGTATGGCCGAAAGATGCACAAGTCCTGAAGAGCTGAGCACTAGAGAGCTTTACTGTACATTTACTAGTAGAAAGAAAGCTATGGAAAATCACCAGTATTTCTTTCTGAGGGGAAGATTCCAATTCTTGTCCGTCAATTGGTGAACCAGTCGTTTAGAATAGAGTACTACTCACAGAGCGTAGAAATCACGACAGGGTCATATTTCATGGTATGACGGAAAATAAAAAGTCCAGTCACTTCCAACTTATTTTTAAAAACAATAACTTCCTCTTAAGGGAACATTTACAACGGATAGCAAAAAGACTATTTACAGTGATAAAACGTTTCAAGAGCCACTTAAGATAGCTGCGGTTAACATAACGGAAACCCCGGAATACTGGCACATATAATAACCTTTCTTTATACATAACAAAACTTACGGTATATTGCCTTCTTTATAGCGGAAGATTCCCAACAAGTTGAGCTACAAGAGTCTCTGCGATTCTCCCTCGAGTCATTATCCGCAGCGAAAGCAGACTCGGTATTCTTCGACTGAAGTGTTCTGAGTAGAGGAAATCAGGATGTTGGTTATCAGATGACATTGGCACGTCAATCAGAGGCAATGCTCGTTCTCCTTCAGCCAGTATTCTCGGCGTAAAGCGCGGTAATTGCCAACCTTTAATCGCGGTTCCATAGTACCAACAGGCCTATTGGTGCAGTTCCGGAAAGTATTTTGACATCCTCATATGACACTGTGTGATAGGCCTAGGTGATCGAAATAGTACTTGCCGCTGGACCTTATTCAGTGGTGCGAGGTGCTCTTTTTTAATAGCGGCCCCAATGCGGTAATAGCGTAGGTGACGATACTCACAAAGCATGCCTGATAAAGTGTTATAGAAGGTCTGAAATCGAGTTCCCAGATAACTCCGGCCACTCTCTAGATTAGGTTGATGAGCCTGTTAGCCTTCATTTGCAACATGTCTATACGGGGTGCAGGATTCCAGTGTTCACCGAAGCTAATTCCCTAGGACCCAGTATCTCAATAAATGGCCGTACTATTCTCTTCGTCGAGAATGCCCAGTTCATTCGCCCAGATCGTCTAATGATCCTTCCAATTGGGGCATGTTGTGGTTGACAGTTCGTTAGGCCAGGGCTTCAACCTGAACCTCGAACTAAAGGTAGGTGTTTGTACGTTTCTCTATTATTTGAGCTCTCTCATATAATCCAGATACGTGGTTAATCATATTGTGGCTCTGGCTGAGTCATCATTTCCTTCCTGCGTTTCAAATCACTACAGGCTAACGTCAGGGTTGAGGTGATGGATGTGAAGACCGGTGATGAAAGACACGCCAAATAGTCGGAAGTGATGGAAGACACGTCAAGTTGTCGGGTGGGGGAAGGTTGTCGGAATTGGTGATTAATGATTAACTGTTGTTTATACTCCTGCGTAAAAAAATGATTTGTGAACTCAAAATTTGCATTATTAAAGAAAAAAAGAAATTAAGGGGCGTTTCTTGGAGGATTTCTGTAAAGGATAGTCCTACTCTACCCAAAAGAGAATTTTGAATACTGCTATTAATATCAGTAATATTATATTATTAATGATTGTTACACACAGTGCTATATATGTAAGTATAATGTAAATTGTACAATGTATTACTTCAAGTTAATAATATTAATGTTTAATTTTCAGAAGAACAACCAAGGATTAGAAGACCCGATGCAGTTCCTTGCAGAAGCATTCTATAAATATTGTTTGAAAAACAACTTGGAATAAAATAATTGCATTTTCTCAACTTTTCTTTCCTGATATTAACATCCTCTTTCATAATAAAAGTCCGTCACGCAGGGGCTGTGCTACCTAAGCAGATTTCCCACGTGCTGGTATAGCACACAAGTGATCTCATCTCTCCACATATTCTCATTCTATGTATGAGTATACTAAAGTCTAAAAAAAATCCGTCACGCTGGGTCTGCGTAAACTAAGCAGATTTCCCATGTGAAGTTTCACAATAGAGAAATCTGCATACTGGTAACACAACACCACCGTGATTAAATACAAACCAAATATGAATTGGGAATTGAAAAAACATAGGAAAAGTGTAACCTACCAATTTATTTTTACTAATGAATTTAGAAAAATTGAATCGTGCGAATCGTCCTCAGATTTCCATTTGTACACAGATGGATCAAAAACTGCCGGAGGAGTTGGTTTAGCTGTATATACCAAGGATCTCTCTCTGATGTACTCCCTTCCCTCAGTAAGTAGTGTGTTTACTGCAGAGCTTACAGCAATAAAAGCACCTCTTATGTTATTGCTAATTGAGCAAAAGAATGCATTGATATGTTCTGACTCTTTCAGTAGCCTAAAATCACTCGAAAAAATGTACAATATAAATCCGATCTGTAAAGAAATTCAACAGATATTAGAAGTATTGCAGAAGAAAAATATTAATGTAGAATTTCTATGGATACCAGGGCATTGTGGCATAGAAGGGGATATAAAAGCTGACGCCTTAGCCACTAAAGCTATCACAGCGGGTACACAATGTCAGAAGTTCCAATCGCTGACGCCATCAATCATGCAAAAACACTGGCTCTTGAGCAATGGGCATGGCAATGGCATGAGCTGCTTGACTATAATCTCCGGACTGTATGAAGAAGTGTCATCCCCTGGAGTACTTCAACAACCACTAAAAGGAAGGATGAAGTATTAATATGCCGCCTTAGAATTGGCCACACAAGGCTCACACACCTAATGAAAAGGGAAGAACCTCCCTGAATAGCTTGTGGATTACAGCTGACAGTTGCACACTTACAGACTGTAGAAGGTAGAAGGCTGTGTGTAGCTCTTGGGTAGGGGAACCATAGAAACAGTAGGTCCTTAGTCGGCTTTGCTGTTCCGGGCCGGGGATCATTCCGGCCTTAATGGGGTAAGTTTCTAGCGGCTTACTCAATATGAACTACGGGCTGGGTGGAGTCCGGAGTGGAGGCTTGCCTTCACTGCCGGTCATAGACGTAGTGGTCGTGTGTTCAAAGCCCGAGGACATTCAGGTCAGGTAAACTGGTACATGTGTCCTTCGTGTGGGACATGGTTAGTAGGAGACTGTCCCTTCCATAGGATCGCTAAACCATCGTAGCGAATCCTCAGTCACCAGAGAGGTGTTGGAAAGGTGCAGGCTGGATTAAGGCTGTAATGGCTAGGTGCCTCCTGCATTATTGCCACATTTCGAATGGCTACACAATGTAGAAGGTATGAGGACATCAGAAAGTCCCTTGATATATCTGAAGTACAATCTGAAATACTAGGGGATGATAGCCACTCTATAAAAAACAAACTTTTTAATAATTATTGGTCTAAATAAAAAAATTACATTATTGATTAACGTCTACTTTTTGCCACTAAGGCTAATTGGGACGGGTTATCTACAGGTTACCACCCTATTCCTGCCAGGGTGGTTTATAAATAGAAACGGGAGGACATAAGACTTCAGCATATGGGCACACAAGTCAGCGAGATAAATATGTATATATCAAATTTTTTATAACTAAATACTGCTGTGTTTTTTGTTATTTGTCACAGAAACGGGGGTAAAGAAAAGTCGGTCACGCAGGGGCTGCGTAAACTAAGCAGATTTCCCACGTGAAGTTTTACAATAGAGAAATGTGCCTAATAATAACAGTAGTAGTAACGAATCTCTAAACCTATTCACGAGGGACAAATGGTTACGGAAACGGCAGCACTAGCTCTCGGCGAAAAGTCTCGAACATAGCCGACTCTTGCCGACCACACACACAATACAAATGCAAATATCTCGGTTAATATTCAAGATACAGAATAAATATATAGAACAATATTTATAGTACATTTAATTTCCAATAAGATTGATTTTATACAATTTTTCGATCCAACGCAAATGGAGATATTTCGAATTTTCTAAAATCTTTCTTTTAACATTTAACGATTAAATTTCGAGTTTGGTAGCGAACAAACAAAAATTGCGACCACTAGAGCGTTAATAGAAATATATATATATATATATATATATATATATATATATATATATATATATATATATTTAGTTTTGAACGGACCTCATTTTCGTCATCTCCTGGGTAGGGTTGATGGACATTTGAAGAATTTTTTCGAAATTAGCGTCATGAGTACGACCTCAATAGCTGATTTCCCTTGGGGGAAATCTGCTAAAAATAGGAGAGATGCAAGATAGGCGAGGATGACGGAGGCCTAAGGAGTGGGCGGCATATTTGAACAGAGGGACTGCCAAACAGAAGGAAGAAAAATGGAAATTGAATTTAAACTACCTATGCAAAAATAACTCTCACGAGTGCGATACCTATTTACAATAAAATAAAATAAAAAAATAAACATTTTCGAGATAAGAACGTAAAATCATAAACGAGTGCGCCATCCATCACAAGACACGTACGTCAAATAGACGTATTTGTTGAATGTTAAAATTATACATAAACAATTACTCAATCCAAGAACCAAGGAACAAGAAGGTGCCTTGGAAAGCAGTTGTAGTATTATATAACCTACAACAATTGCATTTTTATTTCATATTAGATATTTGTTTAAGTTAAAATCATAATAGTCATTTCTTAAGGAAATGTAGGCCGAAGAGGGCTTTACCCTTTTCGAGTGAAATAATTGAAGGTTTAAATTATTGTGTTGGGGTAGTTACAAATTAAAATTACTTCAGTAGCTTCCTCTTTCATTTTACTTATCATCAAAATACGTGAGGTGAACTCAGATTTATTAAAATTGTATGAGGGAATGGATCTTCTCAATTATTTGTACGTGAAATTCAGCTAACCTCAAATTTTAATATTTTTACTTATTGAACTTGTTTTGTGTGAAGGGGTTTTACTTTATCTGTGCATAGTAGAGTGTATTGATTAAAAATACTACTGATGCTGACCAATTAATAATTATTCTCTTGAGACCCCCCCCCTCTAGTTACTTTCCCTACATTGATCAAAACCTACATAAGACACTTTTGTAGACTAGAAAAAGTTTCCGAGTGGAAGAAATAGTTTCGTTCGATATTCGGAGATTAATTTATAAATATTAGCTGATCAAAATATTTCTGAGTTCTAAGACGACGTAAATAAGCAAGTAGTGAGAGTCGTATGGCTGTGTTGAGAGAGGGAGAGAGAGAGAAATCGATGAGAGATAGATAGAGATAGGGAAACAGCTGATCCGAGGGGCAGTGGTGGCGGCCATAAGACCTGTCTTCTCGCCAGCTAGCTAGTGGAGAAATATACCCTTCGATTAGTGGGCAATATGTCGTCTGAACCGGGCGAATTTACTATATTTATAGAAGAGTCTTGATGAAAAGGCTGCAATCAGAGAGGATAAAGACGAGCCCAGCTTGCCCAGAGCCTACATAAGCAAGGTCTGTCACAGCAACACTCTTAACTCGTCATACTAGCTACATTCAAAATGGCTACCAAAAAGAAAGATGTTTATGTTTCCATTGTTTTATAAACCGTTTACTTTTTTTCAGAAATGGAACTAAGAGTTGGAAATAAATATAGGCTAGGTCGTAAAATAGGGAGTGGCTCCTTTGGAGACATTTATTTAGGTAACTAATTTGAGTTTTTTGTTACATCGTGTTGCCCTTTAAAGGCTCACTTACTTTTGTGCTGTTTGAACTATTTACAAAAACCCCATCCGTTTTTCGATCTTGTTTTAGGCACTAATATCTCTACTGGCGAAGAAGTTGCTATTAAATTAGAATGTATAAGAACAAGGCATCCACAACTCCATATAGAATCAAAGTTCTACAAAATGATGCAAAATGGAGGTAAGTCCTTTATATATTCATACAAATTTATAAAATTCTAATGGATTATTTATTTTCATATTCGTGTTTGTTTTTGTTTTAACTGCATAAAGACTTTCTTGTGTGTTTACTGTAGCTGACATTTTTTACCTTTTGTTATTGTGCTCATTGAACAATGGTTTCTCACATTATTTAATCTGTTGACTAATTCCTCCAATATTGTTTGATAACATTTCATTCAGTCTTTGCATTAATTCATATTACATAATCCCTTTTTTACTCCAATTACTTGACACTTAGAATTTCCATGTCACTTTATCAATTTATCAATAATAATCATTTCCTTAGAGGTTTCTTTTAATAATTTGGTATTCAGATGTCTTTTTTTGAATTAATGTCTTTTTTGTTTTCTTATTATTACCCATTATATGTTTCATTAGCTATATTTATTTGTCAAATTAGGTAACTCCATTTATTTATCCAATATTTATTACTATTAGTAATATTCCTGAAATAATGTTGCTTTCATATCTGTCAAGTGTTCCTGGGGCTATTGTCCTTCTAATATCTTATGTGTAATCTCTGCATTTGTCATCCTTCATGATTACATTTAAACTTTTATCTTATCTCACTGTATTAATTATAGTATTGGGATCTTTGATGTTTTGTTTATGATTATTTACTTCGAGAAATTATTATTCCATTGCATTTTAATCAAACACATTTACTTTAATAATATAAATAAGTATGTTTATTATTTGGATATTTTATTCTATTTTTTAAATAGTTGGAATTCCTACTATCAAATGGTGTGGATCGGAAGGTGACTATAATGTCATGGTAATGGAGTTGCTTGGTCCATCCTTAGAAGATTTATTTAATTTTTGTTCAAGACGATTTTCCCTAAAGACTGTTCTTCTATTGGCTGACCAATTGGTACGTTGTAAACAAATTGTTTTTGTTGTATTTTTGTTTTTGACTTGGTTATAGAAAGGTCCTTCAGAAGTGGGTTTGGAATTATTCAACAGGATTCTTTTTAAATTTCAGATTACCCGAATAGATTATATCCACAGCAGAAACTTCATTCATAGAGACATCAAGCCTGATAATTTTCTCATGGGGCTTGGAAAGAAAGGGAATTTAGTGTATATTATAGATTTTGGATTAGCAAAGAAATACAGAGATGGCCGGACTCATCAACATATTCCTTATCGGGAAAACAAGAATCTTACTGGAACAGCAAGATATGCTTCTATCAACACACATTTAGGAATTGGTAATGTATTTTTATTTAATTATTCCATGTTTTTCTAAATCCATTTGTTTTTATATTTTATTGGCTGTCATTATCAGACTAGTGTATTTATTTACCTGTTAAAAACAACAAATCAACTTTATTCATTATAATTATAGCTCTTTGCTGGCATAATGATACATTTACTTAAGTACAGAATATTTTTTCAGTCTCTAGTAATGTTCATAACTTATATATATTTGGAAAATAAGTCTTGGCATTATTTCTTGACATTTTAAAGGGCTAGATTATAACAAGAGAACCTCTTATTATTTTTTAGTTCTTATTTTTGTCGGTTTACAAAATTGTTTATTTTGTTAATAAATATTTATTTTTAAGAGTACAGATTTTCAAATCAATGGAATAAGGTTTTTATAATACAAATCAATAATTTAAACAATGGGGGTCCTGTCACAAAACCAATGAAAGTTCTTACCAAAACACTGAGTAGGCAACTTCTACCACTGTTACCAATGGTGCATAACAGAAGTGCTACTGTCAGTTGATAAACATTGTTCAGGGTCAGATTATGAAAACATTTAAATTTGTTGTTGTTAGTAATGGTTTAGCCAGGCTTAAATTTAGAGTTAAGTAGCTATTAAATTAAAAATTGAGATTGCCAGGGTCTCATTTTCACTATCTACTACATAGGATGTACGTACATATGAAGAATTTTGTTTCATAAATAGCACCAATCAATAGCTGATTTCCCTTAAGATTAGTCTTGTACAACTTAAGAAATTTTTAAGATGTCAAAAGATAGCTCATACGCAACTTATGTATGTTGTTGTGACTACAGGGTATCCCTTGTGATTGTTATATGTTGTTGTTATTCTAAGCAGGAAGTCCAGTTTTCACTGGATTATGAGAAAGGTTGAGGGACCACAAGGGAATATGTACTAGTTTTCTATTTCTCAACAATAAAGCCATCTGTGAGAGTTGAGAGAATTCCACTCGAGGCCATAATTGCTAAGAGAACCATCACTATATAGTTTGCATGAGCTGACTATTGATTAGCTACTGTGCTAGTAAACGACAACTTTTTCCCTCCAGCCTTCCTTTACTAATATGTCAATGAGAATTTAAACCAGAACTAAAGAAATGGCAATGCCATGTACATATTTTTTTATATGAATGAAGAACTGGAAGACAATTATACCAATAAGAGACATGAAATTAGTGTTTAGCTTTATTGATATTCTACCTTAGTATAATTTTAAGTGATTGATTTTGGAGGATCCAGCAATTATAGAAAGAAAGATATAGTCTTCCTGCACTAAATGTTTTTATGTGACGACCGATTTCCTGACATCAGCGTCATCTTCAGGTCTTTAGTAAAGGAAAGGATTTCATAAATACATGAATATCACTTGAGAAGGAGTAATAAGGTAGCTAACAAAGCCTCCTTCTCTAGTTATATTTTTGTAGCCCTGGATTACTTTCCTTTTAGTAAAGAAGATTGAAGATTCCTTGCATGTGTTGAAACTGGTTGTCAAATATAAACATTTTGGGCAGGAAGACTACATCTTTCTTTTACCTAATTCTACCTCAGTTTTCCTTAATCATTGTTCATACAGATGCATTTGATTTCTTTGGTGTCTATAGGAATATATGTTGTACCCGACCATTGGCTAAGTAACATATAAATATGTTTATTTTACTTATAGTCGTTTGTCGACTATGATGACATCACCATAAATATTATCAATAAATAATGATAACAGTTTGGTTATTACTCACTCATTATTTATTTAGTTCAAATTGTTGGCTTCATAATTTTTCAGTTTTAAAATTCTTTGTTAGAAATTCTCCTAATTTGGCAGCAACTAAATATAATACTAGGTGACGGTGGTCTAGTAAATCTTTAGACCTTTGTTATTAGCGGTGCAAATTTTAAACTGATGAATGCATGCTCAATTTTGTTTAGCTTTTGGGTTACCAATCTTAAAAGGTTGGACTTCTACCCATCCTCTTAATATCAACTTCATATTCTTATGCAAGTGAACATCTGCTAGCATTAAGAAAAAGTAATGCATTGGTCTGTAATGCAGCACAATATGGGAGGCAGTGGTTCAAGCTGGCTGGGCCATTTGACCTCCCACCATATAACTGTGTGGGGGGTCCTGGATCTTCGTGGGCTATTGGGCCAAAGATATCATTTTTTGTCTTAATTGTTTTTTGTTTCCTTGAGGTCAACTCCTTCTTTTATAAGTTGCTATTTCTGCTTTCACTTCTTTTCTTATGTAATCCTATATAGAATGTTAAGTTTTTTATCTGTTCTCTCGCACAACAACTTTGTATATTTCCCAGGCTGAAATAATTTTTCAGTATTTCACTAACTTACAGGGTCGGTTTAATTTTTCATTGATGTTGGATTGTGTGCTTTTCAGAGGATACATTTTGGAATAACATCATTTGTTTACCTGTTTTATGTTTCCTTTATTTTTAGAGATAAGATTGTTTAATTTTTTCCAACCCAAATACCAGTTTCATTAGGACTACAATGCGAAGGAAACACAAAATAACATTGTGGTGGTTGCCCTTTTGTACTAAAGTAAATCATAGTTTTGATATCTGAAGAAAATAAAGGATTAAATAACTATAAAATAAAAATAAATAAGTAAGTTAAAGAAAATAAATAACACAAACGATTTTTTATCCATAATAAGTTCTCAAGTCTCCCAGTAATTTATAAATTTCTTCAGCAAATTTAATTAGTATACTTATGTAAGATAATTTTTGTTCCTCAGCAGGCCATTTCCTTCATTTTATTTCAACTTTAATCCGAAGGATTTGTCTTCGTTGTGTCAGTAGTCTTCAGTTATATAGTAAATGCTAGTAGGTTTGTTCCTTTGTAAACTCCAGAAACAGTTTGGTTAGTCGATCAATCTGGAACGGTAGAAATACATGTTTGTTGTCCTATTTCCCATTAGTACTGGATGTTGTATAAAAGTTAGTTAATGTGACTAGTTTGTTAAAATATTCAATGATGTTTGATATAAAATGTTTTAAGTGTTCACTTTTTGTTGATAATGTCCATTTATTTATTTATTAGATATATGCTTCGAGGTTTTTATGTCAATGTACACTGAACTCAGTATATGGTCATTTTTTGCACCTCCTAAAAATGGGTTTTGCTTCTTTTAATGTCTTTTTCACTCTAAATTATTAAATATGGTCATTTTTTGCACCTCCTAAAAATGGGTTTTGCTTCTTTTAATGTCTTTTCCATTCTAAATTATTAAAGAGAGTTTCATAAATTAAACAAAATACAGTAAAACCCAAAAGGAAGCATTAGGTGGGTGAACTTGAAACAAATCAATTCTTCAAAAAGGATATTTCTTATGAAGATTGAAAGGGGAGAATGAGAAGTAAGACTTTCAAAAGAGCTAAGAATTAAAGTAATATTATGGGTTTTATCGATTTAATTTTGTGTTTGGTAAAAGTGTGAGGTGTCTGAGGTCAGAAACCTTCCTGTAATTATAGACTGTCATAACAGTGAATTATTTTGAATTGGATGTTAATTTGTCTCATTCAGCCTCGAGTGGCTTCTATCTAGCTTTTATTATCTGATACATATTCTCCTAATTGTAGAGTATCTGTATAAATTTTAGCAGATTCCCCTTGAGGCCAATCAGCTATTGAGATTGTACTCATGACAAGATTTTTGAAACATTTCTTACTTTGATTGATCCTACCTAGTAGATGACGAAAATGAGGCCCATTCAAAATTATACATATATTTGTCTGTTACTACTTTAGTGGTTGCAATTTTTTTCTTATTGTTACCAAACTCGATATATAATAATTTTATGTGAACAGAAAGATCAAGTTTGTTAATGGCTGAAATAGGACTAGTGGGAGGGAGGTTTAATAGAGGGGAGAATTTGAAATATCTCCGTTGTTATGAGTCGAATTGAACAGTTGTATAGAACTAATCTTATTGCAAATTTAATTGCCTATAAATTTTACGTTTATTTATTTTTTTTTTTTTTTGAATTTTTTTATTAATGTAGGTAGGATGAAAAAATTGTTGGCTATGCTTCCACTATAATAATTTATTAACACGGCAAAGCGCTTTCTATGCTGTGCATCATCGTCAGTGCCCAAAGGTTTTGATGTTGACCTGTCGGCTCTTGGAGCTCCAAGAGCCGACAGGTCAACATATAATAACACTTTTATTTCACTTCACTCAATTAGAACTTCCACATTGGATTTTTTTTAGTCCAACTTTTTCTGGTGATTCTGGGCCAAATCCACATTTCCATTCCTTCCGATTCTATTATATTCACTTTTGTGGAGAGTCCAACTTTTGCTCCCATAAAAAAGTACACCAAATGAAAGGCATATGAAGCATTTTTTTTTTTTTTTTTTTTTTTTTTTTGGTACCTATGCTAATATTCTTATTAGTAAAAATGCTCCTTTTGCTTTGAAAGGCTTCTTTAAAACTACTATTCCTCTATTGACTCGAGTCCTACTATCATTGTGTTCAGTGATGATGGAGCTAGACTGAGTTCAGTCTTGCTCCAAGAGCCGACAGGTCAACATCAAAAACCTTCGGGCACTGACGATGATGCACAGCATCGAAAGCGATTTGCCGTGTTAATAAATTATTATAGTGGAAGCGTAGCCAACAATTTTTTCATCCTACCTACATTAGAAGTCACTTCCACCTGCCAGAATACCAACTCAGAATTTTTAATATTAACTGAATATTTACATTTTTTTTAGTATTCAGTCCTCAGTGAAGCCCTACTTCTACTCATATTATATAAACAATAGACTTATATGTAACGAAACGTTTTATTTCAAACTTACATATAACATTTTTCATTGTGGTTTTACTATGTGAGATATCAATTATATGTCATATTTAACAGTTTCATGTCAAAATGAAGGCTATATCTGTTAATGATGAAATTGGAACAAATGGAGGGGGGGATTAATTGTGTGAAAACTTTTTATTTTTGTATGAGTAAAGTGATTTTTAGCAGATTTCCCTTAAGGGAAATCGGCTATTGAGGTCGTACTCATGACGCGATTTTCAAAAGATTTGTTCAAATATCCATCGATCCTACCCAGGAGATGACGAAAATGAGGTCCGTTCAAAACTATATATATATGTATATATATATATTTGTCTGTTAACACTCTAGCGGTCACAATTTTTGTTTAATCGTCACCAAACTCGGTTTTTAATCCTTTCATGTAAAAAGGAAGATCAAGTTCGTTAACAGCTGAAATCGGACTAGTGGGAGGGGGGATTTTCAAAAATTTGAAATATCTCCGTTATTATGCATCGGATCGAAAAAGGGTATAGAACCAATCTTATTGCAAATTAAATTTACTATAAATATTGTTATATACATTTATTTTCTATCTTGAATATTAACCGAGATATTTGCATTTTTATGAAGTCTTTGGTCGGGTATAGTTCGGATTAGATCGGGCATGGGCATTTTCGTCAGTACTCCGCTCAGGTGGAAGCTTCTTTTAACCTTACAGGTCGTTTATAACCTTACCTTACCTTCATTTCCTTGTGTGGTTTATGCAAATACGGTCTGTTCATCTGCCTCCCCCCCCCCTTCTTTAGTTCTTGTACTACTAAAATTTGAGTTATTAAAATATAAATTATTTTTACAATTCAGAACCCGTTTCAGTTGGGAGTTTATTAAAATTAACTGAAGGTTTTCTTATTACCGTTTGTATTTATTCATGGTGGGCTTGTATTACCAGTATGCAGATTTCTCTATTGTAAAACTTCACATGGGAAATCTGCTTAGTTTACGCAGCCCCTGCGTGACGGGCTTTTAATGTTTGCTATTATTGATCTCCAGCAAGTTGTAGCACTGGCTTTGTTTTGATATCATCAGATAATCTAGACCCCTAGGAAAGTTCATATATGAACAACCAAATTTTGAAATTTCTTTAGAAAAATCTATTGAGCTGAAATCTTAAGTACTAGAACTTTCAAAATGTGATGTGTGATCTAATGTTTTGCAGAAAGTGAAACTCGAGCTTTCAAAATACTTTTTATTTATTAGTGAAATACACCAAAGCTTATTTTAATGTATATATTTTTTTTATATTTTATTTGTTGACTGCTTCTCCTTTATAAATATAGAGTTTTGTTTATGTTTTAGAACAAAGCAGAAGAGATGACCTTGAGTCCTTAGGATATGTATTAATGTATTTTAATCGGGGTTCACTACCTTGGCAAGGTCTCAAAGCTGCAACCAAACGCCAAAAGTACGAAAGGATCAGTGAGAAGAAAATGTCTTCGTCCATTGAAGACTTGTGTAAGGGCTACCCAGGTAAAAAAATGCTTATATTCACAATTATTCTTTTTCTTTAAATGTCTTCTGGACAATAGTTGCGACATGGTTGGCCTTCACGTGTTCTATGACTATATTCTATACTATGTTGGAATTACTAGACCAAAGGTTGCTAATTCATTATTCAAGAAGTTTCTCAAAGTACATCATTCACTTACTCGCATGATTTTTCTAATCATCCTTGGAATGTCCAAGCGATCATACTTCCTTTCAAATTTAAGCATATATGTAGTTTTAACCCTGGAACCATGGTTTTCATCTTATTTTATTGAAACAATATTTAAATGCTTCATGTAAAACCAAAATGAAGATATATATTTGTTTGTTTGTTAACGGCTTTAATAGTCGGAATATGCTGGATGGTAGAGGAACCAATTGATAAGGATCAATATATTTGCATTTATTAAAAAACAATAGAGGCATTGATCCTTATTAATGATCATGTTCATTGGTGGCTGAAATTGGTCTAGGAGGTGTAGGGGTTTTGGGGAAGAATAAAATTTAATTTATCTGTTATCATGCATCCAATTAAAGAATCTTATATAACTAATCTTGTTGAGTATGTAACATTCTACAATTGTTTTAAACTTTTTTTTTTCTTTAACTGGGCTATTTTCTGAGTTATTCGTATTTTTTTCATTTTTCAACCTTTACACTTTTGCTTATAAGATTTTTACGTTAATAAATAATTTAATTTTTAATTAACATCTTAATTTAAATTCATATGTTAATTTTAATTTAGATGATAATCTTAAATTTCAAGTTCTGTTTACACATTTCATATTGCGGAAGAAATGGGAAATTGAGTTGAGTACTGTGCAATGAAGAGTCCAATGAAAGATAATTTTCTTGCTTTTTAGCAAATTTCCCTTCAGAGGAAATTTCTTCCTCATTTGTCTGATACGAGGATATTCATCATCATCATCATGGTCTAAAGTGTACACCTTGTAGTTACAACCATTGCATTCTTTCGGTATCTCATCTTTTCATATTACTATTCTCGCCAAAATCCATAAGATGTTATATATATGCCTGAGAGGTTTCATTCTTCTTTTTTTACATAGGTTTGATAACACTTTTATTTCACTTCACTCATTTAGAACTTCCACATTGGATTTTTTTAGTCCAACTTGTTCTGGTGATTCTGGGCCAAATCCACATTTCCATTCCTTCCGGTTCTATTATATTCACTTTTGTGGAGAGTCCAACTTTTGCTCCTATAAAACAATACACCAAATGAAAGATTTATGAAGCATTTTTTTTTTTTTTTTTGGTAGCTGTGCTTATATTCTTATTAGTAAAAATGCTCCTTTTGCTTTGAAAGGCTTCTTTAGCAACTACTATTCTTCTATTGTCTCGAATCTTACTATCATTGTGTTCAGTGATGATGCTTCCTAGTTAACAAAACTCCTTCACTTTTTCATGTTTCCAATTCTAATATTTTTATTCCCTTTGCTTTCTTTCTTCTCTACAACCAAGACTTTTGTTTTATGTGGATTTATATTGAGTTTAAACTGATCTTGGGGCGTCCTTTAGAACTTTCAGCATTCTATTCATCTGAACTTCGGATTTTGCCACCAGTGCAGTGTCATATGCAAATCTGATGGTGCAATGAATAGATTTTCCATTAATCTGTACACCTTCGGTTAATTTTTATTTTCCTTCTTCAATAAATTTATTGAACAGATAATTTGATAGAGGGCATCCTTGTATTACACCTTTCTTAATTCTAGCTTCCCTTTCACATTCATTAATAATGATTATTGTATTCTGATTTTTAAAAAAAATCAAATTATTACCAAATCAACCTTCTACCTTACCAATCTATTCCGATTTTACGCATGAAGACAAACATCAGTTTCCAGTTAGCTGTATCAAATGCTTTTTTAGATCTGCCAAGATAACAAATAATTATTATTACAAAGTATAATCTAACGTTGATTAGTAACTGTATGCCATTTTTTTCCAGGAGAGTTTGCCCTGTACTTAAATTATTGCCGATCTTTAAGGTTTGAAGAGAGACCTGATTATTCCTTCCTACGACAAACTTTCCGGACACTCTTCCATAAGAAGTTATTCACGTATGATTATGTATTTGATTGGAACATGCTCAAATTTGTAAGTATTTTTTAAGGCTTATGTATAATTCGTTCCTTTAGTTTATTTGATTTCCAAAGAAGTGATCTTGTTAATCACCTTACTTTCTACATTGTTCTACATATTTTGCAGTAGTTAAAATATTAATGGAATTTTTGGTATTTTTCTTTTGTTGTGGATTCAACTCCCCATTTCTTTTCTTGAATTTTTCAAACATTGTGTTGTTATATCACAAAATATCTCTTGCACGAATTGAATTTCAACTTGTTTATTTAAGAGTTCTTATAAAAGGAGTAATAGAGTATAGAATATAAGTTGGTTCCATATAGATCATTCAGCAATTTAGAATTCTGCTTATTTAATGGAACTCCTGTATTATGAATTTGCTTCTTTGTTCTCAATATCCTCACATATGAAGAAATTATGGATCTGGCAAGAAAAGGAAGGGTGCTGAGTTAAATTCAAATTGAAGCTTGTAAGCTTTGTATCTCCAAGTAAAACTTATTTTGGTGCAGTGACCTGAGCTTGGTTATCCACTATTTGCCGTAACTGAAAGACGTGACTCAATATGTCAGTAGAAAACTCTTGTTGACTAAAGTTTATTATCTTACTACCCCTTTGGGAAAGAAATGTTATTCTTGACAATTTTGAGGCTATCTACAATCTAATTTAAAATATGCTGGGTAGTTGTTCATTATTTTTAATAATTGAAATATTTTTACTTGTTCCCATAGGTAATATTTATGTAAAAGGCAATCGTTTATATTTGTTGTTATGTGTTGCTTAATTTATATTTGATTTGGAATTTGTCACCAGTTTTGTGATCTAGATTCCTGTAGATCTCCGCACTCTTATCAGCTCCTTGCTTGACTTGTTATATTGTATCCTCTTGAATGAGGGGTTGTTTCAGAGTACAAGTGTCCCGATACATGGTATTCGGTTGTATTACAGGTATCTTCTCTCCTGTTTTATTTGAATCAGTCTTTCTTGATGAAAAAAGCTCAAATTGTCTATTATAGGAGAGCTGTGAGTTTTGTATAAAGAACCCTAGTGAAGAAATGTCAGTTTCTGTACTTCCTGTAGATCTTATGCAGTTGTTGGCCGAGACTTGTTCTTCTGTTCTGTGAAAATCTGCCCTCCTGATGGTACAGGCCAGTGTTGTCTAGGAGAGTGGTTAGATTTCAAATTCTTATTTAAATCTGCTCCTTTATCCTTATTTCCTCCTTCTCACATTTTTCTTTGCATTTTTTCTTAGTGAAATTGGTGCAGAGGTAAGACAATTTTATTATAATATTTTTCTTTTGTTTAAATATGTTTAATTGTCTATTTCTTTTATTATTTGAGCTCACCAGAGCCTAACATTTTTATGCATTTTCTTATTATTCATTATTTATCTGAACATTTAAACATCAGGGGATTTCTTCTCTTGTAATTCTTTTTCTGGGTTGTACATCATTTTTAGACAGTCATTTATTTATTTATTTTTACCCTCCCCCCAGGGTATTTAATATTATTTATATAACAATTAACTAACACTTATTGATTTATGCCTTTTTAATTAATAATTGTGTATCTGCCTAGGGTAATAATCGGTCGAGTAATAACGAGGATGGTAATGAGCAGCAGCGAGGAGCAGGAGCGACTACGGGAGGGAGGCTACCTGTTCCACTTGCCGGGAATGAACGGGGAACCAACGGAGCCCAGCGGAGGGCCAGGCCTGCTCTCGCCCTACCATCAAACAACTCACCTAACACAGGTAATTAGTAGGCTATTTTACTCGGTGTATAGACAGAGCTTCTTAATGTATTATAGGAAATCTATTCACTGAGAAACACTGATGAGAGATTCTATATGGCCATTGTTTTTCCGTTGTCCCAGTTACGGGGTTGTCAATTCCCTTCCCCCTCCCTGTGTATTCAGCCTCGTCCAAGATTGGTTTCAAGGAATCTATTTCCTTTTTTAACTACTTATAGCAACTAGCAACAACTGAAGAACACGGAAAGGTCAAATACAATTACCATTTCTTTTTATGACACGTGTTTTACAGACAGTGTACTTTCAGAGCAATCTGCTCGCTCTCTCTTCAGTATTCTGTGACAACATATAAACACATATTTAATTATGTCATCCAAACAAATAAATAACAGGGTGTATATAAATATTCACACTTTAAATGCATATGTATATATATATATATATATATATATATATATATATATATATATATATATATATATATATATATATATATATATATATAGACACACACACACACACACACGCACGCATTTAAAGTGTGAGTTTTTATATACACCTTGTTATTTATTTATTTATTTATATATAAATAAAAACAAAATTGTTTTAAAAATAATCAAAGCTGAAATAAAATAAAGAATTTAAAGCTTGTGCAAATGATAAAAATTAAAATTTAAGGCTTGTACTAGCCACATGCAAATCTAACTATCTGCATATACTGAGAGAATGCTTTAAATATAGAACAAAATATTGGAGCCTTGGGTCAGCTTCTATTCACATGTGATCTCCGACTCATGGGTTTTTAGGTTCATTTCAACATTTGTTTATCTTACGTATTTTATTATTTCTTTTGGTTCTTTATATCTTTTATGTTTTCTCACAGTATTTGTAGATAGGTTTCCATGTTGCTAGTATGAGCCTCTAGTTTGTATATCTTCTGCAACCTTTAAATTCTTTCCGGGGCTCAGGTTTAGCCATGCGAGTTAACTCTTAGGCGGCAGCTAACTGGTCAGGAGGGAAGCGTGCTCAGAGTACTATGGCTGATGTATCAGTCTGCCTTGTTTATCAAAAAAAAAAACTATTATATTAGTTCTTCCTCTGTTAGCATCTGTTGACTATTTATAGAAGCTGCAAGGTCTTTCAAAGCTGATAGATGGCGTAGGGATTCACTTTCTATACATAGGGATTTTTAGCTTCCCTATACTGGGATCCCTTTATAACTGCTCTGTCCCTTTTTCAATTTCAAGTGCCGTTACTTGTGACCTACAATTTACCCTCGCATATTTAGTCAGTATATTTTTTGCTTTTCAAGGGAACATTTGAGTGCTTTAAAATGTCAGGAAGAAGAATTTTTTCTGATGAAGAAATTTTGTTAGAACTTTTTGTGGGTGTTAGTAAAGCTGAAGGTGATTCTTCTTCAGATTAAGATGATGATCCTGATGATGGACTCGAAAATGTGCCTACTGGTGAAATGCCTGGAGGATGGAAAACATAATTAAAACAACTGGAATAGGAATTATACAATTATTGTTGGAACGTAAAATTATTCTGTGCAAGTGGATTTGCAAGTGCTAGACTATCCCGCATCGCTGAATACACGCACCACCCGAGAACTTCCCAGCCTATGTGTCTTAATTTCACTAGTTAAAACCCGAGTGGTGGGTTCGGGACCTATCTGGGTAATAGGTCTTTATTTTGTGAGGAACTCATTAAATAAAATCCTTAGTCCTTCCCTAGCTAGGATGAGGTAGTAATCTATAGATAACCCTCCCCAATGATCTACAGTAATTCAATGTGGACATTAATAAATATTTAATGTTTTATTTTATTTCAACATTTACTGTTTTCTTAAAATGTTTTATATTTTAAAAGCTTGACTATTATATAGAACCCGTTATTTATTTATGTGTGAATTTATTATGTCACAGAGTACTGAAGATGGGGGAGGTTGCTCTGAATGTAATCTGCCTATAAATAAAGGATTTATAAACCCTTATACCCCCCCCCTTTCTACACTGAGATGTTTGACCTTTTTATATCCTCCCGTTGATGATGGATCTTTATCCAGCCCAGATCCTCTACTTATACAATAACAATATAATTCAGCAAGCCTTTATTGCATGTCCCCTAGAAATAAAAAACATCAGAATTTTTATACTACAAGGAAACCAAGTAGTTAAATAAGTCTGTCAAGAATTCATTCAAAGCAATTGATGGATCTCAAGATTGTTTCTCAGTGGTTGAAGTGTATTTTTCATCGATTACGTCAATTCCCACCTCAATACAGAATTTTCCTCCACAAGCACACCATAATGCTAAGTGGAATATCCACCTCCTACAGGAACTATCTGTATGCTTCTATTCCTACTGACAATGTATCAGACATTCTGAAAATAATGAATAATAATAAAAATTTTATTTACTCTATTTCTGCTCATTTACCCTTTACCCCAAATTAAAATGAAATCTCAAGTTTAATTACTTGTAACCCAAGGAATTTAGTTATTCTGTCAAAATCCTGTCCTGTATTGCATATTTCAGTTTCTCTTGTAATTGAATCAGCAGTTTTTAGCTTTTGAATTTTATCGTCCTCACGTAACACTCGGCATTTTAAAGAGTTTGAGAAGCCATTTGGTTAATGTGAACTCCGTAATTTAATATGAATGTTATAGCACATATTCAGACCACAAGTCCTACAGACTCCCAGATCTGACTTCCTTCATTTATCCTTCAGTTTTGTCTCAAGTTCAGTAAATTCATTTTTAAAAATAAATTTAACAATTACTAAAATCATTTGTTATTGTAATGAGTTATGTTGCTCTCACCTATGTTTCTCTGAATTTAAAAAAAAAAGAAAAGAAAATTAGAAGTTCTGAATTTATTTGAAAACATTTTATTTTTGATATGCATTAGCTTTGAGTTGGGCTGGAACTGAGTGTTGTGTAGTACTTCCTAACTGCATGGGCTGAGGCGGGGTTAGCTGCTAATTATCAAAGTCGCTACTAATTAGACTAGTCCCTTCAGTTTTTGTCTCTTCTATTTACAGACTAATTCTAGAGCCTAACTTATTATTTTCCAATTTTATTCTTTGTTTCATTTTTCTTTTTCTTTTCTCTTTTAGTTTTTGTCCATATGTCAGAACAATTTTTCAAAATTTTCTTCATGTTCATTCTCCATCAGCATAGCCTGGAAGTCACAAATTACTGACCGATAGTGCAATTAATTAATTGTTGTTAAAACAAACTACTTTCATGTTTTGATGTTTTCAATACATATCACAACTGAGATTTTTATTTTACCAATTTAAGGAAAACCATATCAAAAATTCCCGTGTTTTATTAATTTTTAGGACGGAATACACCGTCAATAAATAATTAATAATTTAATTAATTTTTTATGTAAGGGAAAAAATTAAATTATTAATTCAATATCAAAAAGTGTTATAACACTTAGTTTGGAATTATATTATATTGTTTTTCCATATAAAAATTTCTTATTGATTTATTTTTATTTATTTATTTTTTTTGTAAGCATTTGTTTTACTCATGACACTCTCGGTGGGACTGAATGAAATAGTTAGCCCTGAAAAATATTATGAAAACTTACAATGATTTGTGTTATAATTGTATAGTCTAATTCAATGTATTTATTCTTGCATTTATGAAGTATTTGCTACTTGTTTTTGGAAAAAAAAAAAAAAAAGTTGTAAATAATTTGTTAAATACATATATATTAATTGTTTTTTAATTAATCCTCGTCATTTTTACTCCCATATTATGCAGAATCAATGATGGCTTTGTTAAAACCTCTCAAAGAAATTAAATAAATAATGGGGCAAACCCGAATACATAAAGGACTTACTTCTAGTTGGCTTAATAAACTGGCTGTTCAACATTTCAGTTGCCTTTACCTACAGCGTTATAGCAACAGGTTGAATTGGAATCCAAAGTATAATCACAGTCTCAGTATAACGGCCACCACTCAAGTTGTTTATTCTAAATTATTATTTTCAATACTTTTTTATTAATTCCTTTTTATTATTTTCCCTGTGCCCTATTCAGTGCTGCAGTCCAGTGGCCAATAATGCTTCATGGAATTCTGAAAAACAGTATTTCATTCATAAGAATAACTTTCTGCACAACACATACTCCTGCCAAATTAATCGTCTGCCAACAGCCTAGAAAGTAGTTCAGTCAGTAGTAAAATATATTTTTCCAGTCATTGTTTGCTCAACTGTCCACTCATTAAAATTAAATAAAACTGGTAATTATCATTGTTTAAACATAATGTAAAATTGTTTTAAATAGATAATCTCTCCCTTTTCTGAAATAAAAAATTACTGGTAGGTATGTTTAATATCTGCCTGCAGTTTTAAATATTTTTATATATATTCCTCTTCTTTGAAGGCACAACATTTATTTCAAAATATTAATGAAGCATTTTTTTTTTCTTCCTGTATAATGACACATTGTATAATGACACATTTTTAATAGCTTTTTTTGGAGGTATTGTTATTATTTTGCTTCACTTGCATAATGAAACAACAATCCTTCTAAAATATTGGCATGTATATTAAATAAAAAAAAAAACCAAAAACAAAAGACCAAATTTGCAATTAGAATACCCCTAACCCAGGGACAGAATATATTATCTTATATATTATTTTATACCAACCTTTAAGAATATCTGTAGCTCTCTAGAATTAAGAATTAGTTTTGTTTAGTTTGTACATATAAATAAAGTGCTTATTGCTAATAAAACCTGCATTAGTTTGTTATATTGAATTAAATGAAGGAATCACAGCTTTTTATTTCTGTACAAAGTGTATGCTAAGTTAAATGCTACGTGGCAGAGTTTTGGTTTTCTAAATTCAACTAATTCTTTGCCGGTCATTATGGAGTCTGCTGGATGGCAGTCCAATATTTTTATTCTTACTCCTAAACGAAAAATGCCATTGACTTATTGTGGGTAAAATTATTCTACCTGCTAACCACTCCTTACAATAAGTGTGTAAATGCTGAGGTTTTTAGTATTCGGTTGTAATAAAATGAAAAAACTTGTGGACTTACGTTTGCATTACCATTTATATACTCCTTAACAAGATGCAAGTTAAAATTTCAGTTATTTTTCTTACTTTTTTCTTCTTTAACCATCTATTCATCGATAAAATATCATTTTATATAAACACCATTCATTAAACTATTTTTGAAAATCTTAAGATTACGATATTCATTAAAAATATCACAAATCTTATTACTATTAAATAATTTATCAATAATTTAGAAAAGAAAATTATAATAACAAATAAATTTTTGGAAAAGTCTACGCTATGCAGGGCATTTTACACTTAGTAGATTTCCAGAAAAATAATGTCATTTCATATTTTACAAAGAATCTTATTTATTTTTGTTTAATTTAATTATAATCTTGAGTACAAAATTTGATTCTGTAAAATTGACATAATTCTTGGTAAACATAGAACATTTATTTTAAATGTTCTGTAACTAAAAATGTTATATGACATTGAAAATTCTATAAGCATGCTTTTGAAAATGATGATTGTTGGGGGAATGAATCTATTTATTCAGAGTGCCATCCAAAATACGACTAGCGACTGGTGATGAACCTTAATGACAAACATAAGGTGTTAAGTATAGTCTTCCAGTAAAGTTTTATTTTCAAGTCATAGTGTTGGGATAGAATTATTAAGTCAATATTTTCTTGAGAGAAAATCAATAGGATATATTGAATTAATTAGCTGTGCCAGTTAATTACATTTAATGAACTTTTTTTACTTCAGAAGTCGTTTGTATATTTTTTCCTTTGTAAAGACAATACAAAGGCATATGACATTGTGCAGATGTTCTGTTCGTTGTTGGTTACCCAGTTTTTCAGCGTATTCTGTGATGTAACTGTGACACTGATCCTGTTCAAATTTCTTCACTTTAAACATGTCCTCCATCTCTTCTACAGGTTGCTTTTAGACACGAGTTGTAATTTTCCTATTGCTTCTAGGCTCAATTCTTTTCCACTGGCTTGTTCTTCATGTCGTCTAGTGTCTTTAGGCTTCAATCTCCCAACTCTTCGTCTATCCTCACTGAACGGCCAATTATTGGTATAAAAAATCTATAAGGCAATTTTCCTTCCTCATATTATGATCCTATTGACAAATGTCTTGCATCTTTAATTAAACTCTTATCTAGTCGCCTTCAAGTTTCCCATATATTCCTATGGACGGATTCCACTACTTTTTTAGATTAGATTAATATTCCACCACTACTAAAAATCGTTGTCACTAATAACTCTTCCATTCCTTGACTACACTCAGGCTCCACCACTGGCAGCTGAATGAATACATATCAAAACTAGTGGTTTTGCCCAATCTTTTTCGAAGCCCCGATTTTTTTTCTTCCTATTTTTACAAATTGCTACCTGCTGATCTCTGAAAATACAACCAGCAAAAATCCATTCCTCGGCTTCAGGAATCAGGTTTTGAAAGGTTTTACTGTAGCGTCCCAAGTTCCCAAGCTGTTCAGCCACTTCTTAATTTTTTTACAGTTTTAACTTTCTCGGTGCCAACTATCTCATTCATCATGTGTTAGTGGAAAATTTCCAATTTTTTTTTCTAAATCATTATATGGTAGTTTACTTTTTAAGGCACTTCCATGTCTGGGGCTTTGTCATGCAGTGCCTTTTCAATTTCAGTCCCATCTGTCTTTCCATCAAGCATCTCACAGATTTCAAGGGGTAATCAATACGAAAAGAGTAGTTTCCTAAAGAATCACCCCTGTGTTAAAGGCTGTTTCTTAATTTCTTTAATGACCAAGATGGATATACCTTGTGTATTTGTATGTTTGTTGCAGAGATTTTCTCAGAACTTAATTCTCTGATTGTAGCTCATATTATTGTAAAGATTTCTCAATAAAAATATTATCAAGCTTTGATTCTGTTCCAAGGTGCATTCAACCTCCACATTGTGTTGGAATTAAGGTTTTGTCCATTTCTTGGAAGGTTTAAGTGCCGTGAAAATATCCTAGGTCCCAAAACAAGTGGTTAAGGCTAGGTGGCATTTCTTCTCTATCACAATGATTATTTCCCCCTCCATCAACTACTTCTGTAATAGCACTCAGCTCAAAAACATAATCCTAGTCTTAGTTGACTGGCATCTATCAAAGTATTTCTTTTTCATTTATATTGATTTACAAAACTTTTCTTGGCTTGTTATTTTATGAGAGCCCCCATAGAAAACAGTAGTGGTCATTTTTTTGAGAAATAAAAATACTCAAATAAAATGAAAAGTACATGAGAAAAACATCCTCTGAACAGTTATTTCCTTTAAAATATTGAAAATATAAACAATCACAGAAGCAAATTATTAAAAATATCACTGCATAGTAGTGTTGTAACCCAAATTAATGCACTCCAACTCAAGTTGGTTTGCTACTTCTATTTCTACCATAGATATTTGTGTATCCCTTTGGGGTGTGCATTAGTATTTTGCTGTGCTTATCTAGCCAAATTAACCTTTGTTTACAAAGATAACCTAAAGTTAAAGCACTTGGTTATTATCCTTAAATAAATAGTATTATATATGGACGGGAATCATGAGTCCTACAGAATAGATGCCCAGCAAGCAATGGATGAGAAGAAAGGGTCTTTCCTTTTCGGAATGGGCAATGGCTGTCAAAATGAATGTCGACCTCATTCCAGTTCTCTCTTTCCCTGGTAGGAACTTAGGATCAACCTCCTACTGCCATTGCAGTCAGATAGAACCCCTTTCTCATGTCCCAGGCAAATGGAGAGAGTTGGTGTGAAACAGTCGTCACTATAAAGTTAAGACAGACATAGGTCAGTTACTAAGAAGGTTAACAGACAAAAGTCTATGAAGAAGTAATGAATGGATGGTTCACCTGAAGTCAACTGATTTTGTAATAATTTAGTGAAAAGCCAGTGGACTCAACCTAGATCACAAGAGAGGTTTGAAATCAATATCAATTAACAAAGTAGACGGAGAATAGAAGATTTATGGTATGAACCTCCCTGTGGATACTTAAAAAAAAAAATACTCCATTATTGAAAAATAAGTCATTAAGATTGTGTTAATAGGCTTATAAACTTATCCTGAGCGGTCATCAAACATGCTGCGAGAGATCAGTTGTTATATTTTTAAAAAATCTACTATTTTAAGCTGATCTTGTTTTCACATACTCTCACTTCAAAATTTAATTGTGTAATTGCAATTAAATTTTAAAATAGGAATATGTGGAAGTTCAAGCAATATGTGTGTTTAGCTGGACTCTAAGAATTTGTGATCAGAGTTATACATAGTGAGTGATCAACATACAACAGTCGTTAACCAAGGAGGGCCTAGAATGAGTTGTTTCCAGTAGGATTATTATATCTGGGCGGGTCTGTGATCAGTTCACCCGGTGTCCGCTTGCCTATGGACAGGATCTAAGAGAGTCATAATTGTTAGTCACCTCAAGGGGCTGTCAAATGTATATGCTCATTAGACTCCCGCTGATTCATAAACACTGTGACACTAGTGTGAATTAAAATTCTTCATTTGCTGGGATCATACTTACACCTATTTTTACCTTCAGCTTACTCTGACGGTAGTGGTAGATGTATCCATGCCTTAACCCACACAGCCTCTGGTACCCCCTATGGAATTCATAAGTTATCTCTATAGGAATTTCAGTGGGACTTTTTTACTTCCTGGGGCTGCCCTCTGGTTGAATCTTGACACCAGAATAGAAAAATCGGCTGGTAGTAATTTTTTCTTATCAATCTCTAAAGGTTGAATGGCTCACTATGTCTGCATCTCAACTAGAAACTGGGAGTGGCTCGTGTGTAAGCATATTCGTAGGACTTGTTGATATATGTCAGAAACTGGTTTCTAATGGAACATTGACATAACAAGACAACCATTAGATTCTTTCCCTATTGGATTGGATTAGGTCATTTATCATTTGAAAATAAAACTTTACTGGAAGACAATTATTAACAGCTGTTGACAAAAACAGAGGAAAGCAGTATTATCACTATTATAAGTTTTCAAAATTATTATTAATAGGTTGTAAAATAACTTTGTAGCGTTTTTACTGGTAATTTCAATAAAACCTTCAGAATCTTGTGAACATTTTTAATCAATTACATATGACCCATTTTGAACTATTACATGTTGCCATCTTTCAGGTAATTTTTCAATTCCGTCCTCCCAGAACTTCTCAGATTTTTGTGCAATGAACTCAATATGCATTTTGCAGTCCTCGAGCAAATTAAAGTGTTTCCCGTTAAAGAGAGTTTTGAATGGTCCGAAATAATTGAAAATCTATTGGGTAAGGTCGGGCAAATAGGATGGGTGGGGATCACAGCCAAACTACTTATTTTTGCCGGCTCTGCCCAGACACATGAGGGTGGGCGTTATCTTGATGGAAAACTATGCCTTTGCTTTTCTCTTCCATTTTGAACGAGCATACCACTTAAGATAAGGAATCTCCGTTGAAACTGATACATAAAAGCACCTTAATTAACCCTTTTTTAGAATATGTAAACAATATTGACCGAGTAAACATAATTTTATAAATCTACAGAGGATTAAATTGAAATCTTGATAAACGCTACGAACTTATTTTACAACTCAATATTATCTAATAACGCCCACTTTTTGCTACTAAGGCTCATTGGTTATCTACAGGTTGTCACCCTTTTCAAGCCATGGCGGGACTAAGGATTTTATTTAATGAGTTAGTCACTAAATAAATTCCTATTGCCCAGGCGGGAATTGAACTTGCTACTCTAGGTTTACCATGTGAGATTAAGGCCATCACTTTAACTCGCATGGCTAACCTGAGTCCCGTTTTCACAATATCTCAGCTGTTTACTTTTTATTTATTTATTTTTTATAAGAATTGATTGTAATTTAAGTGAATGAGTTAGATTGTTAAGTGTGTGCCTATTATTGGGCAATGCATGAGTGTGCTAGACGAGAGCTGAGTAGTGTGAAGAAGGAATGAGTTGTAGAGATTGGGTTAGGTGGAGGAGGCGTTAGAAGTGCAGTGCGGAACGCCGATGATCGGAGGGTCTTGATGAGGCTCCACAGGACTCCGCTCCCTACTACGCTCGACCTCACTCTCCCACGAGGGAACACGCCTACATCTCCACTCACGCCTGCCCTTGACAAGTACGTATACCACCTCCTCCAATAAAGGCCAGTCTCAAACTGGGAAACTTAATTCAGATAATAGTGTTATTTATTTATATTTATTTTTTAGCAGATTTACCTTAGGGGAAATTAGCTATTGAGGTTATACTCATGATGGGATATTTAAAACTTTTCTTCAAATGCCCATCAATCCTACCTAGAAGATGAAAATGGGGTCCGTTCACAATTTTTGTCTGATCGATACCAAACTTGATATTTAATCGTTTTATATAAAAAGAAAGAAAGATCAATTTCGTTAACAGATAAAATCAGACCAGTGGGAGGAGGGGTTTAGTTAGACGGGGTGAATTTCAAAAATTTGAAATATCTCCGTTATTATGCATCGGATCGAAAGTTTGTATAGAAGCAATCTTATTGAAAACTAGCTCAGATACCCGGCTTCGCGCGGGAATTCATTTGAGGCTGAATGGTGATAGTATTTTTTTGGCAAGGCTTTACTTTGCGCACTATTTTGACATTAACCCGCCCCAGTGTTTAGGATTTATACCCGTTGTTAATGTGGATTTATTAATAATAAAATTAATTTTTATGCAAGACTTCACTGTCCTCAATATTGTCATATTTCCCGTCTCCTGTGCATTACGCATAGATTTCAGTTATTAAGGACAAAATATTAACATAGATTTTAATTAATTTTTCCAGGTGAGGTACCAGGTAGTTCAAATTGGAAAGAATTGTTGAGAATTTCAATATTTCTATGCAAATTACTTGCTCCACACACTGCTCCTGGAGAAATGTATAACACAAAAGTTACTCTAAATAACAAAGTAAACAACTTTTGTTATGTGCACGTTTGTCGAAAAACAAATAGAAAATGAAATATTGCGAATTCTTATTTCAAGCCTCCCTTATAACCCCCACCCTCGTTCTAACCTAAAAATTTTAATATATCTTATAATCATGGAAGAATTAATGCTAATTCGCATTCCCAGTTTTGTTAAGTTCTGTTCAATCGTTAGTGCCCAACAAACTTGTTGGCTCCCGCTCTAGTTTTTAGTGTATATCTTTTATACTTGGTTATACGACAAAAATGAATATGACAAAAGTTACTTTAAATAACAAAATAAACAACTTGTGTCATGTGCATATTTGCAGAAAAACCAATAGAAAATGAAATGCCCCTATTTTTAATTTCAGCCATGCCTTACAACCCCCACTCCTGCCCGTCCCCAGAAATGTTAGTATGACTTTTTATAATGAAGGTGATAGTGCTAATACACATACCGAGTTTTACTTAGTTCGGTTGAGTGTTTTGTGCCAAATAAAATTGTTGACTCCAGCTATAATTTTTAGCGTATAACTCATTTATACTTCGGTATAATACGAAAGTGTATATAACAAAAGTTACTCTAAATAACAAAATAAACAACTTGTGTAATGTGCATATTTGCAGAAAAACCAATAGGAAACGAAATATCGCTATTTTTATTTTCAGGCCTCCCTTATAACCCCCATTCCTGTTTGTCTTAGAGAATATTAATATAGCCTAAAGTCTAAGTTGGGCTAGTAGTAATATACATACCAAGGTTCATAAAATTCGGTTCAGCCGTTTATGCGTGAAAAGGTAACAAACACACACGAAAGAAACAAAATGCAGTTATGGTATCTATGACATGTGAAACAAAAAGCTATCGTGAAATTTCGCGAAAAAAAATCTTGTTCAGACAGAGGTTACAAATATATATATATATATACTAGCTAAGGTACCCGGCGATGCCCGGGAAATTATTCTTGACTGACTAATGATGGTATTTTGATAGTAAGACTTCAATGTGTACAATTACACTTCCCTCCACGACGTAATGATTTTCCGAAATAGCCAACCCTGAATGGTAACTTTTGGGGATTAATAGAATAGAAATTTTATTTTTGAAGGATAAATGAAAATGTGTTCCTAATCTATCCCTCTACACTTTTTGACTCACCGTTTTTCAATAATTCCAACCATAATCATGGGTAGCATTTATTACAATTAAATATCATCTATAATAAACATATTTCCTTTCAAAAGCCAATCCGAGCTCACATAGTTTAGGCAAAGTTTTGCACGTAAGATTATATTTGTATTAGTGAATCTCACTGGAAATCGCTTCCAGGAATGCCAGACGGGAAATAACTAAACTCAATTAACGTGTAAGGCTCCCGTCATCTTCCGTTCCCGCATGGGACTTCTCAACATTCTTCTACTTATATTATTGATGCAAAACATTATTTTATAATTTATCTACCGGATGGAATTAAATAACCCGTGGCACCCTGAAAATATCATATCGAGTTTAAACGCATATTGTTTTTTGTCATAATGACATTACCATTAACGTTTAATTGTTATTATATTAAATATTTGTTTCAATAACACCAAGGTAGATTATACAAATTAAATAATGGAAATGCTCTTATAGTTTATATTTCTATTGGAAATAAATAATAAAGTTATTAGGAGGGGGTGACGAAGATTTATTACCTCACTATTCCGAATCATACTTTGAACTATCATATAAAACATAACATCATTTGTCATAATATTCCTTTATTAAAACCCCTTAAATAAGTACTAATATTATTGACTCCCGTTTAGCGTATATCCCGTGTTTACTTCATTTTAAAAGTGTATATAACAAAAGTTACTCCAAATAACGAAATAAACAACTTTTGTTATGTTTATATTTGCGGAAAAATCAATAGAAAACGAAATATCGCTATTTTTAATTTCAGGCCACCCTTATAAACCCCACCCCTGCTCGTCCCTAGAAATGTTGGTATGGCCTATGATAATTAGGGCGTCAACACTAATATACATACCGAGTTTTATTTAGTTCGGTTGAGTCTTTTGAGCCCAATAAAATTAATGACTCCCGCTATAGTTTTTAGCTTATAACTCATTTATACTTAGGTATACGACAAAAGTGTATATAACAAAAGTTACTCCAAATAACGAAATAAACAACTTTTGTTATGTTTATATTTGCGGAAAAATCAATAGGAAACGAAATATCGCTATATTTAATTTCAGGCTTCCCTTATAACCCCCACTCCTGCCCCTCCATAGAAATGTTGGTATGGCTTATTATAATGAAGGCCTCACTGCTAATACACATACCGAGTTTGGTTTAGTTCGGTTGAGTCTTTTGTGCCAAATAAAATTGTGGACTCCTGCTATAGTTTTTAGTGTATAACGCATTTAAACATCGGTATACGACAAAAGTGTATATAACAAAAGTTACTCCAAATAACGAAATAAACAACTTTTGTTATGTGCATATTTGCCGAAAAACCAATAGAAAACGAAATATCGCTATTTTTAATTTCAGGCTTCCCTTATAACCCCCACTCCTGCCCGTCCATAGAAATGTTGGTATGGCTTATTATAATGAAGGCCTCACTGCTAATACACATACCGAGTTTTATTTAGTTCGGTTGAGTCTTTTTTGGCAAATAATATTGTTGACTCCCGCTATAATTTTTAGCGTATAACGCATTTAAACTTTGGTATACGACAAAAGTGTATATAACAAAAGTTACTCTAAATAACAAAATAAACAAATTTTTTTATGTGCATGTTTGCCGAAAAACCAATATAAAACGAAATATCGCTATTTTTAATTTCAGGGTTCCCTTATAACCCCCACTCCTGTTCGTCTCAGAGAAAATTAATATAGCCTAAAGTCTAAGTTGGGTTAGTACTAATATACATACCAAGTTTCATGAAATTCGGTTCAGCCGTTTATGCGTGAAAAGGTAACAAACAAACAAACAAACAAACAAACAAACAAACAAACAAACAAACAAACAAACAAACAAACATACACGAAAGAAACAAAATGCAGATATGGTGTCTATGACATGTGAAACGAAAAGTTATCGTGAAATTTCGCGAAAAAAATCAATGTACAGACAGAGGTTACAATTTTATATATATATAGATTTAATGTTCTATAAATGTTGTCATGTAAATTTTTTCATAATCTTGATTATTAACAGAGTTATTGGCATTTTATATTTTTTGTCCTTCAGTTTAGCCTCACTTCTACTCATGTCGTCTTAAAAATAAGCTATTATATTATGAAGCACATTATTTGAAGCCTATATACCAAATATTGTTCTCATTGATGTTAGGTTTTGAGATAAGTGCAAATATGTCAATCACATGGGAAATCTGCTTAGTTAACTCAGCCCCTGCGTGATGGAATTTTTAAATTAATAGCTCAGCATTTCCTGCCATAAATTTGGTATTTTATTTCCCATTTGTCCAGACCTAAACCATGTAATGGCTTGAATTATTCACAATTTGCAGCTGGCAAGCCTAGGCTATAGCTAAACAACCAGAGACAAATGAACCAGGGGCGTGGCTAGAGGGGAGGTAGCCCTCTCCGACCACTTGCCACCTCACTTCTGATAATGGCTGAAATCGGAATGGGGAGGGGGAATTTTGATCATTTGAACAATCTCCATTATTATACATAGCATCAAAATGTGTATATAGAACCAATCTTATTGCAAAAAGAATATTCTATAAACGTTATTTCAAAATATATACGTTTTTCTCACTATCTTGATTATGAACCTAGATATATGTATTTTTTGTTTTCAGCCTTTAGTAAACCCCCCTCCTACTCATGTCATATTAACAATAATCTGTTATATCCTGAATTATTTTATTTTACGAACTATTGTTCTCATTGAGTTTTTACTTTGTGAGATAAAGCGAATATGTTGTGTTATGGTATTATCAATTATGATTTAACTTCTTTACTAAAAAAAAGTCCGTCACTCAGGGGGTGCATAAACTAAGCAGATTTCCTCAAAACTATGTGAAATTATACAATAGAGAAATCTCCATACGAGAGCCGAGCAGTTATGGAAATGGCCGAACTAGCTTTTGGTGGGAAACTCACTCCTGAGTTATCTGCCCACAATTAATAAAAATGCAAATATCTCAGTTTGTTTGTTTCTTATTATTTACGTCCACTTTATGCTACTAGGCTAATATCTCAGTTAATATTCAAGATAAAGAATAAATGTATAGACAAATATTTATAGTAAATTTAATTTGCAATAAGATTGGTTCTATACAATTTTTTGATTCAACATAAGATAACGGAGATATTTCGAAGTTTTGTAACCCCCCCCCCCCTCCCACTGGTCCAATTTCAGCCATTCTGTCTCTTTGCATAAAACGTTTAAATATCGAGTTGATCAAACAAAAATTGCGACCGCTAGAGCGTTAACAGATATAAATATATATATATATTATTTTGTATGGACCTCATTTTCGTCATCTCCTGGGTAGGATCGATGGACATTTGAATTTTTTTTCTCGAATATCACCTCATGAGTACGACCTCAATAGCTGATTTTCCTTAAGGGAAATCTGCTAAAAAATGGTTATTTGATCTATACAAGAATTGATATTTAACCATTTAATTGAATTCTAATGTTCATAGTCGTTAATGGCTGAAATTAGACCAGAAACATAGGGGTTGGAATTTCGAAAATTCCAAATATCTCTGTTATTAGAAGTCGTATCAAAGCATGTTGTAAAATCAATCTTGTTAAACTATTGACAGTAGTGTGTCAAACCCGTACGTGTGAAATCTCCTTAGATAGCACAGCAGACTTTTTCTTGTTTGTTTTGTTAAGTTACTAAATTTGTATTCAGCATCTATTATTTTTAAATTTCTTTATTATAATATTCAGAAGAAAGTTATCAGTTAAGCAAACTTGATTTCTTAACCTCTTCCCTTTTTAGCAGATTCCCCTTAGGGGAAATCAGCTGTTGAGGTTGTACTCATAACTCGATATTATATATATCTGTTACTGTTCTAGCAGTCGCAATTATTGTTTGATTGTTACCAAATTCGATATTTAGTCGTTTTATGTAAAAGGAAAGAACAACTTCATTAGCGGCTGAAATCAGACTAGAGGGAGGGGGAGAATTTTGAAAATTCTAAATATCTCAGTTTCTATATGTTGGATCAGTAATTTGTATAGAACAATCCTATTGCAACTTAAATTTACTATAAATATTGTTAAATATGTTTATTCTCTATCTTGAATATTAACCGAGATATCGCAATTTTCAGCCTTTAGCATATCCCCACTTCTACTCATGTTACATTAACAATACTCTTGTTATATAATAAACCATTTATAATAAAGCTTAAATACCAAATAGTGTTTTCCCCTCCCTCCCCCCTGTCTTTAGTTCCTTTTTAGACCTGTTTGTTTACATTTCAGAAGCTTTTCGTCTTTGTTTACATTTCAGAAGCTTCTCATCAGGAAATTATTAAAATTTACTGAAAGATTTCCTATTACTGTTTGTATTTCTGCACTTAATATTCACAGCGGTGTTGTCTTACCAGTATGGAGATTTATCTATTGTTAAACATCAGCAAGAAAATCTCTTTAGTTTACGCAGCCCTTGTGTGACGGACTTTTTATAATATGCAGAAGAAAGTTATGAGTTAAGCAAACTTGATTTCTTATATATATTTTCCTATTTAAATGTTCAAATGAGTTTTAAAAAAAGACTGAAAATGAAGAGGTGCGCCTCCTCGTTTATTAAAGATTTGCCCCCACCCACCTATTCCCTTTTAGCAGATTGAGATTATTGAGGTCGTACTCATGACGTGAGTTTCAAAAAATTTCTTCAAATGTCCATTGATCCTGCCCAGAAGATGACGAAAATGAGGTCCGTTCAAAATTATCTATCTATCTATATATATATATAGACAATATATATATATATATATATATATATACTTGTCTGTTAACGCTCTAGCGGACACAATTTTTGTTTGATCGTTACGAAACTCGATATTTAACCGTTTTATGTAAAAAGACAGATCAAGTTCGTTAATGGCTAAAATAGTAACAGAGGGATGGGGGGGGGGGTTAGAGGGGGGATTTTCGATAATTCGAAATATCTCTGTTATTATGCATCGGATCGAAAAATTGTATAGAACCAATCTTATTGCAAATTAAATTTACTATAAATATTGTTATATACACTTATTCTCTATATTGAATATTAACCGAGATATTTGCATTTTTATGAAGTCTGTGGTCGGGTGTTGTTCAGCAGTTTTCGTAAGTCTCGCTCTGGCGGAAGCTTCTAACCTTCCTTATTTAGTGAGATTTATGCAAATACGTTCTGTTTTCCGCCCCCCCCCCTTCTTTAGTTCTTGGACCACTAAAATTTGAGTTGTTAAAATATAAATTATTCTTACAGTTCAGAAGCCGTTTCAGTTGGGAGTTTATTAAAATTAACTGAAAGATTTCTCATTACCGTTTGTATTTACTTATGGTGGTGTTGTGTTACCAGTATGCAGATTTCTCTATTGCTAAACTTCACATAGGAAATCTGCTTAGTTTACGCAGCCCCTGCATGACAGACTTTTTCTTTTATGAGGCATCAAAAGTAAACAGTATTCTTTTAAAATAAAATAAAAATGAATACAAAATAATGAGGGTCCTTGTATATTTTATAAATAAAACATTTTAGTCATATAAAACTGAAAACTTTTTATTTATAAAATATTAAAAATATATTTTTATACATTTTTATCTGTTTTAAATATTTCCTCGTTTTTTTGCAGACTGCGCCTCTGTTACCTTTATTTTTTTATTATTATTATTACTATTATGCATCTTTTGTATATTATAAATATTCTAATTTATAAATTTATTGTTGATTATAAGTTAGGCTTGTAATTAGATCTGTTCTGATTTTCATTTTCTCCTGTTTCTTACTATAATTCCCTCAACTTCTTTTTCTTTCTTTACTTTATAAGTGTTTTAGATGTCTTAATCTACTCAGTGTCTGTAACTGTGTTGTCCTAACTACCAAAGCATGTTGGAGCATTTAACTTACTAATCAGCATGAATTTATATTGACTAATGTCCTTTAATTTTTTATTTTTAATAATTTGTATCTTTTACAGTTGTATGTCTGTATTATATATGAAATGGCAACCTCTGCCTGTATGATTTATTTTTTTTCTGAAGGTATCAAGACAATTTTTTGTATTAGGAGTATAGAAGTTACTATTCCAAAAATTTTAATTGTTTTTTAAATCGTTATACGTTTTCGACGACTTCTCTTGTGTCATATTCAGAAATACAGCAAGGTATTATAAATATTTTATAATAACATAAATTCAACAACCTAATAATTTTATAAGGCAATGCTTGTATTTAAATATATATCAATAAAACAATGTTCATAAAAAAGGAAAAAAGTTAGTCAAAAACCAACAAAATTATATTCATCCAATCTCAATAATATAATAAGCAAATAAATTATATATATATATATATATATATATATATATATATATATATATATATATATATACTAATAAGCAATCATCCACTGAAGTGATATTTATAACAGATTTACCTTAAGGGAAATCAGCTATTGAGGTTGGTTGCACTCATGACATGATTTTTGAAAAATGTGTTCAAACGTCCATCAATCCTACCCGAAAATGAGGTCTATTCAAACTATTATTTAATCGTTTTCGAACTTTATATTGAAATGTTTTATATAAAACCAAGGATACAGTTCTTTAATGGCTGAAATCCGGCCAATTTGGGGGGGGGTGTTTAGAGGGGGAAATTTCAAAAGTTCATATATGTTGAATAAAAATTTTTTCGAGAACCAATCTTGTTAAACTGTTGATATTCTGCAATTTTTCTACACATTTATTCGTACATACATACTTGTGTTAGCAGATTTTCTTTAAGGAAAATCTGCTATTGAGGTCGTACACACAATGCAATTTTCAACATTTTTTTCCAAATATCCATCAATCCTACCTAGGAAATAACGAAAATGAGGTCTGTTCAAAACAGTGTATATATGTATATATATATATATATATATATATATATATATATATATATATATATATATATATATGTCTGTTATCGCTCTAGTGGTCGCAATTATTGTTTAATTGTTACCAAACTCTATATTTAGTTGTTTTATGTAAAAAGAAGGATCAAGTTTGTTAACGGTTGAAATCGGACCAGTGGAAGAAAGAGGGGTTTAGAGGAGAGGAATTTTGAAAAATCTGTTGCTATACTTTGGGTCGAAACATTTTATAGAAACAATCTTATTGCAAATTAAATTTACTATGAATATTGTTCTATACATATTTTCTGTATTATGAGTATTAACCGAGATATTTGGATTTTACAGTTTTACGCATTGAATGAACCCTCACTCCTATTAATGTCATATTAATAAGCTGCTACATCATGAACCACTTCATTACAAGGTTAAATACCAAATATTGTTTTCAACGATGCTTTATTATATGAGATACAAACAAATATGTTCTGTTGAATCCCCTCCCTCTTCTTTTGTTTTTGGATTACTAAAATCTGAGTGATTGAGATAGAAATTATTCTGATTCACTTCAAATTACTCCACTTGCTATAGTAAATCGTTTCCAATTAAATTAATATGTTATATTCACATATATTTCATTAATTGTTCATCTTTCCGGTCTGAAAGACACTGCCATGTTTGTTTACAATTCAAACGCCTCCTTTCCCTTGTAGATATTATTCATTGTAAATTGACTGAATGATTTCTTATTACCATTTGTATTTATTCCCTTAACATTGACGGTGGTGTGTTAGCAGCATGTATATTTATCTATTGTAAACCTTCCCGTGAGAAATCTGTTTAGTTAACGCAGCCCCTACGTGAAGGACTTTTTGGCCTTCATTAAAACTTCTTGACTATTCATCACTTTCTTTCACTAGAAATAGAGACTATCTGGCGAGATGAAATCACTAGTGTGTTGTACCAACACATGTGAAATCTGTTTAGTTTAAACAGCCCCTGCATGACAGATTTTTTTGGCTTTGGGGGTCTGTTCACTCCTATGTCAGTGGACCAAATTTGATTAAACTTGATATTGGTATAACAAGTAACCTAGCTTTGGGGCGAATAATTGTATTAATATTTTAACAAATCCCAACTGAAGATGGGTGGCTGATCAAGAGAGCCTTGAAATGAAATTTATTCATTTTACAAATGTAGTTAATTATAACGGTTAATATAATTTTTTTTATGTACATTTCTGTCACACTGTCTGGACACTCAGTTATTTAAAAAATAAATAAATAAATAGTCTTATAAAGAAGATAAACACAGAAGAAATCATTTGACTATACTTGTACTTCTGATAGTACTTTAGCTCCTAAAGAACTATTGGAGAAAAATCAACATGTTGAAAAAATAGTGTCAAAGTGGATATCATTTTTTTCTTAATGTGCATCCATAATTTGTTTTATTATCAAACGAAGATCAAAGAATTATTTAATATTGAACCGGTCTTTCGAAAACTTTTTCAAATGGACAAATTTTGAAAATAACAAAACCACTGGAAATGATAAAAAAAGTAAACAGTGGCAAATGTATTTGGCTCCAAACATGTTTATAAACATCAGATATTGTTGGATGATTGAATAAAAAGCTCATATTTCTGATATTTTTTTTTAAATATATAAATGGTTTAGCTATAGGTTATCCCTTTTCTTTATTGTTACGGAACAATTAAGGATTTTATGAAGATCATAACTTAATTCCCACTTTCCATGCTGTAATCGAACATACAATGATCATTACAAAACTACGCCTTAATGCATTAGGCTAGACTAAATTAATTAATTTAGGCTTCACAAGGGAAATCTGATTAGTTTACGCAGCCCCCCGCGTGACGGAATTTTTCTCTGTACATTGATTTCTAGTGTCCCCATATTTTGAGATATTTATTATTATTATTATTATTTCTTTATATTCTTAATATTTAGAGACTGGTGTTGATATTGTTATTTATTTTGAAACAAATTCTTCTATATTGATATATACGTGTGTGTTTTAGCAGCAGTGGCGGTGGCGGGGGCGGGGGGGCAGTGTGCAGCGGAGGGGGGGGAGCGATGGCGCCTCCGTTGAGCCCCCCAGCATCAGGGCGACGAGCCTCCGTCTCAAAGACAGACACAGCTCGGAAGAAATGAAGGTACGATCCCCCCACGTCGGCAGAGTACCATCGCTAAGCAGCATCTAGATGGCAGTCGACGCAACCCCAAGAGAGAGAGAGAGAGACGGCGAGTATCTTTCTTTCCATGGCCTCTTCTTACTCTCAGAGTCTTTTTTTTTGTTTTGTAAAAAAAAATAATTAAAAAGAAAGTCTTTAATAAAATATGTAATCAATTGTCATTAAGGACGGTTTTATATTGAACTTGAAACGTACGAAAATATTTAATATATATCTATTTTCCTCAGGTTTGTCGATTTTATATAAGCATATATTTCTATCTCTGTGTTAGAATTTGGTGCCTATTTACATAATGGGGTAGAGGCTTTAAATGCCTCCTTATTTGAATTATTTGAAATTTAAGAGGCTGATTTATTCGATTATTTTTATTATGTTTGTATTTTTTAATGTATATTTTCTTATCATTTTATTCGGTGCTTTTTATTTCTATTTTTCTTTGAGTAATATTTTATGTTATTGAAATGGAAATTTATATATATGGTACCAGTTGCTTTCGATTTCCTTTGGAATTGATGGCAATAACGTTTCTTTTGAATGTGATTTAAACTTGTGCTTTACCTGGAATTTCCTCATTTATTTAGTAAATATTTTGCTATATAAGATAGTAATATTGGTTATTATATTCTTATCTACAGAATAGATAAAGTGTCTGTGTATATATCTGATATCCCTTTGTATTTTTCAAGACTCAAAACATATTTTTTTTTTAATTTATTATTATTTTTTTTTAATTAATGAGTACTGATTGTTGTACATATGTACTAATGTGATCGCATAGGCTAAGTTATAGTAATATTTGTAGTGTAATATGGGGAATTGTAATTTCATTTTCTATTGCAATCTTGTATATTATAGGCCTAAATTGTAATTAACCTTTATAATTAATTTTATTTGGCAACTAATTCAGTATGGAAACAGTTTGTCAGTAAATGTAAACTTAGAAATGCTAGATTTATTTCATGTTATTTTCACGTTAAGTCTACCACCGATTTTTTTTTTTTTTTACTCTTGTGTTATCTTTCTTCTTCTAAATATACACCTAATACAAAGAAAGGTGAGCATACATTAAATCTCTGTCACTCAAACTATTTGTCTTTTAATGGAACCTTTCTTTTGTTCCTTCTAATTAGGGAAATGTAAGATTCTTTTTTTTTAAAGAATTGATTGATTCAATAAAATATTTTTTAAAGAGAATTTTATTGTATTTTTCAGGAGGAAGACCATTTTCGCGCTTGTTCAATACAGATTTTCGTATTTCTGGTGCATTTCCGGTGCATTTTTTTTTTTTTTTGTTTTTAATTTTGCCAACTTTCTTTAATAGCTGAATCTATCAAATATAAGCTCTGTGTATAAAAGCAATTTGAAATGTCAGTCAAGAATCAAAGCTCAGGGATTATTTCATCATGAAGTATATTTTGGACAGTGCAATTTAAAATTGAATTTTTATAATATGAAGTTGAGATATATAGTATAATTTTAAAAGTCTTTTCAATTTTTAAAGAATTATCTTTATAGGCAGAAAAACGGTTTTAAGATATTTTGTTGAAAAGTCAGAAGTCCATTCACTTAAACACATGTTAGACGCAATTATTTTGCCCTCTTTCTGTGCCTCCTCCGTAGTTTATAACAAAATACAGAACTGTTACTATTTACATAATACATACTGCCTTCCACCAGGATGATCAGGACCTTTGACTGTATCAAAAACTGTGGGCCATAGAGTGGCCACACTGGCAGATGAGTGCATGTGCTATGTAAACAATTACATTTCTGTATCTATAAGTTTTTAGTTCCTGAAGAGCCACTGAAAGAAGTGTGAAGCGTGTATGGCTCTATGAAATTAAACGTGTGTTTTTAGTAAATGACCTTTTGTCTTTTTAGAAAAGTAAATACATGTTCTTGTGAAACTCTTTAACATAGTTGATCTCAATTTTTATAGGATGTTTGATTTTTAAATGTCTATAGAAAATGCCTTAAGTCTTATTATAAATGCTGTTCAACCTATCTTTGGGTAACAATAACATTATATTTTATAAAGTAATCTTCCATCAAACAGAGTCTAATACGTTTCTAAATATCACTATGTATTTATCAGTAATTGGCATTTTCAAACTGGAAAATGCTTTTTAATAGATTTCTTGAACTCTATGAAATAAAAAACCCAAGATTACTGTTAATTTGCTCTTTTGTCCTTTTTTTTTTAACTTTAAACTTATCAGATTACTATTACCAATTAGAAATACTCATTAATAAAAACTCTTTTAATCTTATATTTTCCATTAGTCATTATAGTAGCTAATTTTTGTACATTAGTGCTTCTAATCAAGTGACATTAACTATATCTCTCTTAAAGCTGGAACTATTTGATGGGTTGTTCAGTTATGGGTCAACACTGATATGATTCCACTCTGTATCAAATTTTTTCCCTGAATTTATCGTAATTTTCCCATTTATGTTCCATGCACTTTCTGTCAGCTCTTTAGAAGTTCTTATTATTTTCAATTCTTCATAAATGACTAGATAGACTAATGTCCCTCGATCACAGTGAGAATTAATTTAGTTTGTCAATAATGCAATAGATGAAAATAATTACTATATTACTCTATCTTTGTAATATTTTAATCCGTTTTTACTCATGAAATTGTTTAATAAATATTATTTGATGTAAGTATGTATATATAACAATTTAATTTCTTAAAAGGGTGTAAATGCCCCTCAGATATAGAGGTTATTTATATATGGTGTAATATAGTTATGCTCAAATATTTTTAAATGTCTTTAATTTACCAATGTTTTTTTTCTTCTCAGAGTGACATTTTTCCTATTCGAAAGCAAGTAATAAGTGTTGTATAGGAACATTTATTTCGGTGGTAGGCTAAGTTTAGAAATGCTGTTACATTATTTATTTTTTTTATTAATATTATTTTTAGATGTAATTGTCTAGTTGTGTTTCCCCTTAATTTTCTTTTTTTTTTATTTTATTTTATTGTAAATATGTTTTACTGAGTAAGCTGATTTGGAAAGATACATATTGTTTTGAATTGGTGGGAATGTCATTGTATAAAGGATTTATAAAGCTGAAAGCTTGGGGCATTGTGTAGTAGGTTGTGAGTGGGGGGAGAGCGATGCATTTCCAAAGAACATTTGGTGTCATCCCATCACCCAAACGAACCAATTTCTACTTGTATATACTATGTGTACCATAAAAAAAATAATAAAGGAGGAATCTGTGTCAAATTGAATGTATTTGATTTTTCATACTCTTAGTAAAAAAAAAATAATGTGTGTTTATACATATATATGTATTATATATATATAATTATTGTAAAGATGTTTCAATTTATTCGTTAATCACCTCCCCTTTGTGAATTTATCCCATTGATGTTAACATGATCAATATCGTAGACAAACATGCTTAATAAACTTTTAACAATTTGTATGTTCAAGCCATCTTGGCATATTCTAGAGTGTAGTTTACGTACGAACAAAAGGCCTCGAAATTTCACGATGTATATACTGCATTTTTTTTTTTTTTTATTTATTAGCTGCTAGCTTCATTTAAATAAATTTATTATTTTGTAAAGCAATTAATTTGCTGCTGTACAATTAGGAACTACCACTATCATTTGAAGAAAATGATTTACTTTTGAATGTGCCTCCTGTAAAAAGCTAAGGTTGTTAACCCCTTAATGCACTAACAAATGATAACAAGGTCATACTCCCAAATAATATATTCTTCATTCATATATAATCTTAAAAGAAAACAAAGTTAAGAAGAAGAAGCAAATAGTTAGTTGGATTGAGCTAGAATTCTTGACCTGATTAAATGCGTAGAAAAGGATTTATATCTGAGATATTTTTAATAATATTTAATGGATTGAGGAGTAATAATGGTAAAGCATAACTTTCTTAGCTCCAGTGTGCGTTAAAAGTTGTATAAGGAATGTATATTGGGAGAAAGTTCTCTAGTAAAATTTCTATCTTCTTTTTACTTGGCTTTATTAGATCACTGTATCCATTAAGCAAACTAGAATTTGTATATATAGCCAGAACAAAAGCTTTACAAGTGTAGGTTTTTTGTACTCAAATCACACGAGCTTCTACTAAGGGTATCTCTCAGAGACATGCTGAAGTTATTTGAGTTATAGCTCATTGAGAAATTGATTTCGAGATGAAGCATAGTCCTAATGTAAAACAGATTCATTGAGGCGTGTCTAGCGACTGCTGGTTGTGGTATGATCAACTCAATTCCATATGATTTAATTTGAGTATCATTTATATTCCTTAAAAGACTAGTGAATCATCTTAAATGGTCTATCGAAGTGAAATGAAATGATAGTTGTTTTTCATGACATCCCGGCATCATTTCCTTCATTGGGTTCAGTCTTGTAAGTAGAAGTTTTTGTGCGGACATAGAGTTTTCTTGTAATATTCAATTTGGATTTTTAATAAGACTTAACTACAATTGAATTATATTCATGTTAGAGCTGATTCAACCTCAACTTAATTATGCATTGCACCTTATTTGTTAAATTTTAGCATGTTCTCAAATAGTTCAACATTTAAGAAGCGCTGTTACACTGCAATGAATTAATCCAAGGCACTAAAAGTCATAATGCGTAGTCCACAATCCGCCGAAGTATATCTAAGCCTCTGCTAATTACATATAGCTCTACTAATTAAGATATTTTAAGCTTGTACATATTGAGTGCAGACATTGTCTTCTTCTCAATTCTGAGTCTAAAGTGTGTTAAGGGGTTAAATTTATTTTATATGAGAAATAGTTAAGTTACTGAAATTATGACATTATATAGATATACCAAATGAAAATGATTTTGTTTCATTTTACCTCATCCATGCATGACATTTCAAGGGCTTTATGTTTAAAGTATCCTACGCCTAGGCCTCAAGAATTTCACTATGTAATGAATGTTTATTAAATCTGTATTGGCATGAACGGTGATTGTTATTTTTCTTAATAAAGACTGATGTTTACATGTGAATATAATAATTCTAAACTTAAATAATAATTCCCTTTGTTTGATGTTGGCCTACCTAAAAATTAAATTTTCTGTTATAATTAAAAAATAAAGTTCTGTGGTAGAATTTGCATGTAACTAACTACCTTCTAAGTACTGACTCACTTAACAACGTTGTATTCAGAGTTTAGTGAAGCCGACATAAATGTTGTGAATGATTAAACTATCGTATTTTATAACCAAGATTCTTTGTGTTTTAGGGGTGACTACTTATATCACCACTTATTTATTTAAAGTTCAGGAATGGATGGGTGAATGGCACATTCACTTATCTCATATTTTGTGGGGCAATTGAAGAGCTACTTGACAAATGAAATGTTATATTATTTTGCTTACATAAGGCAAACCTAGTTATGAAACTTATGCACTCCCATATCATCCTGCCTTAAGCCATTTGTTGACAGTCTTACTTCAGTTTGCTTTTTTTCAAACAATTTCAGATCTTCTATTTTTGAATTTACTATTTACTGCAATCATAAAAAACCAAAGTTTCTCGATGAATAATCATTAAAAGTAAAGAGATTGCTCGATTCTTGCATATTTTCTAGCTTGAGACAACACTTTTACCGCTAATAAACCATAGACAACCTGAGCGAACTTATCTAACAAATCTGTGAGGGAAATTGGTTTTCTCAATTTAAAAGTCTTAGTGGATTAAAAAACAAATTTGAGGTTGCCCATTCCCAGTTCTTTTGCTGCTATCTTGAATGGATCACTTGACGTAACCTTGCCGTATGGAAGAAATAATTCAACACGCACCTACATTATACAATAATACCTCATATCAAATACCTTTATTATTTTTTAGCCCAACTCCTGTCTTGGATATAATAAAAACATTGTTATCTTGAACTATTAATTCGCCCCATAAACTTGATATTAATTAACTGCAATATATTTTGACTTCTACAAAACCAATAACAGCTCTAATGTTTTAAAAATAAGTGGTTTATCACAATTGCTGGGATTTTTATAAGCAAATTCTATCACACTCGACAATTTTTGTATGTATAATAATATAAATGTGACAAGACTCGCCAGATACAATAGCGACTAGTTAACTAATAGGTTGTAGTCTTTTTATATATATATACATATATCTATACAAATCATATTATATAGATATTTATACTGTTGATTTTAATTTTTTGTTAACATGAGGGCAGCATTTGTATTAATATTGTACTATTTGCCTTGATTGCTTCAATTTTCTCATGTAATTGTTAATTGTGTAGTTTACAATATTACGTAACAAATATTTTAGAAATAATTAGGTGTCTGATAACATTTTGTTCCTAATTTGTATATAACAACCTTTTAAGAATCTGGCTATTATATTCCCTCGAATAAATTGAAACAGGTTAATTTTTAAAAGGGACTACATTGGCGTATATTTCTTAGAATTTTCATTGAAATATATTACTACATTTTTTTTTTTTTTTTCTTGGCATGTGAAACAGAATGAAGGATTAATAATGACTCCCTTCCTCTGCATTAGTTTTAAGTTTTCCTCTTTACCAAAATTTGATACTATTAATTAAAGATGTTTAAAATGTCATACACTTAATAATAAATTATTGACATGGTATTCTATTGTTGTTATTCAAGTCTTAAAATGAAATTGCAATATATAACCCATTCCAGATGTGCATAGTCCACCTGTACAAATTGAGTCAGCAGTTTTTTTGTTGTCTCTTGTGAATGTTAAAACATGATAACATTTTATATTTTTTTATTAAAACTAAATACTGCAGGGTTTACATTTTAACAATTCTAAATATATTCGTGGAGCTTTTAAAAAAACATATTCTTCATATTTTAATGGTAAGGGTTACCAATAAATCTCACTTTTTCTATACATAATTTATTGTACAATGCCTTACCTGTTTTGTGGCCCACATACCACCTCTTTAGGAGCCATTCATTTTAGTCAGAAAGTGCTCGTCTCTCTCTACACACAGTTTCAATGAGCACCCAGTGCGATAGGTTCCTTTCAATGAATATAGAGAGGATGAGAGCTTTATTTATTAAAATAAAAAAAATAAATGGCTCTTGAAGAGGTGGTGTATAGGCCTTGAACAATGAAGCATTATACTATAGAGTCTGCTTGGATAAAAAAGATTTTATTGATGACCTTTGCCATTAAAATATAAGTTATAAGAAAAATAATTATTCTTACCAAAGTTGTATCAACAGGGCACACCCAGCAATCATTCTCTTGTGCATTAAGTCATGACACCTTGGAAACCACTAGGGAAGACCCAGAAATAAGGGAATTGGAAGAGTAGAGGGATTTCCTCTCGAAGGCATAATTGTTAAAGAGCCATCCCCACATAACCTGTTTGTGAGCTGACTAACGTCCAAGAACAATAAAGTTCTTGAAAACTCCTGATTCTCTGTTACTACCATTTTAGAACATTCCTCAGGGTTCTCAGATGGTATTCAACAATTCTAGATGCCCAAATTCCGAAAATCCTTATCAAGCTACCCTTACCTGGGCTACTTTTTATTACCGTATGACATCTCCTTCCCGGGCAGTTGAGTTCTGTTCTACCTACATGACAGAATCACTTCAGTTTGCCCTTCTTAATACATAGATGTTTCATGTTCAACGAACAACTCCATTAATTTCCTGTTATCGTTGAACGAATCCCACCCAATAACTTGGCTTCTCTTGAATTATTTCACAATATGGTCTACCCTCCAAAAAAAGTACCATCCATTCAACCTATCCACCCACTCATATGTCGGAATTAAATCAATAGTCATAAACAACAAACTCAATTCTTATTGAATTTACCTTGCGAGAACCTGCTGTGGTCAGTTCTCTGATTCCAATTATGCTATCCAGAATGTGTTGCTCTCCAACAGAATTTCTTTTATAGTTCTACCAATTCAAACTCCCAAATTCGTTTATTTATGTTATATGAATCGTCAAGGTCAATTTATAATTTATGATAATTACTGAATTAAGACGTTTTGACTCTCTTGATGTACGTTTGTATCTTAAGATTCTAAAAAAAAAAGTGGACATCACATCTATTGCTTTAAGTCTAGATTTAATAGTATAACATTGTACTGCATAATAGCTCAGTATAATGTTACTAGGAACTTTTGTTGTCAGTTTTTAAATTTGTTTTAAAAAAAGGTTTGAGAGGTAAGGCAGTCAATATTCACCTTCCTTTCAGAGAAACGTACTCTGAATATTTGTAAATTCTTGATTTGTATAATGTTTTAAGAGAAGCGTTGGTTAGAAATGGCTCAGTGTGGAATAGAAACATTCTTTCATCTTCTTTTTTTAATTTAGTCAAAGCTTTTTTGAACTCTAACAGGGAGTTGCACTAATGCCCAAGATATTGTGTTTAGTTTGATGATTGAAGGCATTGAAATCAAGTTTTTTGTAAAATTTTTATCAGATCAAATGTTTTCCGCCTTAATATATATCTAACTAACTCTTCACTTCAGACATTACTGCCTACATTTCGAGAAATATATCTCATGCAGAAATTTTCTTAATATCATGTACAGTTTTCCATAAATAATTTTCTTTAATTGTATTTTAGCTCCATATTTGCACGTAAATGAGTTAAATTTGTGCACTATTCATTTTTTCTCTTAAAAAAAAAAGCTGAAGAAACTATTATTAATTAATTCTATTGGAAATGAAATTTTATTCAGATTTATTTTTAATTGCTTCAGCTTGCTCTTGGGTTTCTCCTTGGAACGAATTTATTGCATATATTTATAATAAATAAATAAATATCTATTGTGGTCTTGATAACATCACTATATCTGACCATCATTGTATTAAAGTAATCGATAAATACAATTAGCTCTGCAGGCGATTTGCTGCTTGCAGCTCTTATATTCCAAGCAAAAGGTTCGTTTTCATTGTCATAAGTCTCGTCATCTCAAGATGGGTCACACAACTTATTGCTCATTAAGTAGTTTCATTAATATAAATGACACCAAATAAAAGCTTGTGATAATGAAAATGAATATAGTTCTGTGTTAGTTACACTGCAGTGTGTTTAAGTGTTGTGCAAATTTAGCATTCTTCATGGCATTATATTTCTGTCAACATTTTATAATAATAATACTGTAATAAAAAAGAAAAAATAACAGGCGATTTATATATATAAAAACATTTGTTTTTTTTATTTATTTATTTTTCTATTGTTGAGGACCATAATGAAAATTTTCTTTTCTTTCATTCTACTGTATTAAAATAAAAATATATGCCATGTGCTGTTCTGTTTCTTGGCGTCTAAATTATGCCTGCTCATTTTCATCCATCGTGATGTAAAAAATACATTAATAAATTCAAATGTGAAGAAATGCAATTTTCACTTTCAGCGGTTTTTCTCTAGAATAAGGAGCTTTCAAGGCTGCTCACATGACTTAATTACACAAAAATGAGATCTAAAGTGGGAGCATAGGCTCTTATTGTATTTAATGACATTATTAATGCAGTTTATTAAAATATATCCTATTAATTTTTAGTGATTTTATTTGTTGCTCTCATTAGACCAATATTTGGTTTTATTGTTATATACTTTTTTTTTCTTTTTCAAAATTCTTAAGTAGGTTTTTTTTTTAAAAGATACGATTTTCAAAAAAATTTCTTCAAATATCCATCGAAACTACCTTGGAAATGATGAAAATAAGGTCTGTTCAAAATTTTGTATATATTCTTGTCTGTTCCCGCTGTAGCGGTTGCAATTTTTGTCTTATCGTTACCAATTCGATATATATATATACATAAGAGTTTTATGTAAAACTAAAGAACAAGTTCATTAATAGCTTAAAGTCCCTGTGCGACAGACTTTTAGCAGATATCCCTTTAGGGAAATCAGCTATTGAGGTTGTACTCATGACGTGATTTTCGAAAAATTTCTTCAGTGTCCCTACCTAGTAAATGACGAAAATGAGGTCCATTCAAAATTGTCTCTATCTTGCAACTCTAGTGGTTGCAATTTTGTTTTAATCGTCACCAAACTCAATATGTAATCGTTTTACGTTAAAAGAAAGATCAAGTTCGTTAATGTCTAAAATCTGACAAGAGGGAGGGAGGGTTTAAAGGGGAGGATTTGCAAAAATTCTTAATATCTCCGTTATTGTGTGTCGGATCAAAAAAGTGTATAGAACCAATCTTATTGCAAATTTAATGTTCTATAAATGTTGATTTGTGCACTTTTTCACTATCTCGATTATTAACCGAGATATTTGCATTTTCTGCTTTCGGCCTTCAGTAAACCTCCACTCATATTCATGTCATATTTACAATAAGCTGTTATATTTATGAAGTATATTATTTGAATCATAAATACCAAATATTAATCTCATTGAACTTTTACTTTTTGAGAAATGCAAATACGTGGGAAATCTGCTTAGTTTACGCAGCCCCTGCTTAGAGTGGTAGGACTGCCCAGGGTCGTTTCCAATTCGGCAATTGGAGCAAGGATAATGATTATACTATCCAACTCCAAAAAATCACCAGTATCCCGAATAGTAATTCATATTAAGTAAAACTAATAAACAAAATTGGTATATGTATATCATTCTCAAAACTTAGATTATGCAAATCAAAGGGTGTTTACTTTTTGCTACTCTTGTTTGAGGTTAGTCATTAAAATACATTTTTTCTATTGACAAAAGTCTTCAAAACATTAGATACGCCACAAATCAGCCTCACATTCAAAGAACTTGTCAGGTGTACTCAACCAGCACTCATGAACCCTACAATTGTTAGTTTATTTTGCGGAGTTGACAATAGAATTACATCCTCATTATATTAGCCGATCAAAACCATTTCCTAGATCCCAATAGAGTTTCTTTCTAAAAAAAAATAATAGGTTATTAAGTGAAGGACATGGAGAGTGTTTTCATCAAGAAATTGCAGAGTTTGAAGAAATGAACAAGCTAGTTGGGAACCATCCATGTATGCGGACTACTTTTGAGGCCTCCAGAAGGACATCACCAATAGGTAGTTGTACTACCAGATGAATGTCAACAATAAAGAGATATTTGTTTTCTAATAAAAAATAAAGTTTGTATGTAGGATGAAAAAATTGTAATTATTATAGTGGAAGCGTATCCAACAATTTTTTCATCCTACATATATTAGAAGTCACTTCCACCTGCCAGAATACCAACTCAGAAAATAAAGTTTGTTACTACTCCATGTAATTTAAATAAAATTTCATGAATGCTTTATACAACTAAATCTGTTGTAACAATTTTATTTATATACCACAATTAGTTTTTAAGAATCATAATTACATACTGTAACCAGGTGGAAAATATATATAAATATACACATTAAACTTTGCTGCAAACTGTAATCAAACCATACTCTACATCCCTTTCTCATCGTAAATATTGTTTTATAAAATCAGGTAACTGTCCAGTCATTGGATGGCACACCTGGTATGTTTTCCATTTTATATTTTTGGTAAACCTAGAGTGGAGAGTTCGATTTCTGCCTGGGCTATAGGAATTTATTTAGTGACAGACTTATAATTATTAAGTATTGTAATAGCAAAAATTTGTTTTTCATATTTCAATAACCAGGTTCGCCCTCACTGAATTTATTTAGAATGTTAAAGCTTCGCATTTTGGATCCTTTTGACTAAACAATCTCGCAAATTAAGAAGCTCATCTGCAGTAACAATATGTGACAGTTAACAACTTTTGGCTGTCAAGAAGTATTATTAGGAACTATCTGCTAGTTGTAGGCCTCTTATATGTTACAAAGGAGACTCAGGGTAAGGTATCTAGTTACCCGAGGTAGATAAATCATGATTTCTTTTTAGAACATAAAAATCAGAGAGCAGATTATCTCTGGACAGGAAAAAATGGCTATATCTATAAAGAAGACATATCTTAAGTTTTCATTTGGTGAAATTTTATATATGTTGGATCAGGGATGTGGAGGTAAGGTTGGTGAATTGTCTGTGAATGTAAGGAGGGAGATTGAGTGCTGGAAAAGGATTTCACCATGAGAAACACCTGCCAGTTATGAAGATTATTGATATAGAGAAACCATACGTGGCATTGAAGGATGACAAGAGAAAAGCTAGATAATAAAAAAAGAATATTTTTATTAAAGAGAAATCCCGCTTATATGTCATCACTAGTCCCTCTTCACCAAGGTTTGGAAAGTTGAACCCAAATTGATTAATGTAATGTAGTGGAGAGAAGGTACAGTAACCAGTGTTTAGTAAAGTGATGTTCTTAAGTATTTTTCTAAGGTTATAATACTTTTGTCCTGGGGGTGATTGAGAGGATGAAGGATCTAACTACAGAAAGCCCCAATAGAATCTAACAAAATTAATTCTATTGTACCAATATAAAAATAATCAAAATTCGATTTCAGAATAAAATAATCTAGTAATGAAATTGTCAACTAAACGTTTCTTATGTCTTTTGGTTAAAAAAAAATAATAATGATAGTCAATGGCCACTCTTGATGTCTTGGACCACTTTGGTACAGCTGGCTTGGTCTGACGTTGACCTCGTTGGAAATATATGGCGGGAGGGTTACCACTGTTCCCTTCAAGCCGATAAAACTCAAATATATTGTCTGTCCTGCCTGTGACAGTCACACTGACGTTTCAGGGAGTAGTAAGAGAGCCGAACAGCATAGTACGACGGAAAGACACAATATTAACTTTTTTAACTCTGAACTGCGGAGTATTATCATTTCACAAGGAGAACTGGAACACTGAGAACAGTTCATCCCTACTTATCGACACTGCAGACTAAAATTCCGCTACAAACTATTTGAATGAAGAAAGTAGCTGGCGTTGAAGAGATGGGGAAAGGGATTTGCCCTCCGACAAGAGGTATGCAGGCTTGAGCCTGTCGATAGAAACAGTGACCTCGCTGACGTACCTCATACGGCTCTAGATATGGAGGCACTTTGTGTTGAAAGGTCTTTTTGGAAAGCATTGTTTTGGTGGCTGGTTGGAGATAGACAAGGTTGTCGCGGATTTGTTAGAGGGTTCCACTTCCGATGAGGCAGCGAAGAAGTCTCCTAGTAGGCGCAGAGGTTACCCCTAGACCAACTCTGCCTGCATCCTCCCTGAAGACTGAACGGAGACCGAGAAGCAATGTCGGAAGTAGTTGCGTCCACCCCTCCATGTACAGATGCACCATTAAAGCAGCCTTCAAACTTCTATGCCATCTTTCTACGCATCCATTAGATTGCTGATGGAATACCGTCGATTGCCCATTATCTGGTTGAGACGACGGGAGAACTCTGCCCCAAATTGCCGTTCTTGGTCTGTCCTGATATAGCGAGGCGTGCCGTATCACGGAATCCAATGAACGTAAAAGGTATGGGCAACGATGGAAGCAGTTATATTTGCTATAGGAATTGCCTCAGGCCAATGCGACTTCCTATCCACCATCGTTAAGAGGTAACATTTACCCTCGGATGTCGGTGAGAAACTACCCAGTGGGGTGATTGTGTGTCTCTTGACTTTGGCTCGCTGCCAGCCGACACAGGCTTTCACCCTTTCGCCTACGTCCTGATTCATTTGGCACCAGAAGAACCGATTGGCAACCAGCTTCCGTGAGGCTCAAACCCCAGGGTGGCTCAGGTTGTACAGTTGATAAAAGATTTGTCGTCGAAACTGAGCCTTTGTCGTCAAAATGCCTTGCAGCAGATGTAAACGTTTCAAAGAGGTGTTGGACACCCGTACCTAGAATTGGAAACAGTTTGACTTGCAAAAAACGTCATTTTTATTCAACTCTAACACCCTTACATCATCCCTTTGAGCCTGGGACATTGCTGTAAAGTAGTCTTGCAGCTGGATCTCATCTATTCGTGAAAGTGCCTCTGGTACTACGTTCTCGGGACCGGCCTGAAAACGATTATCTGTAGAGAACTGAGTAATGAAATCCAAGGGCCGGATACTTCTTAGCGATACCGTCTCCAACTTCTAATTAAATGCGTATGTTAAAGATTTGTGGTCCGTCACTAAGTGGAAAGTCAAACCCTCTAATAGATGCCAGATGGATCCGTAAATCGTTTGCAGTTCTCTATCGTAAGTGGCGTAATTACATTGGCCCGAGGAGTGTCTTAGAGAAGTAACGACGCCTCCTTCCATGAGCTGCTATTAAGCGTCTCGATCCGATGTGTCGCAAACCAACAAAAGCAGAAATTCGTACAGGACGAACGAGGAAATGACGGAGGTCTTCTTAACATCGCTCTCGGCTATCGGAATGAGATGGTATGCACCAACAATATCGTGGGTAGAGAAGATTGTCCGTCCCTCCAGAAGGGTCGAAAAATCCATGGGCTCGGTACCTCGTACTTGTCAGGAACGGTCTTGTCGTTTAATACCCGATAGTCTTCGCTCACTCTGAGCGAACCATCCTTCTTCGTCACGCCATGTAATGGATTCGACCAGGGGCTTTTAGAGGGACGGCAGACGCCTTCTTCTATCACCCCCTGGAATGCCTCCTTCAGCCTGACAAGCTTCTCGGGCGCGAGTCTCCAAGCCTTGCTGGTCACTGGGTTGTCCTGAGCCTCTATATGACGATCGACGACGGTACCATCTGGCCCTCAAACATTTGGCTTCGTGATACGGGTTTTCCGAGAAAATGCATATAGATGCCTCGGAATCTACGAGGAAAGTCTATCTGAAAAAAAGGCGATGTTGACTCCCAAATGGTCTGTCGACCCGCCTAGCTTTTTTGCGGTTCGGGTTTCGCCCGGGGGCGTGGGTAGCGGAGCCAGAGCGTCCGAACGACCTCCTTGCTCAGGATAGTGCCAGCTAGTTGCACCATGTGCCGGGGAAGTTGTGAGGTCGTTGATCACTGAGTTGCGTGATCTTCAACAACTTCTGTATTTGGCGCGACTAGGATTCTTCATAAATCGGGGTAAGTATTGCTCTGAGGGTGGAGTTGGGATCGTCATAATTGGTGGTGAGGATATGAGATGCCTGTGTCAGGCCTTCCAAGTCGAGTCCACCATAATCTCGAGTCCAGCTATCACGGCATGGAATTTAATTGCTGAAGACGCTATCCGGGAGGTAGCAAAAACAGCATCGGTCTGAATAAACCACTGTTTTGGGTTGGTTTTGTAAAAAGCGAGCAGGGGAGCTAAGGGACCCCCCAATGGCGGAGACCTCATGGGCTTGGTACGTTTGTGCAGGGGGAAACAGAGGGAGGTTTTGCTGTTGTAGGTTACCCGTGGGTATTTCTCCCGGTTCAGCCTTCTGTCCGATTCTTTCCATCACGTTGGGGTCACCAATTTGTCGGGGGTGATTGTGATGGAGAGGATGAAGGATCTAACGACAGAAGTCCCCAACAAAATAGGCGTGTTCTAACAAAATTAATTCTATGTATCAATATAAAAATAAAAATTCACTTTCCGAATAAAATAATTCTCCTAATAATAAAAATGTCAATTAAATATTTCTAATGTCATTTGGTGATATAAATAATAATAATTAATGATCACTCTTGGTGTCTTGGGCCTCTTTGGTAGAGCTGCCTTGGTCTGGCGTTGACCTCGTTGGAATTATAGTGTGGGAGGTATACCATTGTTCCCTTCAAGCCAGTACAACTTAAATATAATGTTTGTCCTACCTGTGGCTGTGACACGGACGTCTCGGAGAACGCAGACGAGAGCCGAACACCATAGGACGATGGAGAGGCACAAAACACAGGCACTACATTAACTTATTTAACTCTGTACTCAGGAGCATTATCGTTTCACATGGAGCACTTTACCGAGAGCTGTTCATCCATATGTATCGATTACAGCCACTGCCGACTTAATCGGTAGGAGAATTTCTGCTACAACTGTTTTGATCCCCCGGCCCAGTAGTTTAAATTCACCTTATAGTTGCAAGCTTTCGTAGGCTACTAGGATTTGTCCTTGAAGGAACAATTGTCCAGCATTAACAGCTTAAGAAGATTGGTTCGGTACTTGCGTATTATATCCACCACATTTTATTTGCACTAGTTCCACGCTAGAATGCGCTACTGAAGTGCGACGCTTGCTCTCCCAGGCTAATAAGGTTATCTTTTGTCATAGTTGCGTTTGCTGTTGTGTTTCTTAATCCTTTAAAAATGCCTCTTTTGGATTTGCCAACGACTGAAGAAGACGCTGTTAAATATTTACAAGAGAGGAATATTTTGGCTATCAGAGGAAAGTGTTCTAAATCACATTGTATGAAACTTTATAGTAGAAAAAAAGTGTTTTTTGGAAGTGTAATGTAAGAAAGTGTGGTGAGCAAGTCTGCGTTCGGATTGGCACTTGGTTCGAAGGAAGTAAAATTCCATTTTGTAATGCATTGAAGTTCATTTACTGCCGGTGCGAAGAATTGATATCTGTCAATTTTTGCAAAAAACAACTCAAAATTTCCAATAAGTGCATTTTAAATTGTATTTCCACAAATTTCCCGCCTAAATGTGAATAAAATGTTTTATTTTTAAAAATTGTGTTTTCTTTTATTTATCATTATAATTCCGTAGAAGATTATAAGGTAAGTATAACCTCCCTTGCGGGCAATGAATCGTACTACTTAACCCATTAGTGCCCACGAGCAGCTTTAGCTGCATCAGTTTTTGAAAATCCACCAGTAGTGTTGATGTTGTTATTTTTCTAAGTACTTTGGCTTAAAGTGAAGGGGGAACATTCCTTGAGACAATAGGGGTGAGAGGTGGGGTACCTGTTACAAAGAAAAGGAGCTGTGACTATCTGTTTCACCCTTTTCCCATCTTAGGTCAGTCCTCACTCAGTCCTCCTGCTGGAAAGAGGTAAGTTGTACTTGTAATCATTATTATTTTGAAATTTGGATTATATATATTTTGTCTCTAATATTGGTAGTTAATATGTGTAAAATATGAAGAAGAAAAAAAAAAATAAACTAGCCCAAATTTGATGTTGAATTTTGCATGCGTCTAAAGCTGCTCGTGGGCACATAGTGTACTAATTATTTTCATATTTCTTTTTCAGACTAGAAAATTCTTTAGCAATTGCTGCTCAATAATATTTAATTATTGGTATACTATTGTTATCAGGTTATAATACTCTTCCAAAAAGACGTTTATTTTGGAGTACAGATGAAGATTGCAGTGTCCCATTTGTTAGTAATGCTATGAGACGTAATAGGTTTGACGATATTCTGAGATATCTCCATTGTGCTGATAATTCTAAAATAGTTCCAGAAACTGACAAGCTATTCAAAATTAGACCTTTATTTGAATATTGAACAAAAATTTTAAAACCATTCCACATAACAACACTAAGGGAGAATCGGGTTTCCACTAATTACTGCCTTACTGACAAAAAAGCTTTCAAAAAACAGCGTAGGGGGACTGTTCAAATTGCCACTTACGGGGATTTACTAATTATAAGATGGAATGATAATGCAGTTGTCACGGTAATGACTAATACCATACAATGAGAAAAAAAACAGCAACAAGGTACTCATCCGAAAAAAAAAAAATTAGTATTCCTATTCCTCTCGCATTATATGAATACAACCAGCATATGGGGGAAGTTGATCTAAATGATCAGTTTGTATCAACGTATCGGACTACAATAAGAACTAAGAAATGGTGGTGGCCATTTTTGGCTGGGCAGTTGATGTAAGCTGTGTGCAAGGTCGACGATATAGTACGACGAGAGGTCGTAATATATTTGTTGAAGCATTTTGGGACTTCGAGAACTGGGCGAGGTTTTAAAAAATCGTATACAGCTCTTGAAAGTATTCGAAAAGATAGAACAGATCATTTGATTATAAAAGGTATTTCCAAAAATAAACTATGTGTCCAATGCAAGAGAAGAACCATATACCTCTGCAGAAAATGCAGCGTTTCGCTTCACCCTGAGTGTTTTGCCCCTTATCATGAGTAGAAGAATGGGCAAAAATGTGTATATGCAATTTGTTTTATTTTACCTCCTTCGGTTATTTGTTTATATATATTTTTTTATGTGATTTATAATTTATTTATCCATATTTGATTGTTTTATTATTAGGTAGAGTATTTGTTGTTATTATTAGATAGATAATTTGTTTATATTATTAGATAGAGTATTTGTTTCAGGTTATTTATTTATATATTTTTTTTATGTGATTTATTATTTTTTTATACACATTTCATTGATTTACTATTAGACAGAATATATATTATTTACTTATACATATTTGATTGTTTTATTATTAGATAAAGTATTGTTTTATTATTAGATAGAGTATTTGTTTCACCTTAGTTTTGTTCAAAAACATCTGAAAATTATTACATTGTATTATTTGAGTTTCTTATACAATAAAAGTGTTTTAAAAATTATATTGTTTTAATGAAAATCCTAAAATGCTTTTTAATGAGGCAATAAATGCAGGTAGTTCCAATCGAGTGCACCAAGTGCCCACGAGCATCTTTAGCTGCAGCCTGATATTCAGCACTTCCCTTACCATAATTTTTTTTAATTATTTTTCCCATTGTCTATAAAGTAAAACAATAGTAAAAATTAAAAAAAAAATAAAATCTATCGATTGGGCACTAATGGGTTAAAACAGTAGCGCATTCTAGCGTGGAACTAGTGGACCTAAAATGTGGTGGATATAATACACAAGAACTATTGGTTCTATAACATTTTGCGAAACGACGCATAATAACCAAGATATTTTGAATTTTCGAATTCCCCTTGTCTAAACCCCCCTGGCATATCCCGGGTATGATCTCAGCCTATAACTAATATCATATTGTATAGAAGAAAAAAATATGTTCGATTCACATCCGCAATCTTACTTGATGACTCATCGCACTACGTATTTGCATCTATCTCAGACAGCAAACGTTCAATGAAAACAATATTTTGTATTTAAGCTTTAAACAAAGTGGTTCATGATATAACAGCTTATTGTGAATATGAAATGAGTAGGAGTGGGGGGCTTACTTAAGGCTGAGAGCTATAGAAATCCAAATATCTCGGTTAATTTTCATGATAGAGAAAATATAAACATAACATTAATAGTACATTTTATTTGCTATAAGATTGGTTCTATACAACATTTTGATGCGACATATAGTAACAGAGATTTTACGAAATCTCCCTCCCTCCCTGGTTTTATCTCAGCCATTAACGGATTTGACCTTTAGCTTTGCATGCAACACTGATATATATATATTATATATATATATTATATATATATATATATATATATATATATATATATATATATAAATAAACGGAGCTCATTTTCGCCATCTCCTGGGAAGGATTGATGGACATTTGAGGGACTTCAATAGCCGGGAAATCTGCAAAAAATCCTAATGAATATATGCCGCCCGTAATGGGTAAAATTACTAGAAAAAGTAGGCGTTTAGTGAAGGAGCAAAAGGTGAAAGTCGGATCAAACAATAAGACCAATTTTGTTGATAGTTTTATGCCTCACCGTGTCTCTACACTTCTCTGTAACTCATAAACGATAAGTTATATGTAATTTTCAGCTTTCATTAAACCCCCACTTTTACTCAGGAGCCTTATTTAAGTCATTATGCTACTGTGAATCTCATACCCAGATTAATTTCCATGGGGCCCTTACTGAGCAGAAGATAAAGAATTGAATATGTGGAGACGATGTCTTTAGGGTAGGAAAGTAAGAGGACGTCCATCTGTTTTATTCTATCTTATGTGGCACACTTCGTATTCCACGCTGGCAAGTAAAGTTCCGAAGATTATACGGGAATGTCGCGTTAGAATTAAATTCTAAATTTTATTTCTATTTTAAATGTTCAAACGTTTAACATATTTTGTTTCTTACGTACCAAGTTTCATCTCACCTCCATGTTGAACCTCTATCTCTAGATTATTATTAGGAAAAAAAAAAAAACTTATATTCAACTGTTACTGGATGGATACAGCATTAATTACTTCATTATTATTATTGACGTCCATTTTTGCTACAATGCTACTTCAAATCCTTTTTTTACAAAACCATAAATTTGATTATTAACAGTTTATCCCTTGAGCCTTAATCATATTCTCATTCAAGAAGTTATAACAAAGATGTTTAAGTGTAATAAGAACGTTTATAAATAAATAATATACCTAATTTTGATTTTGTGGGTATTAATTTCTAGATTAATATAAGAAGCAGTTAAATATTGCTCACGGGGAAAACCTCAAAGGTTAATTTAAATTTCCTCATTTTGATATATGTAAAACTTTTCTTAGATTATTAGAATAACGTAACAAAGTTTATTTCCTTAAGTGGAACAAGTTTTCTGACGTCAGAATACGGTTTCCTACTAGTCTTTCCATACTTACGCCAATCGTGCCTCTATGTTTTTAGCATTAAATAAAGTTAATTAACCAATCTTTAAATAACTTTTAAAAGTTAAAATAATTTCCAACTACCATTTATTTGTTTTTTTTTTTTATGTTATTAATGATGCCTTAGGAATATTCATTTCAAAAGTATTATTTGTATTGAGTAGGCAGCGGTTTCTTAGCTGGGCTGCTATCAGCTGAACCTTCTTGCAGGATTTGGGATCTAATTTGCCGAAATGGGTTTTGGAGACTATCCTGCAGAATATAATCCTAAGGTTCATGGACCATATGATCCTGCCAGGTTTTATGGAAAACGTAAGTTAACTATGGCTTTCTCATGTAAACTAAAATACTTTTATTTTGTACTAAAAACCATTTATTTCAAATGACCTTAAAATTTGATTAATTTATTTTTATCAAGAATTAACTGCAGGAAACAGTTTGTATGGAAAGATATTTTCTATCTGGAGTTTCTGAATACAATCATGCTAAGGAATCTGTAGACCTATTGGTTTTAATGGAAATTGAAAAAAATATTTTAATTTAAGTATTATTTTTAATCTTTTGCTCTTGGGTCTTAACTTTTTAAAAAGAGGACAGGGTTTTGCCGTCAGCTTTTCAATGCCTGTGATTCTCATAGTTATTCTAGATCTTGAGATACTCAGTTTCCTATATTAAATGTGAGATTAATTTGATCTTTATTATGGCTTAAATCTGTTTCTGTATTGACCTCAAATATATTCTACAATTCGATTTTTTCTCTCTTTATATTCTTCTCATTGTTCCATATAAAAGCAAGAACAGTCCAAATATTTTTCATTCTAGTTGAGTGAGATCAGCCTCAAGATGGTTCTCTAATTTGTAATATGGTTGTTCTTGTGCTTATTTAAATATTTTTAGTTTCCTTGACTTGTTTATGATTTCATTTACTATTTGCAAGAGTTAATTGTTTATTAGATATAACTAATTTTTATTGCTGTTGCCTGATAAGACGATTTCTTGTATGAAAATAAAATATATGTGAGAAGTGGAAAGTGTGTTTTATTTGCTTGAATTCAAATTATTAGCTTCCTTCTTTAACTGTTTTATACATGGCTTACAAATACCCAAGACAAATTTGATACAAAAAAAAAATATTTCCATTGATTAATTCAATAAATATAAGTATTATCTTTGTCGATGGTTATGAATTAAAAGATAGATTTTTGTGTTCTCCACATATTTTTATGATTTTACTGCTCTTCAATAGGGTTGTGGTGGGCAGGGATTAACTCACTGGTTTATTGTATTAGTTTCCTATTTCAAACCTTGTATGTACTAAATTTTATCTAGCTGTAGGCTTTAAGTTGGACATCATCCATTCATTCAGTGCTTACTCAGCATTGTGGGGCAATTGAGTGTCACCTGATTAAAGAAATATGCCATCTTAGGTTGGTAATGCCACTACAATACAGTTGGGAATGTATCAAGCCGACAACTTAAAATCCCAATGAAGCCGTGTGGCCAGTCTTGGCCATCCCTTGATATTGATCCAAAAATATTTATTTTAATTTTTCTTTCCAGGATGTTTAAATTTTTACTACGAACTACAACTTCAAAATAGATGATTTTGGAAGTAGTCCAAGTACAATTTGAGAAAATTGTACGTTTATTTAAGATAGAAGCTATATTTCTCTGATAAATAGGGCGTACTAAAGGTGTTCTGGGGCATATTTAAAACTTCAGCTATTTAAAAAGTCACTCATTCAATTGTATATAACCGAGGTGAGCATTAGTGTCATTGAGCTTTATCATGAGTTAATATTGGTCATTTGATTAGGATTTTATATATCATAATTAATTAATAACTATTTCCTGCAGTAACTAATTAACTCTTGTTTGGGGAGTTAAGTATTTGTTCACAGTGACTTTGGTACTCCAAAACATTTGCCTTTTCCAAATCCAGAGCCTATTTATATACATAGTATGCATATTTCAACTATGCTAGTTTCCAAAAACACCTTGTTTGTAAAAGTTCATCAATTTTTCGAGGAGTAGTGAATTTTTAAAAATGTAGGCAGCCCAAAAGAACACCTACAGCTTTGTTTTCAAATACAATCATTACCCAATGAAATAGAACGATATGACAACAGCAATTGTCTGTCCATTTATAAATGGTTTTGGATTTTTTTTTTTTTTTTTTTTTGAGTATTCTAAAAGTATTTACATTTACTTTAATTTAACGATGAACATTTCTTTCTTATATTAACCAAAATTACCACCAATGCCCTGGCTCATAATCTTACCCTCCTTCATTAGAAATTCTCTCCAACTGAAGATGTTCAAAGTTAATTTTGAAGTTTTTCTTTGCATATTTAAAGGATTAGGCTTATGAAAATAGAACGTAATTATTTGTCTTCTCTAGAATTAATGTTATCAGATGGCTGAAAAAATCGACCGTGTACTGCGTTAAAATTTTACTAATATTTTAAATATTTGTTTAATCATTCAAATTTACTCAACTAATACCAATACACACTCTTGTACTTATGTATTCCAGTAATAAAATAAAATGCAATAAGCGCTGGAAGGGAGGGGACATAGATTGGTAATACCTGATTGAATTCATTTCTTTACCTTCCGAGTTTGAATTTGGAAAGTAGAATATTAAATTTTCTTTAGCTGTGGGATTAATGTTTTTTTACTAATGTCCTTTCCCCCTGGTGTCATCTACTTTCCATTGAAGCTACTTGAATTAAAAAAGTTTGTTGGAAATAACACAAACAAGACTTGGCTGTCAAACTTGTTGAAGCTAGGTTTAAATGAATTGTTAATAAGTGTAGCTTCTTGTCTGAATCATTTAATGGATTAATTTCTACATGTTATTGACTCTTTTATAGAAATTATGTTATTAACCAAGGTTGATAAGGAGAGAGGGTGGTGTAGGGAAATGTTAAGAGTGAGAAAATTATTCTTGGTAAATAATGTACATCATTTACTTTACTTAGGAAAAATTTTTTGAAATTTAAACAAACTCCAAACCCCCTTTTATTGGGCAAAAAGCAGAAAAAAATTTTAATATTTTCCATTTTATTATTTTTTTTGGACAAAAAAAAACTAAAAAAAATTTTACCCTTTTTTGTTTTTGGCGATATTTTGAAGGAAAAATCGGATATCATAAATTTTTAACCCCAAAATTTGAGACTAATTTTTTTTTGGGGGCTCAGTCCACTTATTTATTCATGGCCAAAAAAAATACTTTTTCACAGGAAGTCTAAAAAAGGTAAACATCGACTTCATTAGAGCAACCCCCAAAAACCCCTTTAATCATTCAATTATTTAGTGTGAACTTGTTCTTAAACGAATTTTATTTTTTAAAAAAAATTTTTCCTTTTAAAAAAAAGGAGCTAATGGGGTTGAAAAAATGACAAAATTTTTCACATTTTTTTTTACTACAAAATGAGTGCCAAAAACGCAGATAAATTTTAAAATTTTTTTATCTAATCTATCTATCTTTAATTCTTTCTGTTCGTTTTCTAGCTGACAAATTTTGCGTTGGGGACTTGCAAATTTCATTTTTTTAAATTTTTTTTCGAGGAAAGAAGATCGGTTTTTTTCATGAAACGGGAATCACCTAGGGGGGGGGGGAAAAAATTTTAAAAAATTAAAAATTTTCCTGTCATTATGAGTCAATTGAAGAAATTAAAAAACCCCAAAAATTTGTTGAAAATTAATTTATAATATTTTTTTTCAAATGTATTTTTTAGTCAAATTAATGGGTACGGTATTTTTAGCAAAATTTTTTTTAAAGGGGACAAATGTACTAATAATAACAAGTTAAAAATCCAAAATGTAAGATTAGGGGGTGATTAACGTTTCCCGGGGGGCCCCCCAAAAAAAAGATTTTTAAAATTTATATTAAAAAAAAACCTTTATCATTTAAAAAAAAAATTCAAAAATTTATTTAAATACAAAATGAATTTTTAACCCCCCCAAAAAACTGGTTTTTTTCCCACGGATACACAAAAAGGGGCACCCCCACCCATTCGTTTGCCTCAGAACTGGGGAAAGGGTTTAGCAAAATTCAAAAGGGGAATAATCACCAAGTAGTTTAATAAACAATCGTTTTTTTTTTTTCCTGTTATCAAAAAAAAAAAAAACAAAATACTGGGGAAAACCTATCAATTATGAACCACTAAAACCCCCCACTTATAATGGCAAAACGGTTTTGAAGGGGGAAAAAATTTTTTTTATCAAAAAATAATGGGGGCCCCCTTTTTAAAAACCTTTTGATAAAAAAATTTTTCTAAAATTTTATTTTAAATAAAAATGATTTTCTTTTAAACTTCCTACTGGTCTAATATGATAAAACTCCCCCCCCAAATCTATCCCGGCCCCCCGGTGTTCGATGCCTTCCAAAACTTTTAAAATATGTATGGGACCCGGGGGGGGGGATATAGTTTTCAAAGGTAAGCTATGCTTGACTTTCTAGTAAAAAAAATGAATGAATTGGGCAAGCCCCATCCTTAAAACCCAAAACCCCCCTTGGGCAAAGGGGGGCCCCCCGGCGTCCGATGTCGTCTCAACAATGTTACATATTTTATATTTTTTCAGCTGTTTTTTTTTAAAAAGCCTCTAAATTGTAAGCTCTTCTGGGGCATTTTGAACTAGAATATAGGGAAAAAAGTTTTGTCTGAAAAAAAATATGTCCTTGAGTCGATACTCTCACTTCACTGCTGTCGCAAGAGATTAATGTCTTAAAAATTTTCCGCCACGAAAAATTATTGAAACCAAAAGGAAAATAAAAGGAGGGGGGATGGAAAAAAAAGGGGTTTTAAGTCAGTTCATTTTTGCCCAAAAAGTGCTGGGAAATTTGCACGGGGGGCGGGGGTGGTGCCGACCCAATTTTTAGTTTCCCTTTTTTTGGGGGGGTTTTTTTCCCCGGCGTCCCAAAATACTTTTCTTTTTGTTAACTTAACCCACAGGTTCTAAAATAAATACATCCCCAACCCCCCAAAAAAACCTTTTTTTAAAAACTTGATACAGCCTTCGTTTTTTTTGGGGGGGGAGGGCGAAGGTAGGGGGGGCCTTGGGAAAACTTTTATGAGATCCCAAACCCCCGGGGGGGGATACAGCACGAAGTGTTAATTTTTGATTTAATAAAAATTTTAAATGGTTGGGAAAAAAACCCTTTTTTATATGACTTCAAATTTTTTTTTACCTTTTAAAATGTTTTGTTTATTACTTTTTAGCCCACGGGAAAGGGGAGATAAAATGTGCACCTAAGAGGGCGGAAGGCCCATTTTTGCAGGCATTTGCTTCCCAAGGCATTTTTCAGTTCCAATTACCAAAAAGGGTGATAATACATTTATTCATTAAATGTTTTAAAATAAACATTTTCCGAGCCGTATTTCAAATTGTGTTTGCTTAAAAATTTTTTTGGGGGCTCCCCCGCAGATACAGCGTCAAAAATTTTTCAAAAAAAAATTACTTTAAAAAAACGTTATCCCAAGGGATTTTAAATTTCAAAAAAGATAGGGGTTTTTCTTCTTCCCCCACTGTATAATGTTCCCGGGAAATCAATAAAGGTTTTTTTAAATAAAAAATAATAATATTTTAAAATTTTTTTTTTTAATTTTCAATTCCCAAAATTTTTTTTTATAATTTGTTAATTACAAAAAAGTTAAAATATTTTTTATAAAACCCCTTTTAAAAAAAAAAAGGGATTTTATTAAGTATTTCCCCCCGGAGTCATTTAGTTCCAGGTGGTGTTTTTTGGGATACATTTTTTTTTTTGCAATTTCTTTTAGAAAAATCAGCTATTGGAAGTTGTACTCATGACTAATTTTTGAAACATTTCTTCAAATGTTTATCAATTCTGCCCAGGATACGCTAAAAATTAGGTCTGTTACAAAATATATATGTATTGAATATATATATATATATATTAATATATGATATTTATATAATAATGCTCTAGTGGTCACAATTTTTTTGATTATTACAATACTTATTTTAACATTTTTTAAACAACTAAAACAAGTTCGTTAACTACTGAATCAAAACAATCGGAGGGCCAATCCAAAAATTGTAAATATCTCTGTTATTATACGTCATAAAGAAAAATTGTTGAAAGGTCTTATTTCAAGCGTATATTCCCAATATCATTTTCAATAGATCTTTATTAGATGAAATATATGCTAATACTTTTATGTAATTAAGATTTTATTGATCTATTCATCGAATTTTTATGTGGAAATAAAGAATATATAGTAAGCTGAGATCAGCAGAGTGCCATTACAGCACGTAGGAAATCTTTGTTTACGCAACCCCTGCATGACAGGCTTTTTTTTACAACAATGAACAAATTTGTACATGCATTCATACTCGCATAAGCATATGTATTTATTATATATGTATACATTAGTGACACACCATCGGTCAAAAGTTTTTATTTGACCTTCAAGGGATCATGATAAAAAATTTTTGGTTGGCTAATAGTTGAAATCTCACAAGGACGAGTGTGTGCTTAGAGGAAGGAACAAAATAAATTAGTTCATACGATCAAAAAATTTTTGTATAATCCATCTAGTAAATGTTCTACGATTGTTATTCTGTGCATTTTCACTTACCTCAAAATATTTTACAAATTTATTTGTATTTTTCAGTTTTAAACTTTAAGCAATTCCCCCTACCCCCGAATTTCACGTTAAAAAATAATTTATTTTCATTATTAATCATGGGATAAAATGCCCATCAATGAACACAGTCTAGTTATTGTAATGCTCGAGACTCCCCAATTTCAATTATATCATTGACATACTCGATATTTAGCTTATATTGCAAAACTAATAATCAAGTTCATCCGACTTCAGCCAATAACAAATGTGATCTTTAATTTTGGTTGGAATGGCTAAATATGGAGTATGGTATTGATAAAATAAAAGTTTTTGAGTAAAGAACAAAAAAATTTTTATTTCATGACATCATACATGTTTGCATGAATCTCAGAAAGTAAAAGTTCAATGAAAACCATGTTTAGTATTAAACCTTGGAACAAGGTGGTCTTGATATAAAAACATATTGTTAATGTGACAAGTAGGAGTGGGAGTTTAGAAAACTAAGAAATCCAAATATCTCGGGTTAATATTCATCATAAAGAAAAAATATTTATAAGTGCATTAATTTAGGATAACATAGGTTCTATAAAAATTTTTTCGATCTCTAACATATAATAGCAAAGATATTTCTGAATTTCTAAATCCCCCTGCCGCTGGTTTGATTTCAGCCCTTAACAAACTTGATCTTTATGTTTATAATCTTGATGTTTAAAAGGACTAAATATCAAGTTTGGTGACTTGATCAAACAAAAATTGTGATGGCTACACTGTCAACAGGGTAAATATATATAATTTTGAATGTACCTAATTTTCATCATCTGGGTAGGATCGATGGAAATTTGATAGCATTTGTTGAAAATGGCATCCAGTACAACCTCAATAGCTGATTTCCCTTGAGGGAAATCTACTAAAAATAAACACTTTTAAGATATGATAAAAAATGCTACCTTTTTTTATCAGATTTCTCTTATGTGAAATACAGGACAAATTAAGTGGTTAGTCAATCAATGGCAATGATTTTAATTTTTGTTAACACCCCCATTTTGTGCTACTATAGTCTTATAATGTTATTTAATATTTAAATAATACACATATAAGTCTTTATAAAAAAAGTCTTTATTATTTATGAAAATGTTAAAACTTATTTACATAATAAATATACACAAAACAGGATGAAAAAAATTTAGCCAGAGCAGCCTCTACAGCCACAGTGAATGCACTCCACGATTTTGCCCTGAAATCAGTTACACATGAATTATAATCAAGAAATGAATAAACAAGTTCCATAAAAACACTTATTATTTTTACAACTTCCTGATATTATTTGTCTAGGTATCTTCCAAATTTAAAAAGGAAAATAATTACAAATAAATAAAAATTTTACAAGGTCAATGATTAATCCTAATTGTTTAAATAATAAATCTAAATAAATACTACTTACTTCCTCGAGCTTTGCTTTGGGTACCCTACATATACAGCTAGTTCCAAAATTAGTATCTCTAGTCTGAATACATCTTAAACAGCATAAATTTTCATAGCCCTGTTTCTTCCATTTAGCAATCAGATTTTTATCAGCTATGTTTTCATTGAGACAATGTTCATATAACTCTGAAATAAGTAAATAATGTGAAAACAGTCTTATTACAAAATTAAGAAATATTAGTAAAACCAACGTATATAACTAACGATTTATTAAGGGAATGAGTTACACCAATGCACTCATATGTGTTACACTCAGAGAAGTGTCTCATTGTATTCAGGAATATGATTTTTGTCTTATTCACATCCATGAAGTATTATTTTTTTTCTTATTCGCAATGGGGGGGGGGGTTCAATTTTGGCAGGAAATTCCAGCTCTCAGTTACAAGTTTAGTGATACATGATTACCTCAAACAGCTTATTTTTTTTTTTTAAATTAGCAAGTGGTCTACACAGCAATTATGTTTTGTTATGGAGTCATTAAAAAGGAGAGATATTACTCTCTAATAGGAAATATAATATGTAATAACATTATAATTTAGAATCAGACTTTCTTCCTTCAATGGTAAGTAAATACATACCTTTACTAATTGCTTTCCTTCTATAGTACAAATCATAAATGTAGCGAGACTTCTGATGGTGTATTTTAAAGATCGGCCATAAGGATTCTACTTTTCTTTTCCCTTCGTGAGGCTCTGTTTCAGCTGAAATAATTTAAATTAAATTAATTGTTATTAATTTAAGCAGCAACTGAATTCAGTTATATAATAGAAGTAAGAAACACCATTTCATGATGAGGACATACATATTTAAAACTCACAAATAAATAAAATTTTAATAGTATAAGCTTAATTTTGTTGGTTGTATAGATGAGATTTGGAATACTAAATAGTGCAAATTTTAAATGTATCTTGAAAAGTCTTTAAGGAGCACCAACCTATCGTCAGGAGCAGCATCAATATTTAGAATTTTCAGATGTACTGTTGATAATTTACATCGCCAAAGAAAAACCTTGGTGTTTAGTAGTTTATAATTAGTGTATATGCCCAAACAGCTAGTTATTTACTACTACCGAACCCTCAAATTTGAGAGTTATAACTGAAACCCCAATAGTTGAATATATATAGTTCTTCAAACAGACTCATTGAGTGCCAAGTTACATTTAACTACTGGTAATTTGTTCCTGCTGCCTCATCTTGTACTACTATATTGCTTTCAGCAACTATCTGGTTGTTTCTTATAAACTAATATTTTTATTTAAACATATTAAATAACAATAACATGTATTTTTAAAATTTAACTAACAAATTGCTTACTCCTGAAGGTAACGAAGAATTTGCTGAAAATAGCTCTAAAATTTGTCATTGTTCCCCTTCTGGCAATAACACTCGCTTAATAATACATTTCTGATTAAAAGATATTTTATAACTATGAGCTATTATTCATAGTTATAAAATAATACCTTAAACCTATGTTCCACAAAGAAAGTGACACAATGTTTTTTTTTCTATTATAGGAGTTAGAATACATGCGTGGTTCGCTTAAAATAACATTATAATTCTCATTAATAAAAGCACCTTTGGAAAATAATAAATCTTCTCAAAAGTGATGATTTGATGTAACATTTTTTGTGAAAATTCATAGTTAAATGGACAGACACAATATTTTTTTCTGAAACCAGTATTCTGTATTTGTTACTACTCCAAATGTGAATAAAAAATATAAGGGATGTAAACTTTTTTCTATGTATGAATGAGTTATTCTCTAGTCCCCGTTATATGAAAAGTGCGTCTTGAACAACTTTATGTAGCTCAATATAGAAAACATTTTTGTTTTTTTCAATAGAGAGATCAAATCTGGATTTATTGATTCATAAGCAAATAAAAGGGACAAAACTGCCATGAGGAATGCCCTACTTAATTGTGAACACATACAGTATAGCCTAGCCTGATTGAGGTAGCTAGTTTTCTTGTGTTGTCCTAGACCTGAAGACAAAACCATTTTAATAGTTCTGACAGAATGCAAGAGAGTAAAGTGAACTTTTTATATTATATTTATTGACATTTTTTCGTCCTACCCTTGCTTTGAATTTAAAGTATTATTGAAATTGCTATCCTTCACTATCTTCAATTTTCCAAAAAAATAAAATCTTTTTTCTTCTTTTCCCCTTTAAGATGATGTTCAGTTATAAAAATCAGAAGCCTATACTACCTGATAATTGTATTGCTTATGTTGTAGTTTCTTTATTGAAACACAGAAAATTTAGATTGATCTGACAAGGAAAATAGAAAACCGGGATACAGAGTAAGGAACTCACCTTCTCTCATCTTTTGTTCAAGCTCTTCTAGAGTGGGTTCTATGAGCTCCCAACCATCTGGTGGAGGTCTTTTACTTCGACGAACTTTAGGCATATTTCTAAATTATCTAATGGACAACAGCAGCGAAATAAACAAAATAAGCTAGTTTATGTAGCTCCCCCTGAACTTTAACAATAAACAACTCAGGTTATAATTACATGCCAAAGTCATTCCATTCCAAAGAGGTAGTAGATATATTTTAAACCAACGAACATTGTTATCAGTGCTTGAATGAAAATGTATGATTTCCTGATATTCAGAGTACATGTCATATAATGTGAATCTAAGAAAAGAAATACAGTTTGGATAAAAACACAAGGATAGATTTTAATTTATTGAAATTATTATTTTATCTCCTCCCCCCCCCCACAAAATATCTTTTAATGTGTGTATATTAGCTGTATTCAATTTGCTTTTTTCCCTATTAATCAGTATTCTCCTGATTGAAGTATTTTCCAGCCATATATTAATTTGTATGTACCTTGGTTATCTGTCCACTTCTTCCGCTACCTATACTACATCCTGGAGAATTCTTGCACTCTCAACAGGCTTATCAAGTAAGTTGTACTGCTCGTACGATTTATCAGGTCAGTCAAAATCAAATAAAATTGGTTTGGTTAGTCAAAATAGTTAAGTAAATGGTCTTTATATTTTCTGCTCGTCTGAAGAAGAGGACAGAAACGTTTTTACCAATCTGCCTTACACTGAAAGCACAAAAGAATCAACAGAAAAAGCTACAATAAATGAATAAAGGTTAAATAGGATGAAACCCTATTGTCTTTTTGAAATAATTTAACTATAGATAACCTGTGGACTAGGTTTTATTAGACAAAAATGTGTCACATGTTAACTCTACAAAATCACACTCTACACTAAATGAGGTTTGGTTAAATAACATGTGTTAATTCAAACAATTGAATAATAAACAATATATCATTTTCCCCCACCAACATAAAAGTCCTGGAGATAAGCTGGAGAGCGACGATTTCTAGAGTTGCGCCTGAGAGCTGGGGGAGGGGGTGACGGCTGAGCCACCGGGCTTGGTTCATCTACTTGATTTCTGTGTGAAGTAGGTTCACCTCCTGATTCTTCATTTTCTAGCAAGCCCTGAGCCTGGTTCAAATTGGAGTCCATATGTTGTAGCTGGGTATCCTCTTGTCTAGCTCCTTCACTCCTATATGTAGGGGTTGGGGCCAAGTGCCTCGTAGATACAGTAGTCTCTCGTCCGTCTGGCAGTCTGACATGGGCGTACTCCGGGTTCGCCTCTAGAAGAGTCACTTCATCCACCAGCGGTTCGTACTTGGACTGTCTGACGTTTCTACGAAGAAGCACTGGGCCAGGTGTGAGAAGCCAGGAGGGAGTGGAACTACCATTACCCGTTTTCCTGGGGTGCTTGAGCTAATTCAATGGTCTTCCAGACTGTTCCCACGAATTTTTCATTCCCCTGTGGGTTGTATGGCGTGGTCCGACTTGTAGCTACGCCTTGTAGAGTGACGAGTTCGATTCTCGCCTAGGCAAAGGAAATTATTTAGTGACGGAATTCATTAAATAACATCCTAAGTCCCACCCTGGCTAGAAATGGGTGGTAACCTGTAGATAACCTGACACAATTAGCCTGAGTTGCAAAAAGTGGACGTTAATAAATAATAATATAAAAATGACTAAATAGAAGTGAAAAATGTTTTGCATCTGAGTTAAGGGAACGGATATTGATATGAGCGATTTGATAATTTACGCCTCGCCTCGTACATTCTCTAGAAAATTCTATCATATGATTTGTCCAAATACTAAATTAATACGATCGTTTTATTTTGTTGGAAAACTAAATTTATTTGATGCTAATAACGATAATGAGTTCTTCAATATTCGCCCAATAGTCATTCCTCGAATCATATTCAAACTATAAATATGGCTAATTTGAAGGCAATAAATGGATTATTTAGTGCTTCCGCTTACCACTAATTATTTTTCGACGGGTTATATAAATTTGTATAATGAATTTGTCTAAATGCTTATATTTTGAGTAAAAAATGAATGGTAGCACTATACTGTTCATGTTACTGGTCATTTATATTATTGATAATTATAATGATTTTGTGCATCCAATGTTTATATTTCCACGGGGAAACATTTTTATTTCAACCCGCCAACGGCGGTTAATACGGCTAGTCTCTAATAAATCAAAAAGCTGGGACTATGTAGGGATGTCTAAATGTTTGCACAACATGAGGGTTTTACTTTACCTATTGCATTCGAACTGATACCTCTTTGGAATAATACGGGTTTGCATACTGAGGCCTTTATATTAACCAAGGAAGTGTGATTATAGGCTTGCTTTAACTGATTCTAATTTGAGCCTATTAAAGATTTAAATTTTAAAGAAATTCTTGTTGTTTTTTTTGGCACTAGGTCCTATTGATTATCCAATTAGTTAAACCATAGCACAAATTAAACCTACACGAGCTTCCGTTTAGGTTACAAAAGCCAGGCTAAGCTGCGCTTTTGGCCTTTGAGGCAGTGCATTTAGTAAATTCTAGGTTAATCAGTTCATTGCAACCATGCCGCGAGGTGAGTTTTGATCAACTCGCCTCACTGTTATCATTTACGATAATTGTGTTTTATGATATTTAATTCATTTTAAATATGAGTAATGAAATTATGTCTCTATTTACTTAGTCTATTTTTAATTACAAGGCAAGTACACGAACCACAAAGGTAGGAGCAGACGGTTCACCAGTGCTGAAGAATTAGAAGAGCAAAGGAGGCAGGATGAAAGGACTAGGCAGAGAAGGGTCTGTATATCTCTCTTTTTATTTGCTTGGATAATGCTTAAATTATAATGATTTAATTAATTCACAGAGTTAACTGTTTAGATAAATTGGAAATATTTGTAAAGATATGATCCACTTCTTTTGAATCATTTATTTTATGTAGGTAGGTCTATTGCACATTTATAATTTGAACCAAGCTTAAAAGTAAAATCTATAATCAATGTATAAATTGTTGGTTCTATTGGCCAATGTTAAATCGGAGGTTAAATAGATATAAGATTGTTTTTGAGGTGATATTATGATTAAGTACTTCACTCAAATGCTATAGTATTTCTTCTATTGAGCTCATTCGTTATTACTAGCCTTGTGGAATTTTTAATTTATAAATAACTTCCACAATGTTAAATGCTTAGTAAGGTGTTTTTTTTTAACCATATGCACCACATTTTTATTTTAGTCTATGTTAAAATTTCTTTTAAAGTAGATTAATTTTTGCATTAGGTAGATTTACTTCATTAAATATACAGTCACATTTATTATTCAGTGTAATGTTTAAAGTAAAGCATGATGTAATGATTAATTCTGAGTACTCAGGAGTACATGGAATTTAATATGGCTGATGCAAGAAAGGCTTTAACAAAGGAGACAAATGCCAGCATCCATTTTATAAATCATTTGTCTTAATTTATATATTACATAGGCGTAATTTTTTTAATGATTGGAAAAAAATTATGTATGGAAGTGAACATTTAAGAAACGTGTTTTCTCAGTAGATTAACAAAATTATTTTCTCTATTAATAACGATGACAGTTGGGCAGATGGGTATTTTAACGCTCAGGTTTTATTAGTTCATACGAAATCTCTTTTGCCTTCAGTGTCTTTTTGTTACATTATTGTAACATAAACCAACAGTTAAAATAATATAATACAAATAGAAGTCTCTAAGAACATATGTAAGGAGCATTGATGAAGTTATTTCCTAAAATTTTTGTCTCTGTTTTCTTCTAATTAAAAATTAATAGACTTACTTATATTTTATAATGTTCAGCCTTCAGTAAGTCCAACCCCTTTGTCATGTGATTTTGAGCTTATAGGTTTTATACTACTTAACATCACTGGGGCTCAGGTTAGGCATGTTAGTTAAGGCGTTGGTCTTAATATCACTAGGTAAGCCTAAAATGGTGAGTTTGATTCCCACCCGGGCAATAGGAATTTGTTTAGTGACGACCTCATAAAATGACATCCTTAGTCCCACCCTTGCTATAAAAGGGTGGTAACCTGTAGATAATCCATCCCGATTAACCTTAGTAACATGTGAACCTTAATAAATAAAAGGGGCTCAGGTTAGGCATGTTAGTTAAGGCGTTGGTTTTAATATCACAAGGTAAGCCTAAAATGGTGAGTTTGATTCCCACCCAGCAATAGGAATTTGTTTAGTGACGAAATTCATTAAATAACATCCTAAATCCCACCCTGGCTAGAAAAGGGCGGTAGCCTGTAGATAACCCGTCCCAATTAGCCTGAGTTACAAAAAGTGGACGGTAATAAATAAATAAAAAATAATAAATAAAATGAATAACAAGACCACTTAACATATCATCCTCAGCTTTATAAGGGGTGAAATAAACAATTCAAAATATCTCCTATTATGTGTCATATCAGAAAATGTTTTATATCCAACCCTATTAATAATTAAGTCTAGCTATTGAGGCCTTAATTTTTATTTGATGAATATCTTATTCAATATTTAACCACTTCATGTTAACACTAAAGTTTGGCTTCTTACTAATTGAAATCAAACCACTAAAAAATTCATATATCTGTTTGTCAGGCTTTGGTCATCTTTTTGGTAACTTCATGTTACCGAGCTTCTGGTTTTTATCAGCAAAAAACTCACCCAAATGTGATTTTAGGTTATTATTATTACATAAACTTTTATCATCTAAATCATTTTTCAAACTTTGAAATAAATGATAATCCAATGGTGTGACTTCACATCCCAACCAAGCTCAAATAATTTTGGGTTGTTAAAGATGAGAGAGCCGTCACTATGTCATTGTAAACACAATCCCTTTGGGATTTGCCAATTCTGGCACTTTATCTTTAATTAAGGCCTCCCTTAAGGGGATTGTAGTAAAAATCTGAGTTGATTGTTTGGCTGCTCGAAAGCACTTCAGAATACACAATAGCTTTGTAATCCCACCAAATTGACAGCAAGATCTTTTTATGATGCAATTCAGCTTTCTATATGGTTTCCGTTGGTTCATAATGTTTGGAACATGCATTTTTTAAATAACCGTTATGTTCCATTTTTCATTGGGGCATTGGGACGCATTATCTACAGGTTACCACCCATCTCTAGTCAGGGCAGGACTAAGGATTTTATTTAATGAGTTTGTCACTAAATAAATTCCTATTGCCCAGGTTGGAATTGAACTCACCACCCTAGGTCTACCATGTGAGATTAAGAAAAACGTTTTAACTCACATGGCTAACCTGAGCCCCAAGCTTTACTAATAATAAGGTTTTCTGTAATCCTCTTTGTTTGAGACCTTATACCATTTATATAGTAATTAACTATATACATTAGTGTAGTGAGTAAATTAGTTTGACAGCCCATCGGTGTGAGGAAGGGCATTTACTCCTATATACCATCGACTTGCAAACTGCCACTGGATGAAAAGTCCACCCCCCCCCCCTGAATTTAATGAGACTCCTTAGTTTACTGGAGACGACTCATTCCAGGTCCTCCTTGCTTAACGGGGGTTGTGCGTAGAGTTTATCACTCATTACGTAAACACTCTGATCGTGAACCCCTCAAGTCCAGCCTGGGGAGGGGGGGACTTTTTTTTTTTTGTTTCGGTTGGCATTATCTTATAGGTTTATAATGCCAACCAAAAAAAATTCATTTAAATTTAATTTATTTCTTAAATTCACTGTCGGAGCTTTGTTGTTACTTTAAATCCTGCTTTGCTCAATCTAAAATTGATTCTAATTTCTATTTTAATTTGTTTTATAGCTGGAGAGAGGAGATATTTCCAGTGAAGAATCACCAGAAGAAAAGAATAGTGGTTCATCTTCGGAAGAAAGTGACAGTGATGAAGGGGTAAGGACAACTTATTTATTAATTGTTGATCCAATATAACTGAGACCAGTGTAAGACGATATTAAATAAAAGGGCATATATATATATATATATATATATATATATATATATATATATATAAGTCTAGCTATTTTTGTTTATGACTATATTTAACAGTATTAACTTAATATTTGTAAATTAATGTGCTGTATTAATTTTTTGATTCGCAGTCACATAAGGTAAAAGGAGTAGAAAATCTGATTGAGGTGGAAAATCCAAATAGAGTTCAGCGGAAGGCTAAGAAAGCTCCTACTGCAGTGCCGGCTGATCCTGAAGCTGCGCCTAAACCTGAACTTTCTCGTAGGGAAAGGTACAAACTATTACTTTATATAAGATTTGCTATTAAGACATATTCAGGTAACAATCAACACCATTTTAAAAAAAAGTCTGAACAGTCTAAGCAAATTTCCAACGTGCTGGAATATGAAATGACAATGATCTCATTTCACCATCTATTCTCTAATTTACCCTTAGTAAGAAGCGTTTGTAAACAATAATTAAAAGTCTCAAGTAGAGGCTGCATAAACTAAGTGATTTCCCTCTTGTTTGTATAACACATGCAATCTCATCCTCGCCACATATTCTTTATGCCTTTAGAAAAAAAAAAAAAACGATAAGTAGAATGGGTGGAGGGAGGGGGTGAGGCTGAAAACAAGAAAGTATGTATAACTCGCTTAATACTTGGATTGTGGAAAAATCCACAAATCAATAATTGCACACTATCAGTAGTTTAACAAGATTGGTTTTATAACATTTTATGATCTGAGTCCTTATAACAGAGATATTTTGAATTTTCTAATTCCCTTCCTTTTAAACCTCTACTATTCCAGGTCTGATTTCAGCCAATAATATATGATTTTTAGAGTTGACTGAAACGGTTAAATATTAAGTGTGGTATAAATCAAATAAATATTTTCGAGACAAGAACGTTAAAATTTTAATTGATGACATCTTCACATGGTGAATTTACATGTATCTCTCATAACAGATGTCTCTTGAAAACAATATTTGGTATTTAAGCTTAGAATAAAGTGGTTCATGATATAACAGCTTATGGTTAATATTAGTAGGAATGGTGGTTTACTGATGGCTGAAAACTTAGAAATCTCTGCTAATATTTATGATATAGGAAATATATATATATAACTCCATTTATAGGCTATTAAATTTGCATTAAGATTGTTTATGTACAATTTTTTCATTTGACTTATAATACCACCTCCCTTCAGTCCGATTTCAGCCATTAATGAGCTTGATCTTATGTTTTACAAGAAACACTTACATATTAAGTTTGGTAACGATAAAACAAAAATTGTGACTTCTAGAGCAGTAACAGATGATATAATTTTAAACAGACCTCATTTTTATCATCTCCTAGGCTGATCGATGGATATTTGAGGATATTTTTTGAAAATCATGTCGAGTGCAACGCGAATAACTGATTTAATTTAACCCTTTATCGGTTGCATTTTAGGGTTACAGTTAGAATAAAATTCTGGTGGTCTAGTGAGACAAGTCCCGTCTTCTTCCCTCCAAGATTATATTTTTCGTTCACTGGGCTTCTTGAGCAGTCTTGCCCTATAAAGTCTTAAGGGAAATTTCCTTACATCTAGCTGACACCCTTGTAACTATTCGTAGTCCTCTCAATCCGAATTTGTATGAGCACAGGAGAAGGCTGTGCTAGCAGCCCAAAGAAATTTTTGGAAAATGTTTGACCTTAATTGCTGATTTCCCTAGAGGGAAATCTGGTAAAATTTCAAATGTCCATTGATCCTACCTATAAGGTGATGAAAATGAGAGGGGTCTTTGAGGTGGGAACAAAAAATTCCAAATATCTCTGTTATTTTTAAAAATGTTATTTATACAATATTGTTGTACATTGAATTTTGTGTTTTTGTAGCTCTATATACTTTGTTTTCATATCTTGAATATTAAGCAAATTATTTGTATTTTTTAGCTTTCAGTTAACCCCCAATTCCTCTTCTCTTTCATTATAATAATACAATATATCATAAAAAATGTTAGTTCTAGGTAAAATACCAAATATTGTTTTAATTTGATCTTTCTATGTGAAATAATCGCAACTATGTTCGATGTGGAGAATTACTTTTTATGTTCTAGGCTTTTATTTTATCAATACCATACTGAGTAAGTATTTCACCATTTCATGCAACACTACATATATTCATTAAAGATGGAAATTGGGCTGGGATGAGAGGGGGGTTTAGATAAAAGGAAAGTTAGGAATTAAAAATATTTCTGTTAATATAGTTGGAATATAAATATAAAAAATATAATACCTATCATGTTAAATATCAGATTCTCTACAATTGTAATTCTGTACATTTTTTTTTTTTTTTTTTTTTTTTTTTTTGTAACTCAAATATTAAGTGAGTTATTTTCTTAATTTTAGCCTTCTGTAAACCCCCGCTTCTATCATCTGGTTTTTACTTAGAAATAGAGAATAGATGGTGAGTTGAGATTGTTAGTTTCATTCTAGCACTAGGAAAATCCGCTTAGTTTATGGAATCCCTCCTGTGAGTTGGTCTTTTTAAAAAAGGAACTTTTACTTTATTTATTTATTTTTTTAAATCTAGGGAAGAGATTGAAAAAGCTCGAGCAACGGCACAATATCAAAAACTACACGCAGAAGGCAGGACAGCACAGGCGAGAGCAGACCTCGCAAGACTAGCGATAGTGAAGCAGCAACGGGAGGAGGCGGCGAAGAGACGTGAGGCTGAACGGCTAGAGAAGGAGGCCGCCAAGCAGAGCAAGACTGCACAGACACAGAAAGCCCTCGGGAAGAAATGAACCCCCAACCCCTCCCCTCACCACAGCTTACTTTCCAACCGACACTTGACAACCTTTTCCCAATTATGTACAATATACCCAAATCGACTAATCCTTTAAAAAATAATATACGTTGTTTATCACTTTAGTTGGAGGTGTTATTTAGTTAGGAATAACATTCGTCATCTTAGATGACTAGCAACTCAACAGTTTCATTTATACTATACGTCATTTAGACAAAAATAAAATAATTAAACCAAAAAAAATAATTGACTTATCTGCTTTCATATTATCTGAAAGCACAAGCATTGTTGTATAATTTGTAGACTTTTTTGTATATATTATTGCTCAATATGGGTTTATTGTTCAATGAATTTACATTATAAAGAGAAACAACAAATTATACACACTAAGAAAGAATACTGAATCTGACTCCGACTTGTGCTAAAAAGTATTTTATCGTAGGAAAAAATTGTATGCTCATGGGAAAAAAGTTATCTTCATTGTTTGTACTTTTTCACAATTAAAAAGGTGTGATTTTCTCAATTACTGGTATTGTTTCAAAGTTTATATAATGAAAAATATTCAGTGTTTTATAAAGTCATGAGGCAGAAATCTAGAAAAAAATTTCAGAGTTTCTCATCAACAGTTGTTTTTTTTATAAAGTTTTGTTTCTAAGCTTATTAATCAGATAAGTATAATGTGGATATTAACTTTAATTTTGGCATTAATAATCATCTGGTTAAATATTGGACTTGAAATATTTAATCGTCTATGTAAGCTATAGCATTTTGTAGTCTATTTCATCTTATTGTGCATAATTCTTAAAATATTGCTTACAATTTTCTATCTCCCTTTTACCTCTACCTCCCTTTTATAAATAGACCTTATCCTGCTTAGCTTTATTTTATCCCTAAAAATTATAATAATAAAACAGAATGATGACAAGTTCATCAACATCTTTTCCTGAGAAATATATGAAATTCGTATATCAGGCAAGTGATTCCCTGACTGTTAGAAAAACAAGTCACCTCTGTTTTCAAGAACAGTATTTGATATCCCTTGGTTATTTCTGCCTTCTGTTATACCACAATCTGGGCTGTCAGTGATATTTAATTACTCAGTTGAAATTTTCTGCCAACTTATGTTGGTAAATTTCAAATCTTTTATGAAGGAAGGAATATTATCTAAATATGCGATGCATACAATCTGAGTTTCTAGAGCTAAATGGACGGTAATGTGTTCATAACAAATTTAATTCATTAGAAGTAACGAATAAATATAAAATATTAGCCCAACACATCCATCCACCTTAATAAAGTTTTAATTATTTCTTTTATAAGTGAATCCAATTCGATTAATATTTCTTTTTGGGCTTCGAAGTATTAATTTCTAAATGGTTTAAGGTTATTGGATTCTTAAGCAATATGAACTAATTAAACTACATTGAATTCAATAAGCTGATGGTGTACAAGTTGATGACATTGGCACTAATTTTTATTTTAATCTGAACTTGGAATAAGTTCAGTAGACTATTGAATATTTTTTTATTTTGGTTATTTGACTTATTGATGCCACTTGTTACATTTGGGTTAGGTAAGGGGAAAATGTAGCATAGATTCGGCCATCACAAACCTAGCTTTTAAAAATAAATCTAATCTATAACATCAATAAGGGGGGAAAATATTGATAAATGCATGGCGTGTACAAAAATTCTTGTGAACAATGATGGTAATGTGCAAGATTCTTAAATAAATTAAATTCTAGATTTCTGTTTCTTTTTTTCCTTTATTATTATTTTTAATTCACAATTTGTACTTTTCCTTGAGTGTTGTGACTTGTATTTTACTCACTGGACAATGTTTTTCATTTTGCATCAAGCTTTTTTATTTTTTAGTAATACAAATTATCCATTGAAGGGCTATTATTATTGAACAAAACCCAAAATTTACCTCTCATTTCTCATCAGAGAGGAACAATGAAGTATATTGATTTTACTCCATCTATGACATTCATTACTAAAATATAAATAACACTGCTTATAGCACATTATTATTGTCATTGAACTATGTTATAATTATTATATGTTGAAGTTGATTCTAAATATGTTTATAATTGTACATAATAAGTTGTTATGTAACGTTTTCTTCACACAATGTGTGAAATTACAAAGGCTTTAAGAGGTTTGTTGATGTGACTGGGATGCGCTGATATTATCGATGTTAATCATGCTTAAAATTTTCTTCTTTTTTTTTTTTTTTTTTTTTTCTGTACAGAATATTTGTTTCTGGTTTCAATTTTTTGGTTTTCCCAAGCTATTACATTTAAGAAATTTGGTTTGACGATGGGTGATGTATTTTCAAATTGTGTCATTTTGTATATAATTTTCATACATATTAGAATAAAATACATGTCTTATTTTTATTATTGTTTAATGTTCTTGTTGTTTTTCTATCATTCCTTGACACTTAAAGGCCGATGTTTATGAATAACGATTTGGATGGACCTACAGTTTTTACCTCCTAATTTTATTTTATACATTAGTCATACGAGAATGTGTTGGTATTAAAATCTTGGTAAAGCTAGTGACACAAGTTAGATTAGAGATGAACTCATACATAAATGATTGTGTAATGCCGCTATGATAAGAAGATAAACTTGGTAAGGAAATTATTGCCAGAAGGAAAATCTTTATTCAGCATTTAATACTTTCTAGGAGACTAAATCAACATCTTCAGAGTATTTAACATCAGTTGAACACCAAGGCTGTGACTCAACCATTGATGAAGATCTGCAACCTCTCCCCTCCAAGCACAAAAATAAATATTGATGTATCACGATTCATGTCATACTGTTGCAACATTCATTCCAAGAAATTAGATAGCAGCTTCTAATCTACTTTCTTTCTTCAAATAGTCATTCAAGTGCCACTTGAGGTCCCAGAGTAACTAGGAAATCATCCTTAAGGACCAATAAGCCCCAAACCTATATTTTAAACTGTATGTCTCAAAAAGTGGACGATAATAAATAATAATGAAATATAAATTACAAAAAATGCAATGAAAAAATTACATATAAAATAAGTCTATTTACAAAAAAGAAAAGTTGATTGGATTAATTAAATTAAAACTAATGTATTTTTAAGTTTCCCATATAAATATTAATTCTTTAGGATACTTGGAGAGAGAAAAAGACGTTCAATTCTCCACAAATTTTTATTACAGCGCTAACCGCTTTCGAAGACTATTGTCTCCATCTTCAGAGCTACACATGAAAAACAATAACATCAATAAAATCCCTATACATTAACAGGGTCATTAATCATATTAAATCAATAAATAAAAACATAAAATAAATATCTAACAGAAGTGAACATAACAAATGAACTTAAGTCAAATCCTAAAATAAAATACGGAGAGTGAGAGATCCAAAGAGGTATAGCTAAAACATATTTACTGACCTACTTGCATGCACTCATTGGGAAAGACAGCAAGCGACTGGCTGGTGTGCAGGAGATAACATTGAGGTCCTGTACCCCCACCATTGCAGACTTATAGCAATCGGTCTTCTTGTTCAAAGAGCGATTACCAATAAGCTTCTTGTTCAACACAATCTCCAGACCTTCCAATGAACTTAGTATTTACTCTTCTTGGCCTCATGTAATACACACACTTCATGAGCTCCTTCGCTATGGCCCTCTTGTTCTTGATGGCAGAAAAGTTGTTCTTTAGGATACTTTTTCAATGGTTTATTGCATTTTTACATATTTTCTCCATATAGTAATCCTATGTGGTGTTGCGATCTGGCTGCGACGATAAGCAGTGGAAGCTAAAATATATGAAAAATCCCACAACCACCAAGCCACTAACAAGAATTTAGGAAGGGCCACAAACAATCGACTCGTCCAAATTCAAATATATATAAATTTATTTATAATCAAAACATTCATCAATAATAATTAGTAAATGCAAAGAAGAGGCACCTTTAAAAATATAACGGGGGACACTTAATTATACTTAGATTATATTACAATTGAAACATTTAGCTGTTTAATGGAAGTTCTGACTTAGGCGTGAGAGGCAGTAGACTGGTCAGGCAGGCTGGATCTGGCAAAAGGATTAGCAAGGTGTCACCAACAAGGGTCTCCCCTCCAGAGGATACCGAATATGACTGCTCTTAATCCGTCGTGAGGGTGTCCTTATACAGGGCTAATCCGGTGGTGAACTTTGAACTGCCAATCGAAATACGCTCAAAAAGTGCATTTAACAGGAATTAATTATCGAAATTCATCCATATTATTAATTAGTGTAACGGCGTTAAGAGCTGTGAATGTTATTATCAAAATCCATCAGTGTTATCTATGAAAATGCTAGAGTACATGGTGACTTCACTCCAAATTGGATATAATTCTTATTTAAAGGTAAAAACAATACATTTAAGCATTCATACATAATAATCTTAATTTGCTCTTTGCTGGTAATACTCACAATATAAAATTATGGTCATTTATAATGGGTTTATGTAATGCAATGTCAGTTTCATTACAGTGGAGTGATTTAATTTCTGCGTACCCTATGTATATTTTTGTATTATATGAGTGTTTTGTCAAAATTTTTAACTATTTTCATATAATAATACTTATCCATATTAAAAAATCTAAATAAGAACTTGAAAATTGAGCTTGACAAATAAATCATTAAATATGAACAATTAAAAAAAAAAAAATACATAATATCGATTAAATTATATTATCGTTTCCCCTCTCAGCTAAAGGATATCATTGGTTATTGTTTTCGCTGAATGTAGGTGTTTTGAGAATAAAGTATCAGGACCGATAGGCCATGAGGGGTTATGAGTCTTTAACTGCCTTGGCATGTCTTGAGTCAGTCTACATTCATAAATCAGTTGTGTGAATGTCTGTTTAGTGTAACTATTACATTTACTGGTATTTGAGTGAGTAAGTTTGAATCTGTATAAGTAAGAGTTTTTATTTCCGTGTCCAGTTAGTAATTGTGTACGTATAAAATGTACGTATGTTGGGATAGTGAGATGTTAGTTTTAAAAACAGGGATCCATAATTTTAGATGAAATCTTTTATGTTTGATTCCTCCTCTATTGTCAAGAATAAATACTTTTTCTCTTAGTAAAGATTTTAACACTGTTGGGGTAAATTTATTGTAAATTGCCTCTTCATTACTTTTAGGACTTCATTACTTTTTTAGGGGTGGATATCAACTATTTCAGTAACAATAATTCCTGACATTTGAAGTGAATGAAAGTTTGTCTGTTTTTTTAATTGTGTTATATTATGGCGTATTTGTTCGTCGTGGTTTTTCGTGTTGTCTAGTTTGTGTAAAAGCATTTGAATGTCTCAGTGTAGTAAAATGTAAGTGTTTGGTCTATTTCATTAACATACTTTAGAGGCCTGTAAGACTGGAATAATTTCTGCCTAGGTTATTAGAACAATAGTTGCCTAATTTAAATTGTTTACATTTTATAACATCATCAGTTTTATTTTCTACAAAAATAATAAAGGTGCCACTTATGTTCTGTCCATCCTTGCTACCGTCTGTGTAAGTTGTATACTTGTCTGATTGATTTGTATTTTCAGTAATAATTACAATGTCGGGTGTTAGTCCAGGATTGTTTATTGCATTTATAAAATAGAAATTTTTCCTAAACAGGGCAATGCTGCTGGACCGTTTTTAATTCTTTTTTAAAGTTTTTTTTTTTTGCTGGCTAGTAGTTTACAGATATAGAGCAAGTTTCTGTAAATGTGTCCCATTGAATGGTATGTGTGGCAGTAGGGGTTTACTGGAGGATGAAAACAATAAATTCCCTTAAGCAGCAGCTACAAACTAAGTAGATTTCCCACGTGTTGGTATAACACACTTGTGAAATCATTTCACCACATATTCTCTGTTTCTACGTAAAATAATGGAGATATTTTGAATTTTCAAATTCCCCAGCCCTCTCTCTAAACCCTCCTATTCGGGTCCATTTTCAGCCATTAACTATTACAGGCTTTAGTGCTGAATGAAACAATTAAATATGAGTATGGTGTAGAACTAATATACATTTTCAAGTTAAGAACATTGAAGTCTTAAATGATGATCTTATCATACAACTTATTTACAAGTACCTCATCTAGTAAATATCTGTTGACAACAATATTTGGTCCTTAAGGGAAATCAGCTATTGAGGTTGTACTCATGAGGGAGTTTTCGAAATTTTTCTTCAAATGTCCACCGATCCTACCTAGTAGATGATGAAAATGAGGTCCGTTCAAAACTGTATATATATATATATAAACACACTCAACCGCAAAAAAAAAAAACCAGACACTACATTTTTGTTGTATTAAAAGCTAATTTTCAGCAATTTTCTTTATGTGAGTATTCTAGTTATTACAGAGAATTTAGAGTCTAAGTCCATTGAACTAATCCCTTCAGGATTAGTAAACAATTAGATAAAACTTTATTTGTCGTGAAGTTGATCTATTCTAAACTGTAAGTAGTTTTTCGCACATTTAAACATCTTTAATTATTGTTGGTTATTTTGTGATCAATATTTCCAATCAAATGTACCGGGTCCTGGGAAAACAGCTGGGAACAGAGAGCACTCTGGCGGGGATTTTTGTAATCTATCTATCACAACATGTTATCTTGAGTTGTAGCTGCTTTTTTTTCAAATAGAAGTTTTTATCCAAAGTCATCTGTTTAATCATTTTCCCAAACCCTTCAATTATTAACCAAGCATTTTCTTTAATCAATGTTTTATTTTTATTTCGGTCCAGAATAATAGGTCTTTCAAACTTAGATGGAAGGCTGGAGCTTACTTACATCGCCGAAACGCTTGGGGTAGCGAAGTCTACCATTCACTGTAATAAAAATGAAGAATAATTTTTTTTTTTAAATGTGTTAATTTATCTTTTTATTTTTTTTTATTTTGTATTTTTGTGTAAATAATCAATAATAATTGTTCACTTTTGGCAGATTTTGTTTAAATAACCTATAGATTAACCAATTATTTTAATTAAAAAGATTAATATACATATATATTAAGTATTTAACAAAATTATAAGACTAAATCTAAGTGTCCGGTTTTTTTTGCGGTTGAGTGTGTATATATATATATATATATATATATATATATATATTATATATATATATATATATATATATATATTATATATATATATATATATTATATATATATATATATATATATATATATATGTCTATCTATCTATCTATCCATATATTTGCCTGTTACCGCTCTAGCGGTCGCAATTTTTGTTTGATTGATGCCAAACTCGATATTTAGTCGTTTTATGTCAGTTTTACTTCTTTGGAATTAAATTATTTTCCACACTTTTTAGCAGGTTTTCCTTAAGGGAAATTTTCTATTGAGGTCGTACTAATGACGCGATTTTCGAAACATTTCTTAAAATGCCCATTGATCCTACCCAGAATATGACGAATGAGGTCTTTTCAAAAGTGTGTGTGTATGTGTGAACGCTCCAGTGCTCGCAATTTTTGTTTGGTCGTTACCAAACTCGATATTTAAACGTTTTATGCAAAAAGAAAGATCAAGTTCGTTAATGGGTTAAATCGGACAGGTGGGGGGCGGGGGTTATATACACTGGGTATCTATGTATATACTAGCTAAGTTAAGCCCGGCTTCGCCGGGTGTTTAGGGTTTATTCTCATCGTTGCTGTGGATTTGTTAATAATGAAGTTATTTGATATGTACTCACTGTCCTCAATATTTGTATATTTCCTGTCTCCTGTGCACGTAGTATTTTTATAACGTAATGGATAATATAATTCATCTTAGAAAGTATTCTGTCTTCCAAACCATGGATGAATAAAAGTTCCTTTCCCTTGAAGTTCCTACCAAGCCTAACGGTGACAGCAGTTTTAGGTAAGTCATAACAGTTATTTAAAATACTGTTTTGTAAATGTGTTAATATATACTCTATGGTCGTATAAAGTATAAACGAGATATACACTAAAAACTAGAGCCAATTTTGTTGGGCACTAACGATTGAACAGAACTTAACAAAACTCGGAATGTGAATTAGCATTAATTCTTCCATGATTATAAGATGTATTAAAATTTTTAGGTCCAAACGGGAGTGGGGGTTATAAGGGAGGCCTGAAATGAAAAATTGCGATATTCCGATTCCCATTGGTTTTAAACGATTTTCTATAAAAAATATAAAAATACCATCATTAGTCAGTGAACGATGATTTCCCGGGAATCGGTATATTAGCTAGATTGTATATACAAAATACGTCCATTATAGATGATATTTAATTATAATAAATGTTATCCATGATTATGATTTGAATTATTTACGGAGTGTGAGGGAATGATTAGAGACTTATTTTCATTTATTCTTCAAATCTAATTTTTTTTTTTCTATAGGTCCCCCAACGGACCCTTACGGGGAAAAAAATGCGCCCAGATGGGAAGAGCAGTTGTTATACATGTAGAAGCATTGCCAAAAACAGAATATAATCTTCTTTGAACTACCAGGTACCTCACCTGGAAAAAGCCGACACAGAAATACTTAAGTGAATGCGTCAATCTGACGTATTGTGCCTTATACCGAAACTCTGCTGACCGTTACCGCATATTGGACATCATAATTATCCAGTGAATTAATAATTAATTTGATGTGATTTGAACAAATCCAAGGGGTATTAACCCTAAACACTGGGACGGGTAAATGTCAAAATATTGTGCATAGTAAAGCCTTGCCAAAAAAATACCATCACCATTCACCCTGAAATGAATTCCCGGGCGAAGCCGGGTATCTGAGCTAGTATATATTAAATTTAAAATTCCAGTTTTGTCCGTTCAAAATTTCTGTGTACACATTAGATCAAGGATTTGATGCATTAGTATGTTCAGCTATTCTCTAAGAGGAGTATTAGGCTAACAGCTGCTGGTAGGAGCTATACATCACCTATACAAATTCAAATTCCAGACTTAATTGATTTCACTGTCATGTCATTAATGTATTAGCAGATTTCCCTTAAGGGATATCCATCGATCCTACCTAGTAGATGACAAAAATGAGGTCCGTTCAAAACTGTATATATATATATATATATATATATATATATATATATATATATATATATACATATATATATAGATCTATATATTAGTCTGTTACCGCTCAAGCGGTCGCAATTTTTGTTTGATCGTTACCAAACTCGATATTTGGTCGTTTTATGTAAAAATAAAAAAGATTAAGTTCGTTAACGACTGAAATCGGACCAGTGGGAGGGGGGTTTAGAGGGGAGGATTTTCGAAAATTCAAAATATCTTCGTTACTATACGTCGGATCGAAACATTGTACAGAATTTATCGTATTGCAAATTAAATTTGCTATAAATATTGTTATATACATTTATTCTCTATCTTGAATATTAACCGGGTTATTTGCATTTTTATTAAATCTGGGCGGCTAACGGACGGGTGACTTGCCCTCGATGAGCTAGTTCAGTAAAGCTGCTCGACTCTCATGAAATTTATCTGTTGTAAAACTTCACGTGGGAAATCTGCTTAGTTTACGCAGCCCCTGCATGACGGACTTTTTTTTATTAGACCTTAAAGACTACAAACTATTTTTATTATAATAACAACCAATTAGCTATAGTAATATATTTGAACAAAAAGTTATAAATATAAATGCAAATAAGTTCTTGAATAAAATTAGCAAAATTGTCATTACTCTGCACTATGAATTCATTAAAAGGGACATTGAAAATACAACTGATTATAAGCTGTATTAACATTTCTAAAGACAAATAGAAGTGGGGTTTCTAAGAGAGGCATGAAATGGAAAATTGCCATATTTCACTTCCAATTGGGTTTTTGCCAAAGATGTACATAATAAACAGTGTTTATTTTGTTATTTAGTGTAACTTTTATTGTATACACTTTTGTCATACAACTAAGTATAAATGTCTTTCAAAAGGGGTACTCAAAAAGTCTGTCATGCAGGGGTATTCTATATTTATTATGAGTAGTAAGCCATACTCCGTTATTACAAGGAAGTATGAACCCAAATGCCCATGTTCATACTTTCTTTTTATTATACTTTTGTTGTCATTTTCAAGGTTTTAGTGTGTTCTCATACATTCCACTCATTACTTGATATTATAAACCTCTGTATTCTGTATAACCTGAATAATGTGAATAATGGAATATCACAGTTATTGTTTTGTATAGTGATAATATCAAAACTCTGATATTTATTTTTAATGATATGAACTTTGTTGCTTAGTGGCAGTTGAAATTATTAGATACAATGAAACCATTAATGTCTGGATAGGCATAATAGTATCATTACACTCGATTAGGTATAGTATAGCTCCTCCCAGCAGCTGTTAGCCTAATACTTCCATGAGAGAATAGCTGCACATACTAGCGGCAAAGGGCGAGCAGGCCTCTCACTCCATTCATCCCACTCACCCAGGTATGTCCATCATGTATGGAGGAGGCTGGGTAAATAAAGCAGATATCCCAAGTGCTTGCTGGAATAGCATTATTGTGACCTCATCTCACCATATATTCTCTATTTCCATGTAAATACAATCCCCAATTTCCCAAATATTTAGAATGTTTACCACAGTCTGCTCTTACTGATGGCACAAATTATGTGAAGTTATCAATACAATGCCATTAGTTTGACATTACCTGATATGCTCTACTCTTAACAGTTTAATAGTCAAAATATTGTGCAAAGTAAAGCTTTGCCAAAAAAATACCATCACCATTCAGCCACAAATGAATTCCCGGGCGAAGCCGGGTATCTGAGCTAGTATATATATATATATATATATATATATATATGTATACTGATCGTTAACAAACTCGATATTTTTTAAACATTTTATTTAAAAAAAAAAAAAATTTGATTTATTGATTTATTTATTTATGGACATCACATGAAAGGTAATGTGCCCTTTCAAAAGTCAGATGTCCGTCACGCAGGGGCTGCGTAAATTAAGCAGATTCCCACGTGGTTGTCCAATAGCATCAGCATATCATATATCAGAGCTTGGGAAATCTGCTTAGTTTACTCATCACCTGTGTGCGGGACTTTTCCTCTGATAGATGCCTGCCAATGAGGTGATCACATGGACATCGAATATGCTACCTCCCCTTGAATTCCACCACTAAATCAGGTATGTAGCGGCATTCTGGTGAAGAGAATAGATGGTGTGATGAGATCTTCAGCATATCATAAATCAGAGCTTCGGAAATCTGCTTAGTTTACTCAACACCTATGTGATGGACTTTTCCTCTGATAGATGTCTGGCTATGATGGTGAGCACATCGATAGCCGCCTTCTTTCCTTGCAATTCCACCACTAAATCAGGTCTGTGGCGGCATTCTGGTGGAGAGAATAAATGGTGTGATGAGATCTTCAGCATATCATATATCAGAACATGGGAAATCTGATTAGTTTACTCAACACCTGTGTGAGGGACTTTTCCTCTGATAGTTGTCTGGCTATGAGGTGAGCACATCGATAGCCGCCTTCTTTCCTTGCAATTCCACCACTAAATCAGGTCTATAGGGGCATTCTGGTGGAGAGAATAAATGGTGTGATGAGATCTTCAGCATATCATATATCAGAGCTTGGGAAATCTGATTAGTTTACTCAACACCTGTGTGAGGGACTTTTCCTCTAATAGTTGTCTGGCTATGAGGTGAGCACATCGATAACCATCTTCTTTCCTTGCAATTCCACCACTAAATCAGGTCTATAGCGGCATTCTGGTGAAGAGAATAAATGGTGTGATGAGATCTTCAGCATATCATATATCAGAACATGGGAAATCTGATTAGTTTACTCAACACCTGTGTGAGGGACTTTTCCTCTGATAGTTGTCTGGCTATGAGGTGAGCACATCGATAGCCGCCTTCTTTCCTTGCAATTCCACCACTAAATCAGGTCTGTGGCGGCATTCTGGTGAAGGGAATAAATGGTGTGATGAGATCTTCAGCATATCATATATCAGAGCTTGGGAAATCTGATTAGTTTACTCAACACCTGTGTGAGGGACTTTTCCTCTGATAGTTGTCTGGCTATGAGCTTGATATATGATATATCAGGTCTTGACGGTATTCTGTTGAAGAGAATAGTTGGTGGGATAAGATAATCAGCATGTTATAGTCCAGTCCGTGGGAGATATGCATAGTTAAAGCAGCACCTGCGTGAGGGACTTTTCTTCTGATGAAAGCTTGCCAATGAGGTGACCATCATGGACATCGAAAATCAAATCTCACAACGCGCTTTGAACCTAAAAAAAATACTTTATTCGTAAATATAAAGACTACATAGATGTGTATCGTACGGAGGTTGGGTAACAATTGCCTGGGAGAAGGAAAGGAGTGGGTTTATATACAGTGATTCTTGTAAGATGCTGACTCTGCTACTAGTCCTGGAGTCCTAGGATCTAAGTGAATATGCCACCCCGTTGCAATTCCACCACTAAATCAGGTCTATAGTGGCATTCTGGTGAAGAGAATAAATGGTGTGATGAGATCAACAGCATATCATATATCAGACCTTTGAAATTTGCTTAGTTTACTCAACATCTGTGTGAGGGACTTTTCCTCTGATAGATGCCTGCCAATGATGCCCACATGGACACCGGTAACCGCCACCTTCCCTTGCAATTCCACCACTAAATCAGGTCTATAGTGGCATTCTGATGAAGGGAATAGATGGTGTGATGAGATCTTCAGCATATCATATATCAGAGCTTGGGAAATCTGATTAGTTTACTCAACACCTGTGTGAGGGACTTTTCCTCTGATAGTTGTCTGGCTATGAGGTGAGCACATCGATAGCCGCCTTCTTTCCTTGCAATTCTACCACTAATCAGGTCTATAGCGGCATTCTGGTGAAGAGAATAAATGGTGTGATGAGATCTTCAGCATATCATATATCAGAACATGGGAAATTTGCTTTGTTTACTCAGCACCTGCGTGAGAGCCTTTTCCTCTGATAGATGCCTGCCAATGAGTTGACCACATGGACATCGAATGTGGCACCTCACCTTGCAATTCCACCACTAAATCAGGTCTGTGGCGGCATTCTGGTGAAGGGAATAAATGGTGTGATGAGATCTTCAGCATATCATATATCAGAGCTTGGGAAATCCGCTTAGTTTACTCAACACCTGCGTGAGGGACTTTTCCTCTTATAGATAGATGCCTGCCAATGAGATGACCACATGGAAACTTATAGCTGCCACCTTCCCTTGTAATTCCACCACTATATCAGGTCTACAGTGGCATTCAGGTTTAGGGAATAGATGGGTGGGATGAGAACATCAACGTATCATATTCCAGTGCATGAGAAATTTTCTTTGTGTACTCAACACCTGCGTGAGAACCTATTCCTCTGATAGATGCTGGCTGATGAGTGATCACATGGACATCCATAACTGTCACGATCCCTTGTAATTCCACCACTAAATTGGGTCTATAGCAGCATTCTGGTGAAGGGAATAGATGGTGGGATGAGATCATCAGCGTTTCATGTTCTAGTGCGTCGGAAATCTGCTTGGTTTACGCAGCACAGTTGTGACGGATTTATGTTCCGTATGACTAAGTCCGAAAGCATCTCGTGAAATTTCCTCCCAGTGAGTCGACGAGTTTGGAGAACATGTTTAGACGAAATTTCCTTGGAACTTCTCCACTTTCCGGAGAGCGGCTGCTTCTCGGAAGTACACACATCTGCTGCTTGTGGCGAGCGGCGACAGATAGCGCCAGGTGTTGCAGAGGCAAGCACCCCACTCCTAGCGGGCCCGAGCTTCTAGCCTCGTCTTCAGTTATCTCCCAACACTCACCGGCCAGGTACTGTCGATCGCGCGAGACTTTAACACGATATGTTTTAGAAACTCCGTACGAACTCCGATTTGAAGTGTTATCAGGTGTTAGTTCTGTGAAAAATGGCTCTCTTGGATACGAGCATATGCCTTCTCGTCGCATTCGCCACTCTTGTAAGTCATATTAACATTATACGTCAATACAACATTTTCATACCAAACCTTATTGGCAAATCTTATTTACTCATGATTTTCTATTTATAAATCTCTGGCTGCGTTTAAATCAACATTATATCTACATATTTTGGTTGTCTGGCCTAAATTTAGCAAGATGATGAGGCATGTACTACTATTCATGTCTTATCACAAACTCTACAGCATTTAAGGAAAATCCTCTGCTTTTCGTTATCGAAATTTAAGTCGTCTCTGCTTAAGTGATCCACAAACATTAAATTAACATTTTTAAATTCATTTTTTTCATATTGGCAAGGAAGGCAATCGCCAACGGATTCGCCACATTAACAAAGTAAATATATAATATATAGTAGTCATATATGAGAGTAAAATTAAAAAGTTATTTACATAAAACTGATCAAAGTAATAGCGTTACTAAGGCCAAATGGTATACAGTTGTAGGTAAAAGAAATACACTGATGCCTATATGTAACAATATGCATTTTGGCGGTAATCCATCAGGTATGGGGTCCAAAATTATGATTTATACATGCTATATTATTTTATTATTCTTCAGGCTCAAAAATTAAAGAGAAAATATGAAAAAAAAAGGATGACATTCATGAACGAGTTAGGTGATCTTTTTCGAAATTGAGTGTATTTGTACACACCAGAAAAGGTAGATAAATTTCTTTTTGAGAATAAAGAGAGATACATTTTCAAAGACCTTGTTTTTTTTTTTAATGGAATATATTGGCAACCAAAAAAAAAATAATATTTTTCTATGGATGGAGCCGGTAGACAGGAGAGGCCTGAGATCATTAATTTATAAGACAGACTTTTACTTTTTAATATAGTACAAGGTATATAATTCTTTTGATATTTAATCTACTGTCAAATTGGCTTGGGAGAAATATTAGGAATACATGACCAAAATATTGCAAAACCTTGATCCGAAACACCGTCTCCAGAAAACAATGCACTCGGACTAATCCAAAGACCTCTACAATAAAAAATGCATGTCAAGACAAACCAAAATACGACTCACAACAACGTCATCAAACCGGCAAACCTCAACAAGAAGACTCCCACTCAACAAGAAGTACTAACATGAAGAAATCAAGAAGAATCATTCGGAAAATTCGGAGGTGTAAGACTCACTCCTGATGGCTAAAGACTGCAGTCAATCGAGGCAACTGAAAAATACTCAAACATCGAAATCGACATTAGAAAAAGACGAATGAAATTCTTCGGACACATAGATAGACTACCAGACACCCGACTAACCAAAAGGATAGTAATCTACATATCATCATTCAAAGGCACAACTTCATACAGTTTTGTAAAAGAAGTACAAAATGACATGCGAAAGGTTAACACAACCGACAGAAACTCCTTCCGCAACAAAGCGAACAAATGGGAAGTCAAACCAGAGCAAGCAAGACCAAAACTCTACAGACCTAAGTGGTCCGATCTAAGAAAATTGGCATTCTCCAGCAGAATGAAGGAATACTGGAGATGCTTCTATAATAATAATATGCTTGTAATAATAATAATAATACTGCCAAAAACAACAATAGAATCTGCCAAATTATAAAAGAAGCACAGCAAGGGATTTTACTCCAGTTTTTACTGAGAATAAACCTCCCCCCATAATAATAATATTATATATATATATATATATATATATATATATATATATATATATATATATATATATATGGAAATAGACAAAATGGAAGCAGAATTCCTACCAAAATTCGGCTTATGTGTATGTATAGGGGCCATTGATGTCCATTTTCTAAGATTCTCTCACATGTTGGTTCCAAACGGAAGGTAAGAGTACATTTCAAGACGAAGAAGAAGCGACTTTGAGCCTGCAAGGTTCGTGAATTTACGATAGAAAGTTATAAAAGAGTGACATACTGACGGACATAATGGGGGGATTATATGGTTCCTTCTGGTAGTACCATAGTAACAAGTACGAATCATTTATGCCTGGAAAATGGGGGTTATTATAAAGTATTTGCCAATCGAAGCTCAACCGGAGATTCCTACCCGATTTGTTGATATGCTTTGTGGGTTAGCATCCCAGCTCACGCGCGCTGAATCTCTGCTCCATATTTTACCATTGATGACAAAATATGAGACTGAGATTTATTTATTTAATGGCAGAATGTATTGGTCGATTTTTCGCAATATTGAGGTTCTGGCTTACGACGAAGCTTACGAGCTTGAACCCATGTGGTCATCTGGCACACTGAAGTATGAAGTAATTACGAATAACGTGCTTAATATTTAAGTTAAGAATACATGTATTACTGTATACATACTTGTAGAGCATCAACTGTTTAACAGGATTGGTTCTACAACATTTTTCAATCCAACTCCATCTTCTAAATCCCTTTTCTTCCTGGTAAGATTTCAGCCACTAACGAATATAATCCTTAGTGTCGAATGAAAAGGTTAAATACTGAATATCGTATAGATCAAATGAACATTTTAGAGCATAGAGCATAAAATCTTAAGAGACGACGTCATCAGAATACGTCTTGGCGTGCATCTCAAATTATAAAGGTCCGTCGAAATTCAAATTATGGTATTTAAGCTTGGGATAAGACGTTTCATAACAAATTGGCTTATTGTTAATGTCCGATGACTAAAAGTGGAGGTTTACTGAAGACTTTAAATAAAAAATGTAAATATTTCGGTTAATAATTAGGATAGTGAAAAAATGTAAATAACAACATTTATAGGAAAATTGGAAACACTCAAATATTATATATATATATATATATATATATATATATATATATATATATATATATATATATATATATATATATAGAGAGAGAGAGAGAGAGAGAGAGAGAGAGAGCGAGAGAGACCTCATTTCCTATGTAGAATTGATGGACATTTGAAGAAACTTTTCGAAAGTCGCGTGATGAGTAGAACCTCAAAAGCTGATTTCCCTTGATGGAAAATCTGCTAAAACGGTTTGAAGACGGTTAATATTCCACATAAAGGAAAAGTGTATTGATAAAAATTTATAGAAATACAGAAATATTTTGAAATTTCGTTTTTATCTCTCTTCAAACTCTCTCCTCCACCCTCGGACTGGGTTTGCTTCAAATGCTTTTATATTGAGTTTGGTAAAGATCAAACAAAAATTGTGATCGCTATAGCGGTAACAGACAAGTGTATATATATATATATATATATATATATATATATGTGTGTGTGTGTGTGTGTGTGTGTGTGTGTGTGTGTGTGTGTGTGTGTTTGTATAAATAATTCTTGACGAGCCTCATTTTCGCCTTCTTCTTGGTACAACTTTTAACCGCTGATTTCCTGCATGGCAGAGGTGTTTAATGGTAATTCAAGTGCTTAGGAAGTACTATTATTATTATACACATAATTAAAGCATTATAATAATTGGAAAAGAGTGAAAAAATAAACTAGGTATAAACTATTTATAGAAGATTCTTAACGACTCAGCGACAGAAGACGCCCTCTTTCTCAGAGTAATTCTCCAGTGAGAGTGCTCCAGTTGTCAGCTGTAATGGGGGAAAATGCAACCACGATTCACATCATTTGCAATCTGGAGAAACCTCTTTGTACCAATTAACATTAATATAAAACGTCTCGTGAGATCTCTCGAGTATATGAATGTATACAATTTAAAATATTTTAATTATGGTTAATCATAATCACTCATTATTGCCTAAGGATTTTAATTCGATCTCAAATTCGAAGCGAGACCCACTTTTGTAACTCAAAGTTTTTAAATTAAGACTGGTTGTTTGTGTCTTACAGAACTACAGAATAAGCCGATGATCGATCTACACGAATTTCCGAAGATGCCTAAAACATATGAGACACTTATCAAAAATAAGATAACAATAATGATATTAAATAATAAAAATTTATTTGGATGAAGCGATGATAACTGGCCATACAATCCACCGCAACAAGCCCCCGGACATTCTCAGATTTAATAGAGGAAATAAGTCAGCTGATACCATTGATATTTCGGTACCAATTGACGAGAATGTTAAGAAAGCAATTGCCGAGAAGATGAGAAAACATCGAATCTTAGTTGTAGAAATGAAAGATTTGTACAACTAGAGTTACTGCCAATGTTATTTCTACAAAATTTCGTCACGCAGGGGCTGCGTGAACTAAGCAACTTCCCACGTGGGTTTATCCCAAAACGAAAAAAAAAATCAATGAGAACAATATTTGGAATATAGGATTCAAATAATATGCTCCATATTATAACAGTTATTGTTAATATTGCATGTGTAGGAGTGAGAGTTTACTGAAGAGGCGAAAACTAGAAAATGCAAATATCTCGGTTAAAAATCAAGATAATCAAAAACCGTAAATAACAACATTTATAGAAAATTACATTTGCAATAAGATTAATTCTATACAAATTTTCGATCTGACGCATAATAACTTAGATATTTTGAATTTTCGAAATTCTCCCCCCCCCCTAACCCGTTTCCCCCTCCCACCATTTAGATGTATGACTTGAATACAAGCCTAGAGCGGCAAGTTCGATTTCCGCCTGGGCAGTAGGAATTTATTAATTGAGGAACTCTTTAAATAAAATCCTTAGTCCCAATTAGCTATAGTAGGAAAACGCGGACGTTAATAAATAATAATAATATTTAATTTTGCATTTTATTTTTTTTTATGTCTTCTCAGTACAAATTTAATTTTAATATCCTGAAGTATACATATTTCATTTCAAGATTATTTTTGTTAGTTGGAAGGTTATTATTTTTATAGATAGAATTGTTCACAGTGCACTCTCACACACATATCTCCTAAAAATCATTTCTACCCAACCTGCCAAAATTGTCACTCAAAATTAAAAGTGGAACGTGAGTTAGTACATTGCTCTTTCTGTGGCAAGGCCAGGAGTGTCTACAATTTCGGATCTTCTTTACACGAAATTCTCCTGAAGAATGAAGAAAACTCTGTTCTAAAACAATTTAAGCCACTGAAAACTGTTTTTTAATGTAATATCATTTTTTTTTGTCTTCTAATAATCCTCCATGTTAAAGCAGAATAAACATAAACAAATCAAAAAATATTGTTTTTCCATTCTCTCATTTCTAACATTGATATCCAGTAGAAATCTTCCATATAGATATATGACATAAATACGGAACTTTATTTTGAAAACGTGTTATTAAAAATTAAACCTTATTCCCTTTATATGGTTTACAGAGCTTCAGAATAAATGCGGTTATCATAATGTACATTGTTAATTTTAATCTGGTCTCAATGGTTAGCTATCAAGAAAAAAGCGAAAAAGATTGTTATCTTACGTAAAATTAGAAGGATGAACGTAAAAATTCCTACAGTTTTTATCCTGTGTCATTATATCGTAAATTCTAATTATTAGAATAGCGGAGAACTACTCGCTTGGCTTAAGACAGCAGGCCATAACGAACTACAGTATGAGGTCTGTAGTCTTTCATGGATTCAAGTATGTTATTAGCAGATTTCCCTTAAGGGAAGCAGCTATTGAGGTCGTACTCATGACGCGATTTTCGAAGAATGTCCACAAATCTCCATCGATCCTACCTAGGAGATGAAAGGAAAATGAGACCCGTTAAAATTATATATATATATATATATATATATATATATATATATATATATATATATATAGCTCTAGCCATCGTAATATTTGTTTGTTCTTTACCAAACTGGATATGTAAACGTTTTGAACGAATCGGCTGAAATTGGACAGGAGGGGGGGAGGGTTTAGAGGGAGGAATTTCCAAAATTCGGAATATCTCCGTTATTAAGCGTCGGATCGAAAAGTTGTATAGAATAAATCTTATTGAAAATGTGAAGTTCTATAAATGTTTTGATAAACATTGTTTCCCTATCTGGATTATTAACCGAGATATTCCTATTTTTCAGTTTTCGTCCTTCAGTTAACCCACTCCTACTCATCTCATATTAACAATAAGCTATTATATTATGAAGCACGTTATTTGAAGCCTAAATACCAACTATTGTTCTCACTGAACTTTTGGTTCTGGAGATAAATGCAAATACGTGGCACACATGGGAAATCCGCTATTAAGATTGTACTCGACGCAATCTTCGAAATTTTTCTTCAATGTCCATCGATCCTACCTAGTAGTTGATGAAAATGAGGTCCGAAAACTGCATGTATATATTTAGAGGGAGATAACTTTGAAAATTCAAAATATCTCCGTTACTATAAGTCGGATCGAAAAAGTGTATAGTGTAAATCTTATTGGAAATTAAATGTACTATAAATTTTGTTAAATACATTTATTCTCTATCTTGAATATTAACCAAAATATTTGCATTTTTAAGTTTTCAACCTTCAGCAAACCCCCACTTCTACTCATGTTACATAAACAATACTCCGTTATATAATAAACCACATTATTTGAAGCTTAAATATCGAATATTTTTTTCCAGAGACCTTTATTATACGAGATACATGCAAACATTTTTTTCTTTAACTTGAGTATTAACGAAGCCAATTCCATTTTTTTTGTTTTTAGCCTTCAGTTAACTCCCACTTCTACTCGTGCGATTTTGTCTTAAAGCAACTGAACCATTAAATATCAAGTATTCGCCTTAAATTCAAGTTCACTTACACATATGTTCTTTTTACGTGAGAATATTTAACAGATGTGGGCTGACCCCTTAAACTAGGCATTACATATGGTGGGAAATCCGCTTATTTTACGCATCAATTGCTTCACGCAGTTTTTATACTTTAATTTTAAAAAATATTAAGTGAGAAGGTGGGAGCGGCGTTATTTTTTTCTGTATGTAGACGGACTTATGCTGATAAATGCCTGACAGTGCTAACTGTATAATGAAGTCAGATGTAGGTAATATGTTAATAGCATAGAGGTATAAACTGGCCATTATAATATCTAGGTGAAGGCCTCTTCCTTAGAGTTTCATTGCAACAGCTGTTATCCGTACACTCCACGAGTCCTCTATGACTCACCAGGTCAGATAGGTCGCAAGGACTGTGTAAACTAAGCACATTTTCCAACACTATAATGATGTATCTAACATTCTAATCTCTTTTAGCAGATTTCTTTTGAGGAAAATCAGCTATTGAGGGCGTACTCAGGATGAGTTTTTCGAAAATTGCCCTCAAATGTCGATCGAGATTTAGAGAGGAGGGAATTAAAATACCTTCGTTGTCATGAGTAGAATCATAAAGTTTTATAGAACCAATATTGTTAAACTTTTGATTTTCTACAATAAGTGTTCTATGCATTTTTTGGTAACTCAAGTATATACGTAATTTCTTTGGTTTCTGTCCCTCCTCTCGACTCATCGGATTTTTCCATATGAATAGAGAATACCTGGTGACATGAGATCACAAGTGTTACTCCACGACTTGGGAAATCTGCTTAATTTACGCAGCCCCTACGTGACGGACTTTTTATTTCAGAGTAAGACGTGTACTTAAACAGAATTCGAAATTTAAGCTCGACTTTAGACCTTAAGTAATACTACTTTGAGTCAACATCGTAAGACTTTCGAGTTAGAGAAAAATGTGACCGCCTTCTATTGTAGGGCATAACTCATTTACAAGATTAATTATGAAACATTTTTTTTTTTTTTTTTGATAGAGACGAACAATTTAGTTGAGAATTCACAATTCTTAATTTGTTGGCACCTTCTCTATACTTCGATCACCTTAAGGACTCCGTTTTTCTTTGCATTTATGTTCGATGCCCAAAGCCGTAACTATATGTTACAAGACCTGAATTCGGTTGGGTAGTTCTATTTTGTACTGCGATGTGACTTTCTGGGATTTTATTTAACCTTAGTACTTCATACCTAGTTATTTAGCATTTTGTCAGAGGTATCAATCCTCTTCAATCGTACGTTAACTAATTGTATTCAAAGAACGATTGGAATCACTGTCAAATTCTGGACCATGGGAATATCTGGATGTCCCACCTGCCTCTGGGCTTGCTCATGAAGGATCATGGTAAAAGATTTCTAGCGTCTGGTATGTCTTTGGACATAGTTCCATTATTGTTGCTAGGGTCATAAAGACTGATTCCTGCTTTCTATGGCCGGAACTGTGGTTGTCTTTCTGTCCATGTCCTAAGGTCATTATAGACTCTCTCCCTGGGGTTGCAACTTAAAACATACTTCCTGACTCTTTTACTAACTCTTGTGGTAATTAAGGGCATCCACTCCGCTGATGAAAATCTTACCCGTCAAAGGAGGTTTCGCCATTTCCAAAGCCATTTTTGAAAGGCTAATATTTCGATGATGTACCTCCGTTTGGGAGGCTCCTGAAGGAAAAGTCCCTAACATCCCATGAGGCAAGATGGTGTCTTTCAAATAAAACCCGGGTTGTCGCCTTATTTGGGTTCTGTTCAGAGTCTGATAGGTTTCGTGATCTCGTAATTTTTTACGTTGTCTAGCAATTGAGCTTCCGCATAACCTCCGTTGACCAAGTAGGACCTGGAATGCAACGTTTTCTGAGACTGAAACATTTAATAATCAGCACATCCACCAGCGGCAATGCAGTTGTAGGGAGCAGAAGTAAGGAGGAGTCCACGTCTGAATTCAGCCTGATGTGACTTGCGTAGCATAACGACGCATCCCTTACACTACTGCTACGACATCATAGCGCTTTTAAAGCGAACTGGTGTACTAGCTTTCTCAGTAGTCATCTATTCTGAACTGGTATGACGTCGGAAGCTGTATCACTATGCTCCAGGCGTTATTCAGTTAATACAATTTGTGGTTAATGATAACATTTTCTGATAAGGATCAAGAATAAGGCCTTGTCCTCTACTGATTTTTAATATTATGCAGAGTGCACTTTCCGAATCAACGCTCCATCCTCAGTGCCTGCTGATTATAGCTGTGTAGTCTGGACCACGACCGCTGGGCGACTGATCAGTGTGCTCTGCATAATATTAAAAATCAGTAGAGGACAAGGCCTTTTACTTGATCCTTATCAATTGGTTCCTCTGCCATCCAGCATATTCCAGAGATAACATTTTCTGAAGTGTAATTGTTGATGAAAAATGACTCCTTGACAAGGTGTTGTAGGTTTAAATAAGTAGTGGAGGATGATTAAATAAATAGGATGCCATGGAGAACAGGAATTTCTGTTTTTGGCAAATTTAAGCAGGACACATTTATGTACACATTACGTAGGAGCGATGAACATTAAAGGACATTTTTGTCCTGTGTCTTCTGTAAAACGTCGACAGCCACAAGCTAAATGCCAAAAGGTAGATGTACATTTGACAGTGGGAACATAGGACTTGAATGGGATCTATAGATATGCCACTATCTTGGTTCCTAAATAGATTACTACTGCATATTTTAAATTATACGATTTGAGTTTGACAGTCTGGTAATAAGTGGAGTGATTTCAGCGACCCACTTTGACTCACTAAGGGTAGAAACTCGGACTGAGTCATATTTCTTCTTGAGGAGTTCGACGACCTTCTTGAGTCATAATTCATTTTTGAGCAAATTATTTGTCTGGGAGTCCTTTGAAGAGCCCCCCCCCCCCTTCTGGAACCGGTTTGCTAAATGCACGTCCCTCGCTGCCCTGGTCCGTTCCCACACTGTCGCCTCTCATGTCTTGACAGCCGGGGATCAGCTGATTTTATGGGACAGCTGTCTTCATTCTCTTCAATGCTGATATATGCTTTCTACCCACGGCCTTTTGTATCTCTCAGCTATTTTAATAGCCTGTTTTGTATATTAATATTCTGTAATGCTTGACTTTATGGAACACTGCGATTTCTTTTCATGACCAGATAAAATCTCTAAACTAGTTTAAAATATTTGTATCGAACCATCTAGTTGGAATTTCGTGGAAGATTAATACTTGGTATTTATACCAAATCTAAAATATAATGAGGATAGTTTGAAACGATTTGTCTGCTAACTTTTTCTAATCGTTTGGGATTTCTATTAAACTATCAGAACATTTTTTTTTCTTTTTCTATACATGTCGGGCTCTTACGACTTCATTCCTTGAGATCATCTATATGCAAGGATAGTTGATTATATGAAGGATGTGTTGCGCCATATTGTCTTTATAATAATGGGCAAATGCGGCGAGAGTTGCATGCAAAATAAGTGTTTGTCCTTCCTTGTTCCTACGCCAGCTGAATGTGTCTGGGTGAATCACACAGAAATCTTTGTTTGAGTTATTGTGATGAGTCTGTTAGGTCCGGCATTACTCATCAGCCGCTCCTTCTCCTATCCACATTTCAAACGGTTTCAACGTTCAAATTCTTCAGAAGGTTCAGGATGTTTAGGGGTTGGAACTCGAAGTATTTTTGTGTGACTAACTACAGAAATTAATAATCAATCAAACCTTCCCGAATTTTGTGAAGACATGCACAATAGGAGTTCTAGAATGTTTGTTATACATTCCGTTTAAGCTGAATTAATTTACATCTGAGAATGTAGATGGGCTGATGAATATTTTAACTTTTAGTCTGTTGGTTTCTTATATACAAAAGAAACATGCGTTGGATCATCATTGGGCAGGTTGCCAAGATAGAGATTCGAGACCACGCCCTCGCTTGACTCCCACAACTTTACTAGCACCACGACACTAGCGCGCTCTTCAGACGAGTTGGTGTTCTAAATTCGCATAATGTTCAGTGGTCGATGTTACAGGATTCAGCACTTCAGGAAAAGAAAAATGTCGTCCTATATTTAACTTTGTTCCGAGGTATTTGAATTTTATAGTTTTCGGCCTTCAGTAACTCCCCCTCCCCCCTCCTCCTACTCATGTCATATTAACAATAAGCTGTTATATTATAAACCAAATTATTTGTGCATAAATACCAAATACTGTTCTCATTGAAATTTTACTTTTCGAGATAAATGCAAATATCCGGCACAAGTGGGAAATCTGCTTAGTTTACTCAGCCCCTTCGTGACGCCTTTTTTTACGCATACTGGCTGAACCCGAAATATATATATATATATATATATATATATATTATAGATTATATATATAATCCATGTTCCTTGCAATACTGCCAATTCACTAGCATACGAAGTAGACGGTGGCTTTTTACCTATTTCTCTCTGACTAGACAGGAGGATTGATTAAAATTGTTCTCATCATGAACATACTGGTTAATGCCTATCATTAGTCAGCTTATACAGGTTACGAAGGGATGGCTGCCTAACAACTCTGGTCTCGAGTCGGATTTTCTGCACTCGTGGTTTTATTGCCGTGAGTGGAATTTTTTATTGTTGGATGGTCTGATCTGAGACGGCAATAGGAAACAACCGATGGATCCTTGTGGCCCTCTTATTTCCTTGTTCCTTCCTGTGAAGTTCACGGGTTCAGTTACCACGTTCAGCCTGTGTAACCAATTACTCTGTGAGACCGGCGCTGACCCATGCGACTTTTAACGTGTTAAGGAGGTTAGGGTTTTCCGAAAGATTCGTTGTGAGCGACACTAAACTTTCAAGTCAATCTTTGCTTCAGTTCTGACTGACAATATTGGCTTTCCCCTGAGACACTTCACCATTTGATTCATGTGTCTAATTCCAGTCCATTAAACCGTCCACTCCTCAAAGACGCACGCTGACGTAGCCTTTGATCCTGTAGCTCAAATAACGTTTTGCGAGGGCGGTGAAAGTGAGACTCGTGGTTCTGATGGCCATCATTCACGGGTGAAATTCCCCCTTGATCGGGCCGTCAATATGGCCGCTAGCCCGTAGCATTAAAGACCATTCATGTTGGAGAGAAGCTCGGACACGAATGCTAAGCACCTCGGGAGGGGGGTGAGCATGCCAAAAGTAAAAGTCCGTGTAGTCGTGGAGACTTGGGCGGAGTAAGTCACGACCAGGAAGTGACCCCTGCCTCTTCCTACTTCTTCAGTCTTAAGACCGGCTGGACTACACTCATCTACCGTTGGAATATGTAGATGAGTCGATATGTCGATGTTAGTACACCCAGGAGCATGAGTACTAACATCGATATAGGTTGCTCACAAAATGTGTTTGGCAACTGGGAGCAAAGCAAAATTCCTTTATGGGTCATTATTGGAGAAAGGTCCTCCCTCGTGGTAGACATACCCTGTTGTCTTCTCTCTCCAAGATGTCTTCACTAGAAGTAGGGAAGTAGTGGATTAGAGAGGTAGGGTCAAATGTAAAATCGAATATCTGCGTTAGTACGAGCAACATCGACAACTGGTACATGTTACATCTTGCCAATGAGTTTCTTCAATCGCTCTTTTACACATTTAATTTCATATTTATCACATTTATGTATTTTATCATGCCTCAGGGTAGCTGATTGATGTAGTTTTATCAGAGACTCTCATCAAAAGATGCCTATTGTAACTCAGCAAAGATGCCTGGTATTTCAATAATAAGGGGCTTTCGATTCGAAATTCCCTCTCTAACTCCCTCTCCCCTCCGACTAGTTCGATTTCAGCCAATAACGAACTTGACCTTTAGTTTTGTATGAAACGCTTATATACCGAGTTTGGTTACAATCAAATGAGAATTGCGGCCGCTAGAACGGTAATAGAAACGGAATGAGGTTCGTATACTTGATATATAATTTTGAAGGGAAATCAGCTATTGAGGTCGTACTCATGTTTTCGTTATCTACTAGGTAGGGTCGATGGATATTTGAGGAAATATTACATAAGTTTGCTATATAAGTAGGAAATATACATGAGTTTTTCTGCTAAAATCTTTAGAATGGCAACCAATAGATAGCCCGTCCCAGTCAGCCTTAGTGGCGTGCAGTGTACATTAATAAATAACAAAAAAAAAGACAATATAATAGTTCGCCAAGTAGATTCGACTTAAACCAATTACATTTCCCACCTGTTGCAATGTCACTCTGACAACGTCATCCACATTCTATTCTCCATTTGTCCGTCAAGTAAAAGCCTACATAAACAGGAATTAAAATGGAACCCGGCGAGGCTATGTTCAGTTTCTCAATTTAGTTCAGAAAGAATTTTTAAAGTCGTGGTTGATTTATTTATACCCAAACCCCGCCTAAGCTACAAATGTGATCACCAACAAAGTCTTGGTGAACTTCTAAGAGAGTTTTGAAAAATTCACGTCATGGCGGTATCCTCAATAACTAATTTTTGGCGAGATGGTGACTAACTTAAGCAACTGTTGCATATCCCCATTGATGCGATTTAAACCAATTGATATATTTCAGTAGATCTCGTTATCCAGTCTTCTCCAAGATAGAGTCGATGGTCATTACAAGATTTTTTTTCGAGTATTGCATCATGAAAACAACCTCAGTAGCAGATTTCTATCAAGCTTATTAAACGAAATGTTAAAATATCACCCATCTGATATTTTATCTGCAATCACCTATCCACCATGTTAAACGTTGTTACGGAAATAATTCTCAATATTTAACAAAGTGACAATTAAGGAGGATATGAACTGTTAGGTTCGTCTTTCTCTCTCGTTCTGAGTGACAGGTCCATTCCAAGCAATGACCACCGATTGAGAAAAATACATAAACCGAATTGTTTGAAAAAAAATATAATCGGTTATAAAGCTTATCCAGGTTAACCTTTGTGAAATGGAGGAAGAAAAAAAAAGAGCTTTAAGACACTAAAACAAATAGATTGGAAAGTTGCATAATTATTGAAGGGCTCATTGAAGATGGAAGGACGCAATGTTTGCTTAGTCTCTGACATCACAGTTCACTGGAGTGATCATTGTCTCCAGGATTAGCAAGGCAAGGCATGCTTTTTTTTTTAGCAGATTTCCCACAATGGAAATCAGCTGTTGAGTTAGTGGACACACCATAGGTGACGAAAATCAGGTATGAAGTTGGTATTTGAGCGCTTTACATAGAACTAAAAAGTCTCATTAATGGCTGAAGTCTGAGGTCTGGGGGGGGGGTGGTTAGGGGAAGGAAAATAAAAAAAAATATCTCTGTTATTATTATTTTTATGAGTCAGATCAAAAATTTGATGTAACCTATTTTGATTAAAAATTAATAAGGGGCTCAGGTTAGCCATGCGAGTTAAAGCCTCGCACCTGTTGACCTTTATGTCACATGACGAACCTAGAGTAGCGAGTTCGATTCTCGCCTGGGCAAAGAAAATTATTTAGTGACAAAATTCATTAAATAACATCCTAAAATCCGACCCTGCTGAAAAAGGGTGGTAATCTGTATATAACCCGTCCCAGTTAGCCTGAGTTGCAAAAAGTGGACGTTTATAAATAATAATAATGATAAAAAAATAATATATTCCAATTGTTTCTCTATTACTTTTTCTGGCTCTCCAATATTAATCGCGATATTTCTATTTTTCAGCTTTCAGTAAATCCCTACTCGTTCTCTCGCGAGTTTCACTTAAAACAGCTATTGTACAAACTTCTAAACCTCTTTTTATAGCATATTTCATTTAAGGGAAGTACTCTTATGAGGTTGTACTCAGGACACAATTTTTCTCAAATGTCCATCGATCCTACCGAGGGATGAGGAACATGAGGTCCGTTCAAAACTATATCTATATATTCTGTTGACGCTCTAGTGGTCGCAATTCTTGTTTAATCATTACCAAACACCATGTTTAACAGTTTTATGTAAAAATAGAGATCAAGTTCGTTAACGGCAGAAATCGGACAGGGGATTAGAGGGGTGTAATTTCGAAAATTCGAAATATCTCTGTTATTATACGTCGGATCGAAAAATTGTATATAACCAATCTTATTAAAAATTTAATGCCCTATATATGTTGTTATGTACATATATTCGCTATATTGATTATTAACCAAGATATTTCCATATTTTAATTGTCGGGCATCTATAAACTCCCACTCTTAATCATGGCATATTAACAACAAGCTGTTATTTCATGAACCACTTCATTCATCAAGGTTAAATTCTAAATATGGTTTTCATTGAACTTTTACTTTGTGAGATACATGCAAATTCGTTGTGTAATTATTTGATCAAATAAGATTTTCCCGTTCTTGTCTAGAAAATGTTGATTTGATCTATGCTATACTTGATATTTAACCGTTTCAGTCAGCACTAAAGATTATATTTGTTATTGGAATATTTTCTATATCATTAATATTAACAGATGTTTGGGTTTTATAGTTCTTCGCCTTCAGTAAATCCCCACTCCTACTGATGTCATATTAACAATAAGCTGTTATATCATCAACGACTTTATTGGAAGCTTAAATACGAAGTCTTGTTTTTCTTGAACTTTTACTTTGGGAAGCACATGGAAATATGTTGTGTGACAACATCATCATTCAAGATGTTACGTTCTGAACTGGAAAATGTTTATTTGATCTATACTGTTCTTGTGATATTTAATCGTTTCATAGAACACTAAAGGGGGGGGGGAGGAATTCGAAAATTCATAATATCTCTCTTGTTATGAGTCGAATCAAAAAATGTTACAATACCAATCTTGTTAAGTTATTGATGCTCTACACATTCTATACATGTTTTGTAGCTTAAATATTTAGCGAGTTATTCTTATTTTCTGCTCGATTTCTGTTTACAGTAAATCCTCACTTCTGCATTAAGGGGGTTTTAATTTAGAAATAGAAAATATATTGGGAGATGAGATCACAAGTGTGTTATGTGAGAACTTGGGAAATCTGCTTAGTGACGGACTTTTCCTTTGCTACTCTATTCCCAATTCAGTTGCGTTTAATATACACTATAGACTTGGTGGTAAGCTCCAAGAATGCAGGTGATGAGGGCGAAGATGAGGGAGGCTAGATCTCTGGACTTGCAGGAATTATGATAATCCAAGTTGGCTTTTATCTATTTGTTTATATATTTTTTTAAAAAAATGCAGTAAGTGTATGTATGAGCAAATTTGTAATAAATTTACTTCAATTAATTGCAAAAAAAAAATATAAAAACACAGAAAAAGGAGACGTACATTAAAAGTAAAAGTCATTTACTTGTAATATTGTTTAATTATAATGCCAGTTGAAAATATGTACTTGCAAGGAAGAAAATATATGTTTATGTAATACAATTATAATGAAAAAAGTGTATATACTATTATTATATTTGATAAGTAAGTATATTGCCAGTATTAAAAAATGTACAATAGTTATTAATTATTGGCCAAATATAAAGGCAGTTAAAGATATTAAGCCAGTAGTAAGAAGTGTAAATAGGTACAACGTAACTCGTGTTACTAGCACACATCTTTAAGTAAATATAAATAAATAAAAATGTATTTATAGATTTAGTTAAGAAATAATTGTATAGAAAACTAGTGAAATTAATACCCTTAGGATATGACAAGAGCGGTATTTACTACATATTAGTTGATATTATTTAAGATATAGAGTAAAACAGGGACTTGGTAAACAGCATTATACTACTACTAGCTCAGATACCCGGCTTCGCTCGGGAATTCATTTGAGGCTGAATGGTGATGGTATTTTTTTGGGAGGCTTTACTTTACACAATATTTTGACATTTACCAGTCCCAGTGTTTAGGGATATTACCCGTCGTTTCTGTGGATTTGTTAATAATAAAATTATTTTTTTATGTAAAACTTCACTGTCCTCCGTATTGTCATATTTCCAGTTTCCTGTGCATTATGTATAGATTTGAATTATTAAGGACAAAATATTAACATACATTTGAATTAATTTTTCCCGGTGTTGTACCTGGTAGTTCATATTGAAAAGAATTGTTGAGAAAATTTCTCTAAATAACAAAATAAACAACTTTTGCCATGTGCATATTTGCAGAAAACCCAATAGAAAACGAAATATTGCTATTTTTAAGTTCTGGCTTCCCTTATAACCCCCACTCTTGCCCGTCCCTAGAAATTTTGGTATGGCTTGTTATAATGAAAGCGTAAGTGCTAATACATATACCGAGTTTTATTTATTTCGGTTGGGCCATTGGTCCAAATAAAATTGTTCACTTCCGCTATAGGTTTTAGCGTATATCTCGTTTATAATTCGGTTTACGAAAAAAGTGTATATAACAAAAGTTACTCTAAATAACAAAATAAACAACTTTTGTTATGTTCATATTTGCCGAAAAACCAATAGGAAGCGAAATATCTATATTTTTAATTTCTGGCTTCCCTTATAACCCCCACTCCTGTTCGTCTCAGAGGATATTAATATAGCCTAAAGTCTAAGTTGGGTTAGTAGTAATATACATACCAAGTTTCATCAAATTCGATTCAGCCGTTTATGCGTGAAAAGGTAACAAACAAATAATAATAAACAAACAAACAGACACCAAAGAAACAAAATGCAGTTATGGTGTCTAGGACATGTGAAACGAAAAATTATCGTGAAATTTCGTGAAAAAAATCAATGTACAGACAGAGGTTACAATATATATATAGATAAAGGGCATAATTACCAAGTTGTTGATTGCCCAAATCATATTAATCCTAATCCTACTATACATTTGCTGCAGACGGACGAAAGGGGTTGTGATTTCTTAACAGCTCTTATCAGTGACTCTTTATCAGAGAGGAGACAAGGAAGGAGGGAGGCGTGTAATCTGCTACTCGGTCACAGGTAGCGGCAATCACTGTGAACATACTCTGCTCCGTTAGCCGGCCTATCACTCTTCTCTATAGAATCCTCTATACAGCTACCCACATCTCCCACGCAGTCACACTACTCAGTTTGCCCAACGGTTTTCATAACGTTTTCTATCAAAACACACACAAAAAAGAAGCGTAGCAATATGAAAAAAATTTTTTTTTTCTCTGTATCTATTGCCTTTGTGCTGTAATTCCATTACATGAAGTATGTGTGAGCTATGAGCACTGTAAAAGGTTAGTTTGATAGTCACTACATTTCCCTAATTTATTATTGATCGTTTGCAAAACTAGTATTTATAGTCAGTATTGATTCAATTCACTATTAGCAGACTTAGGGGAAATTGAGGTGGCACTCATGATGTGATTTTCAAAACATTTCTTCTAATATCCATCGATCTAGGAGAAAACTAAAATGTGGTGCGTTTAAAAAATTATATATATATATATATATATATATATATATATATATATATTCCCCCGCAATTCTTATTTGCTCGTAAACAAACTCGATATATAAGTGTTTCATTCAAAACCAAAGGTCAAATTCGTTAATGGCTGAAATCCGACAGGTAGAAGGGGGAGGGGTTGGAGTACAAGGAATTTAAGTGTTGTACATATCAAATTTCCTCTTATGGAAATATAGATAAGTGCAATAGTTATGTGTAATAGTTTTTAAGTATCTTTAGTCTTGCCCTGAGGAAGAGAAAATAAAGATTCTCGAAATATCGGCCCAAACTAAGATTTTTTCACCAACATTGACCAAAACTCCAAAAAGAATAAGAACACCATATATATATCTGGAAACAGAATATAATTTGAGATGAGATCAGATGTTTGTCATGCCAGCACGTGGGAATTCTGCTCAATGTACGACAATCCCTTAAAGGAAATCAGTTATTGAGGCTGTACTCATGACTTGATTTTTGAAAAATGTCCTCAAATGTCCATCGATCCTATCTAGAAGATGACGAACATGGGGTCGTTTCAAGATTTTTTATATATGCTTCTCTGTTACGGCTCTAATTTTTGTTTGATCGTTTCCAAAGTCGATATTTAAACGTTTTAGGTAAAATTAAAGATAAAGTACTTTCATGGCTGAAATCTGACTAGAGCGAATGGGGAATTTCGGAAATTCTTAATATTTCAGTTATTATGCGTCAAATCAAAAAAATGTGTTGAAGCAATCTAATTGAAAATGTAGTTATGCACGTTTTTTTCATTATCTTAATTATTAACGGAGATAATAATCGAGTCCCTGCGTGACGCACTTTTTTTTTAAGTGGTAAAGGTTTAGGATATTGTTTAATTTAGGGACAAACAAAATCACTGAGCAATGGTTTTTCGATATGCAGTTTATGATAGACATTCTTCATATATTGCCCGCGTATTTCAGTATACATTTCCTATTGTCGGAATACATCATAAAATCAGCTACATAGAATATGAATTTAATGCTCTGATCTTACGTCAAATTTCGGAGTTTGTTGCTGACCTACTTTAAGCAGTTACGATAAAAAAAAATGTAAAACACTTATTATTTTGGGAATATCTCAAGGATGCATCCTTGGCCCTTTTACATATTACCTAGTTGTGGTTTCCCATTAATACGGATCACGTATCTTGCGGTTAATGCCCTCCAGATGACCCTTACCAATAGTCTCAGACGATCCTAAACGGTTTAAGGCTTTGGATGATGTTACTTAACGTTATTTACGACTGAATCGTAACAGAACGGGGTAGAAATTGGGTTACATTTATGAAATTTAATAGAAATATGTAGCTTAAAATTGTTGTTGTACCAACATCAGACTTTGAATGATACCTTGTTACTTATAACAGTTCAGAGTACTAGTTGTATGTTCAATTTGAAATAATAGTAGGTGGTTATTCTTTTCTGTTAATTCATTTTTTTTGTACATTTTGAAACAAATAAAAAGTAGAATAGTGTACTACCTGTAGATTGAGATACCTGATGAAACCAATGATTCTCCCCAAGTAAGACTAACTCTCAGCATTATCCGTGCATTAGGATATCTTTGCTTAACAGAATTAACCGTGGATTAGAATTTTACTTGGACAAAGATATTCCAGTTCTTCCTATAGACTAAGACACCGGTTCCTTCCGGCAATATCTCCAGATTAGTATATATATTCCTAGTGCTATTCGAAGGTTAGGATATCTCTTCCTGGCGCTATACGAAGATTAGGATATCTCTTCCAAGTGCTATTCGAAGGTTAGGATATCTCTTCCAAGTGCTATTCGATGGTTAGGATATCCCTTACAAGTGCTATTCGAAGGTTAGGATATCTCTTCCAAGTGCTATTCGAAGGTTAGGATATCTCTTCCTAGTGCCATTCCAAGATTAGGATATCTCTTCCAAGTGCTATTTGAAGGTTAGGATACCTCTCCCAAGTGCTATTTGAAGATTAGGCTATCTCTTCCAAGTGCTATTCGAAGGTTAGGATATCTCTTCCAAGTGCTAATCGAAGATTAGGATATCTCTTCCAAGTGCTATTCGAAGATTAGGATATCTCTTCCAAGTGCTATTCGAAGGTTAGGATATCTCTTTCAATTGCTAATCGAAGATTAGGATATCTCTTCCAAGTGCTATTCGAAGATTAGGATATCTCTTCCAAGTTCTATTCCAATGTTATTCAAGACGAGAATTTTCCTGTTTCCGGTTCTAGACTAGAATATTTCTCTTTGTCAGTGCTCTGCCTAGTTTAGGAAATCACAGCTTTCTACCCTTATCCGTAGACATCTTTCCTCCTTCTATTCCCAGATATTTCGTGCCTCCTGTTTTTATACACAGACCCAGAAATCGCTGTTTTCTTGAACTGTCCAAAGATAAGAAGATATCCTAGACATAGAAGGATATATCTCTTTCCAAATACTATTGACAGACCTGGATTCGCATTCTTTCCAGTGTTATCCGTAGACCAAGATATCTTTCCTTACCAGACCAAACCATATATATGGATATCCTTTTTTACCCATACTAACAACGGTGAGGATATTCCGGCTTCCGGTTTTATATATAGATACTTCATCTAGGTTAGGAAATCTGAACCACCAACTCCTAATCATAGTCTAGGATATATCTACTCCCTCTCCTTTATAACCCCAGACCTGCCTTCCTGCCTTATCCGTAGACTAGGATATCTCTCTGTACCAGAGCTGTCCATATATATTAGGGTATCCTTTGTTAGGCTTAGTTCAACCAAGGTGAACATTTTCCGGCTTCCGGTTTTATATATTGAATATGACATCCCTTCCTCACACTACTGCCCCTAGATTAGGAAATCCCAATCTTTAACTCATAAACTAGGAAATCCTGCCTCCACTTGGTATCTTCAGATGGACCTTCTTTCAAGATTTAACCCTGAACGAGGATAACACTCCTTCCAGTACTATTCACAGACTTCAATTACTTTTTCTGACAGTGTTATTCGTGGACTAGTATCTCTCTCTTTATCTTTACTATCCATAGGTGAGGATATCCTTTGTTACCAGTATTAACCAAGGCGAGAATATTCCAGCTTCCGGTTTTATATATAGAATACGATATCCCAGCCTCCAACACCTATCCCAGACGTCATCAATGTAATAATTCCGGAACTGCCTCCTAGTTCTATCCCTTAGCAAGTATATCTCCCCTTTCCATTGTTATTCGCAGACCAATATGGATAACCTATATCACTGAAGGGGATATAGGTTATCCATAAACCTATATCACCATAATTTCCCCTATAAGAGGATATCCTATCGTTCCCGGATCTACCTATAGCAGCTTCCCAGAGTTGTCCGTAGACTGGGAAACAGCTGACTGGTGGAACTGTTCGCAAGTCCTGTTTATGCTCCACTTACTCCAGCCTGACCTCCCTTCGAACCTTCCTCTCTGCAGTACACAGCCCACCTCCACTATTACCAATATAATCCAAACAGAACCAACAAATACACTAAATAAAGGAACCAATATATTGGTATTGCTATATATTAATGTCCTTTATGCTCCTATGGCTAATTGGGGTTGGTTATCTCCCTTTTCATATTTCTTTAGTTAGTAATTCAGGAATTTAATTGCTATAGCCCACTTGGGAATCGACCCCCACGACTCTAGGTTTAACACATTTTTTTAATACCAACACCTTAACGAATCAATTTAACTACTACCTTTAAATGGTATTTTTAGTTCCGAATTTTATTTGACTCATCAACTTATTGACTAATTTTACAAATCCATCCGTAAATGCATTATTAAATTAAACACATATGATGTTATTTGGTTGATAGGAGTACCGTATGAAATCAAGCATTTTATCAGTGCATACAGCTTATAGCCTTTGAAAGGTTTACAAAAATTATTTCTTGATTTATAATTTTAAACATTTAACGACGCCAATAGCATGAGTTTTAATTATATTTATCTCAAATATAAATGTATTTGTGTCATTCATGGACAGAGTAAAACAATAAGATTTCTCACGTACTGGAAAAGTGGCTTTTAGTGGGTCAAGTGCTCTAAGGAAAAGTCTCATTAGTAAGAGTGGGGGTTTACTGAAAATTAAAGACTGAACAATGTAAATGTCTCTGTTAACATTAAAGTTAGAAAGTAACAAGTGTAAAAATATAAATTTGAAACAAGATGGTACATTTTTTGAGCACGCACCTAATAACTAAGATATTACGTCTTTTTTATTTTACCCCTTCCCAAAATCTCCTTATTCGATAAATACAATACATCGAACTTGAGCATGAAAAAAGAACCACAAAAAACTGGACTTATTGCAAATGTGAGTTGAGTAGCAGTGGGGTTCGAATACTTAAAAATGCACACATCTCAGTTAATATTTGAGTTACATAAAAACATAGAAATATAATTGTAGATAACTTAATTTGCAATAAGAATGATTACATAATATTTTTCGATCCTATTGTTCTACTCTAAATTCTTCCTTCACCTGGTCCGATGTCAGCCGTCAACGAGCTTCTCTTCTATAGTTTTGCATACTAGAACGGTAGCAGACTAATATATATATATATATATATATATATATATATATATATATATATATATATAATTCTAGCGTACGTGTGTATGTCACTGAACTCCTCCTAGACGGATGGTCCGATTTGATTGAATTTTTGAAAATTTTTTGTATTGGTAATGTAATGAAATGTTGATATGTTTATCTTACGTATGTCCTTAGAGTTTAAGTATGTCATTTAAATAAACATGTTTTCAGCTGCGAGAGGTTTTCACTTTCAGACATTGTTATTTATTGTCCAAATTTATCTTAATTTGATTTGAATGTTGCAATTATTTTATTTTCTTTATTTATATTTATGTATTTGCGTTATTATTGTTGAGGGTTTTTATTTATTTCAGTTATTGGTCTACAACTGTTTGTTTTTATGAACGTGTAGTGCGCATTCTACCAGATAATCACAGAACTAAAACGTCTTCTTTTCCTTCCCTCATTTTTCGTTTTCTTTTTGCGTACCAAGTTTTTGCGATATTTTATTTACAGTTTGTTTTTAGGCAAACGTGCGTATAACAAATGTTGTTTTTTGCGTTATTAAGAGTCGATTTTTTTTTAACATAATATTATTAAATTTGATATCCTAATCGCTTGATACATAATGCAGGACAACGTCTGCCGGGTCCGCTAGTATATATATATATATATATATATATATATATATATATATATATTTATATACATATATATATATATATATATACAACATATATATATATATATATATATATATATATATATATATATATATATATATATATATATATATATAGTATCTTTAATAAACGAAATTATAAACAAAAACTGGAAACAGCCAGCAAACCAAAATGCCTTATTCAAATAATACACCTTATTACTTAAATATATAATTTTGGTCAGACGTCATTTTCGTCATTTAGGTAGGATCGACGAACATTTGTAGACGTTTTAAGAAGATCGCGCAACGAGTACAACCTCAATAGATGGTTTCCTTTAAGGCAAATCCGCTGAATTTACTCAAAAGCCATACTACAGACAAGAAATAACGCAATGAGTTAATTAAATAAATAATTTTGTAATCTATCAATACTTAATTGATTGTTAGTGTAACAACAAAACATTATAATTAAACGTATGTGATATACTTTGTTTGGTAAATACATACAGAAAATAAAGCCCCGCTGTGTACGAATTGTACACAATAGAAAAAAAAGATTTATATATATATATATATATATATATATATATAAAATAGTGGACCCGACAGACGTTGTCTTGCATGATATTTCAAGCGATTTGGATATTAAAATTCACTCAAGTTGATCCAGCCGTTTAGTTGCAGTGTAGATAAATATCCTAGATACCGACTGCAGCGCCATCCGCAAACTAAACTATCCAGGGCGTCACCCAAACACATAAAAAAATTCATTCAAATCGGTCTAGCCGTTTTATATATATATATATATATATATATATATATATATATATATATAAATTTGAATAGGCCTCATTTTTAGCAGATTTCCTTTAATGGAAATCAGCTATTGAGGTTATACTCTTGACGAGATTTTTGAAAAGTCAGAATAGGCAGTGAGATGAGATTAGTAGTATGTCTTACCAACAAGTGGGAAATCTGCTTAGTTTACACGGCCCCTGCGTGTCAGACTTTTTCCTCATCTCCTAGGATCCATGGGCATTTTGATGATTTTCTCTCTCTCTCTCTCTCTCTCTCTCTCTCTCTCTCTCTCTCTCTCTCTCTCTCTCGAAAATCACATCATGTCATGTGTACAAACCTCATTAGCTGATTTCCCCGCAATGTGCTAAAATATAAACGTTAATAATTCAGCTTCCTTATTGCATATTATAGAAGACGTAACCATTTGGTTTGTGAGAATAATCTAATTTCTAAATCGGCAGACTGATTACAGAACAATAAGCGTGCTCATAGGAATGCTTGGATTATAATTGTGCTCTGTTAACTGATGCCAGCTTTGTTATCTAACTGCGGGGGGCCCCGGGCAGAACTAATCATTTCTTCCGCTGGAGAGAGGTTACCTCCATCGCTTCTCCCTCATAACCTTTACTTCCCGATTTTATTCTGATAATCAGGAAGTGAAAGTGATTTGTATTGGATTAACAGATTAAAAAAGTATCTCGCCCGCCAGCTACGCAATTAGAGGTTTTTCAAAGGTGCCTACAATTTAGGGAGTATGTTTGAGTTTCAAATCATAGTCCTTAAACAGCTGTTCACAGTCCGGCGAGTTTTAGAAATAAAAAAGTCCGTCCAGCAAGGTCTGCGTAAACTAAGCAGATTTCCCACGGTATGATATAACACACTTGTGACCTCATCTTACAACAGATTCTCTATTTATCCTTAAAATAATACTTGAGTTAGCAAAAAAATGCAAAGAGCAACAAATGTAGAAAATCAATAGTTTAACAAGATTGTTTCTCTTCTTGGACATTTTATGGTCCGATATCGGAAAACAAGATATATTGAATTTGCTAGCCCCCCCCCCCCCGTCACTCTAATTTGGTAACGATCAAACAAAAATTGCGACCGCTAGGTCGTTAACAGACAAATATACGCTGGTTTATATAATTTTGAACGGGCCTCATTTTCTTCATCTCTTGGGTTGGATCGAATGTCATTTGAAAATATGCTTTGAACATTGTGTCATGCATACAACCTCTATAGCTGATTTCCCTTATGGAGAATCTAACACGTAGAGCAGAGAATTTGCCCGTTTAGACTCAAGTAGCAGTTGAATAAAACCAGTTATGTGGTTATTATAATAGTAACATTACAATAATTAAAGTTATTTGAGCTTTAAAGTTAAGTACGTTAAGAATTTAAAATATATAATCAAAGCATCTCGAAATATTTAAGGAAATTGTTGGCAGGCCATATAGACACCAAAGAAAAACTTCAGATAGCTCGGTTAATATCCGTGTTAGGGGGGAAAAAATTAATAGCAACAATTAGGAACAAAATTGGTTATATTACATTTTCCGATCCGACCCGTAATAACGGAGATTAACTCTGGATTAATTGGGGTAACCTAAAAAAATCATATTTTAATATTTAAAAAAGAAGAGAGCAATAAGCTTTATATTCAGCAAAAAGTCGAGAGACTTCTTTCGGCCACTGTTTAAAGAGTCAAAAATAATGTCTTTTCTCTTCAATATAAACTGCTCAAAAATGAATAGGGATATTGGCTGTTTTGTGGTATGTATGGGGCCTAGCATATTTTTTTTTATTTTTATTATAAATATCATTAATATTTATTAGATATTATTGTCTTTTTTCCTCCATAAAAAAGAAATTTAATTAAGATCGATTTAATTAAAATTAATAAGATAAGAAAAATAACCAATATCCCTATTCATTTTTGAGCAGTATATATGTACCGAACGATATTGTTTATGAAATGAAACATGAACTTGTTTTACGGATATAGTATAACACACATAACTATAAGACATGTTACATGAATATGTTTCGACACCCCAAACACAAACATAAATACTTCTAGAAATGTGTCTCATTTTCAGGGGTAAAAATCTTTAAAGCACTCCCGTGATTTATGAAATCTATTAATAATATTCTTTGTTTAAAAATAAATTAAAGAACTCCTGAAGTCTGAAGGATGTTTTCATCATAAGATGAATACTATTCGAATGTTCAAGTATTAAATCAAATTATTATACAAAACATTTATCATAAAAGTCGGTCACCAAATAATTTATGATCTGGTACATTGTCCCTTTAACGTGGGAACTAAGTTTTATTTATATAAACTGAGTGTTACATTATTAAAAGTCCGTCACGCAGGGGCTGCGTAAACTAAGCAGATTTCCCTCGTGAAGTTTAGTAATAGATAAATATACATACTGCTAACACAACAACACCGTGAATAAATACAAACGGAAATAAGAAATGTTTCATCCAATTTCAGGGGGTCACCAGGGCATATTTGCATGTATCTCGTATAATAAAGGTCTCTTGAATACAATTTTTGGTATTTAAACTTTTAATAATTTGATTTATTATGCAGCAGAGTATTGTTTACGTAACTTGAGTAGAAGTGGCGGTTTGCTGAAAACTGAAAAATGCAAATATCTCGGTTAATATTCAAGATAGAGAATAAACGTATATAACAATATTTATAGTAAATTTAATTTGCAATAAGATTGGATATATACAATTTTTCGATCCGAAGCATAATCACGGAAAGATTTGGAATTTTCGAAAATCCCCCCTCTTTAACCCCCCCATCCCTCTGGTCCGACTACTACCATTACTGAACTTGATCTGTCTTTTTACATAACACGACTGATGAAGATAAATTCAATGTTACGATTTTTTAGTTAGTGAGCTTAAAGGAAATTATACTTTATCTTCCAATAATATGTTCCTAAGATTTATGATGCATTTAGAACATCTTTATTTCCCTTCATATAGTAGTAAAATTTAAATCTTCAAAGCATGAATGAATTGTCTCCGATTCATTGAGACAAAGATACAGTTTGTAGCTATCAAATGAAATAATTTTAAATGGGGCGAAGCAAAACATTTCGCGCAGTTTAATAGAAGTATAAGGAAATCCCGTGGTTTACATATAAGATTTTTTTTCGAATTGTAATCACTTGAGAAAATCAAAAGTCAGATTAAGGTCTGTAATAGGCGCACTACCCAAGATCCGTAGAGCTATTAATGTAACCTTAATAGCAAGACAATTAATGTTTGATTTTATTTTTAGGAATTAAAAAAGTAAATCACTGAGATCGGGACGGTATAATGTTTCGCCCGGGTTAGATATATACAATAAATCCTGTGTCCCCCATTACGAAACCATGGCCTGGATCGTGAGAAGCGTTTCTTCCCTAGCTTCACTTGATACCTAATTAGTAGATAATAAATAACCGGCTTATATTTTATAGCAGCCATCCCGGGAAATGCCTCGGGGGAGAAAAAGAAATTATATAAATTGTTTTTTTATAATAAATAAAAGAAACATAACCAGGAACTCTGTAAACTAAACAGTCTCTGGAATGGAACAAGCATATTGTATACTCAGTTTCATCCATGTAAACAAGCTGAACATAAAGCATTTAGGAGTATATAGTTTCTAAATCACTTGAGCAGGAAAAAAACTATTTCACAACCAAAATTAATAGGTATTAGTTATAACAACCTTAAAAATCAATAAATATAATTTCGACGGAAAATGTTTATATTCTGAGGTTGTGTTGGATATTTTGGACAAATAGACTTTCAGTACTTCAGGTTGGTCTCGATAGTGCGCATATGAGCAACTGCAAAGAAGATAAGTTTTACATTTCCATTATAAGTTCACAAATAGATGAACTAAAGTTGGATACGGCTGACCATGTGATCCTCTAATGTCCGCGTTTCAAAGCCATGCGTATTCGGCTAATGAGTGCTTTCTCACATGTGAACTGGCCTCCTGAGGTATCCCATATGTTGGTAAAGGACGCAGATAGATTTTCAGCCTTCATGACCTTTGCCCAAGAGGTGTTGAAAACGAAGTAAAAATGTATTTATTTGTAAATTGTATGTATTGTTTATGTGAGTTTAGGTTAGTATTTAGGTGTGTAGGCTAGTTAATTAGGCTCTTGCTGCCACTTCTCTGAAGGCAGAGGAGTTGCAAGCTGCTGGTTCCCCTAGGACTTTTCGGACTTAAACTAAATCTCCCAAATATTGCACTCTCTAGCTGTGCTCGGCGAGCTAGGCTAAATTACCTGGCCCAATTTATCTATTCAACATTTTATATCTCTTAATAAATGGGGACCACTGGAATGGGGAAACCCAAAGGTACAGCTGGGGCAGAAAAAAAAAAAGCTGATCTAAAGAAAATACAAATACTAATAATATTCTAGTTGGCGCACTGTAAAAATATTGTCGAGAATCTTGTTAATAAAAAATAGACATTTTTCAGTAATAATGGAGGCGTTTTGATTTTACATTCTAATTCTTCAGTACATTTCTACTACTTCTGGTTCGATCTCTACCGTTAACTGTCTTGGCTTATAGTTTAGCATATAAAAACGTTCAAATATCGAGTGTTGAACGATCAATCACAAATTGTGGACATTACAACGTTTTATATATACATATATATTAAACTATATGTGCTCGGATTGGTTTTTTGACAGGAAATATATTCCTTATAGATGATGTTTAATTGTAATAAATGCTATCCATGATTATGGTTTGAATTATTCAAAAACGGTAAGTCAAAAAGTGGGGGAGTGTAATTAGGAACACATTTTCATTTATTCTAGGAAACTAAAATTTCTGTTCCACTAGTCCCCATAAGTTAGCCTTTAGGATTGGCTATTCTGAAAAAACAAATACGTCGTGGAGCGAAGTGTAATTGTAAACATTGAAGTTTTACCATAAAAATACCATCATTAGTCAGTCAAGAATGATTTCCCGGGCATCACCGGGTACCCAAGCCACTATATAACACACACACACACACACACACACACACACACACACACACACACAAATTAGTTAAGAATTTATTTTTTTATCAACCAAATTATCTATATTTTTGCATTTTAAGCCTTCAGTAAACGCCCCACTCCTGTTCTTGCGGTTTACCTTTACAACTATTATATCACTAGCCATCTCATGAATATGAATACATGATGTATACAATAGAAAATGTTCAATTATTCAAATAAAACTACACATATTTATCATAAACATCGGTCAATAAATAATTTAAGATTATGAACACAGTCTCTTTAAGGTGGGACAAATTTCTCATTAATTTAGAAATATTGTCATCCTTTAATAAGTTTGAATGTCAATAAATTGAAAAATACATGTTGTATATTTAGAGCTGTATAAAGATTGTTAACCAAATTAATTTATTATATATAATTATTTAAACTGCTAGAATTTACAATTATTATTATTATTAACGTTGACTTTTTGCTTTTAGTTGGGGTGGATTATCTACAGGTTACCACCCTTTTCTAGCCAGGGTGGGACTAACGATTTCATTTAATGAGTTCGTCACTAATTAAATTTCTATTGCCCAGGCGGGAATCGAACTCGCTACTCTAGGTTTACCATGTGAGATTAAAGGCAACGCTTGAACTCACATGGCTAACATGACCCCCAGAGGGTTTTATAAAACGCATTCATTGAATTTGAATTAATTCTATAATGGATGTAGTGTATACTACAAATGTTATTTAAAAAAAAAGAACATACTTACATAACATTAGTAAATATTTTATAGAAAATAAGAATATTTTACGTGTCCTATTATGTTAATATTTAATGGAAACCAATACATTTCATTTCATGTCCTGTTTAGGGTCATGATTTCATAGGTTCCTTATTTAGGGTGAAATAGAGTATGAAATGTGAGATGACGTCATAAGTCCAGCACTAAATGGCACATCTGCTATTCAGACTGAGAACTGCTTCAGTTTTCCTAGAAAAAATACTTCTAAGGTAGAATTCCACGATTTCTTTTCTTATCTCTGGCCAAGGTTGTGGCCCGCCTCTAATCACCTGGAACACTACTCCCTCTCTTGAGTTCACTCCCTTTCATGAAATAATTCTATTTTAGAAAATTTCTTGAGGGGTTGTTTTACTTTCTATTATGCAATTTAAACCTTTTTTTTTTTTTTTTTTTTTTTTTTTTAAACTTCCAGCTATACCTGGAATTATGTACAATTTCCGTTTCGAAAGGGAGGTGATATATAAGTGATTTTGAAATAATACATAATTTACAGGACTAATTTTTTACGGCTTTCTTTCTTTTCTTCAGGGAAATCAGCTATTCGAACTCAGCTATCGAACTCATGACGCGATTAACTAATAATTGACTCAAATGTTCATCGATCCTACTCAGGAGATGACGAAAATGAGGTCCGTTCAAAACTGCTCTGGCGGTCGCAATTTGTTTGCGATCGATATTTAAACGTTTAATGTAAACTGAAGATTAAGTTTTTTAGTGGCCAAAATCGGACCAGTGGGAGGGGGGGGGGATTTAGAGGGAAGAAATTTCGTAAATTCGAAATATCTCCGTTATTATGCGTCGGATCGAATATTTGTATAGAATCAATCTTATTGCAAATGTAATGTTCTATACGATTTCTTATTATAGTATGTTCTTATTCACTAAGTATTCACGGTGGTGTTAAGTGCTAATAGTATGTAGATTTCTCTATTGTATAACTTCACGTGGGAAATCTGCTTAGTTTACGCAGCCCCTGCGTGACAGACTTTCTTATCTCCCACCAAGAATCACATGAGAAATACGATTCAGGACGTATTCAGGGAATCAGGTTTAGAAATGATTCAGCCAACAACTTTTTTTCTCAACTAGGAAACCACTTAAAATTCAAATTGATTTAAGCGTACATTCTGACAAATATAGTTATTTATTATACAAGTGACGAAAGTAGATCATTTTACAACTCGAGTGAAACGTTTACCCACACGAGCGAAGCGAGTGTGGTAATTTCATGAGAGTTGTAAATTCTACTTTCGTCACGAGTGTAATATTAAATTTTTTCTGTAATCGTGTAATACATGATCAGATCTAACCAGAATATGAACAAAATTAGGATGTTGTGAAGATTATGGTATGCTGTTGGTAGGTTATAAGCATGGTTGTGAAAGGTTATAAGCATTGTTATTAAACAACTAGTGATGATTGTGAAGTAGTGCAGTTATAAACAAGTGCAGGTTATAAACAAGGAAGGAAATTATTATTATATTTAAATTTTAAAATATATTGATTATTTCCATCAATAATTCATTCATATTTCAATTTATTTTTTTAAAATAAATTCTTACAATGTTAAGAAACATTTAAAAGCATTTAATTTCCAACTTCAAATTATTTTTTAATTTATTCTTATTACTAATTAAGAAGGCAATTCACTTTCTTTACTCTATTGCAAAATGTTTCACTTTCTTCACTCATTTCAGTTTAGTAATGTTACCATTATTCAACGATTACAGACAAAAAGTATTATTCTAAATATAATAATAATTACCTTCCTTGTTTATAACCTTCACTTGTTTATAACTGCACTACTTCACAATCATCACTAGTTGTTTTACAACTATGCTTATAACCTACCAACAACATACCATAATCTTCACAACATCCTAATTTTGTTCATATTCTGGTTAGATCTGATCATGTATTACACGATTACAGAAAAAATTTAGTTTTATACTCGAGACGAAAGTAGCATTCTTTATAGTGTGAATGTCTAGAACTAAAGTCAAAATATACGAGGTACATCTGGGTCTTTACATATGACTCCAAAGTTGAGAAGTCATCTTGTGAATTATTGAAAGCTAGGCGATGAAGTACAGTATAACGCGAGTAAATTCAGTATATACCGCTGAATTAATGACTATAAGCCCAGTTATAATCGATATGGAATAACTGCAAAAAGATTGATTTGTAATCCCCGCAGGATTGAAACATTTTCGAAAAATCGAAATATCTTGGTTAATATTTAATATAGTAAATACATGTATATGACAATATTTATAGAAAATTAAATTTTCAATAAGATTGGTTCTATAAAATTATTCGATCCGGCGCATAATGACAGAGATATTTTGAATTTTCAAAATTTACCTTCTAACCCGCCCCCTCCCATAGGTGCGATTTCAGCCATTAACTAACTTGGTCTTTAGTTTTGCATGAATAACTTATATATCGAGTTCGGTACCGACCAAGAGCAGTCAACAGATATATATATATATATATATATATATATATATATATATATATATATACATTTTACTCTGAATGGACCTCGTCCGTATTTTCGTCATCCAAGATTTTAGTAATCCACGAACTAAAGACGGGGGGGGAGGGGCGACCAACAGAACTTATTTGCATGTACATCGTATAATAAAGGTCTCTTGAAAACAATATTTGGTATTTAAGCTTCAAATAAAGTGGTTTATTATGTAACTGTGTATTATTTATGTGACATTAGTAGGAGTGGGGGTTTGCAAAACGCTGAGAACTATAAAAATGCAAATATCTCGGTTAATATTCAGGATAGAGAATAAATGTATATAACAATATTTATAGTACTTTTAAATTGATATAAGATTGGTTCAATATCACTTTTCGATTCGGATTATACTAACGGAGATATTTCGAAATTCTCACCCTTTAACCCTCCTCTCCCAGTGGCCCGATTTCTGCCATTAACAAACTTGACCTTTATTTTTACATAAAACGTTTAAATATCGAGTTCGGTAATGATCAAACGAAATTTGCGGTCTCTAGAACGTCAACAGACAAATATATATATACAATTTTGAACGGATCTAATTTTCGTCATCTCCTGGGTAGGATTGATGGATATTTGAAGAAATATTTCGAAAATCGTGCCATGAGTACGACCTCAATAGCTGGGTTCCCTTGCGGGAAATCTGCTAGAAGTAGCTGTCGGGCAGCTAATTCAAGAACGAGATGTTCCAAAGAGGTAGGCAGCTGGAGGCCCAGCTAATGAGTTGATGGGCAGGAGGAGCCCACTTCGAGACCCGTGGGAACCGGCTACTATTACCTTTGCATCGGCTCTTTAGCAAACTGGTTTCTTCATCCTATCCGATCTAATAATAAAGGAATGAAACGAGGTCACGTAATAGAAGTGTAACTCGTTAACGAGTCGATCCTTATCTACCAGAACGTAACTCTGAGAGGTTATGAAGGTTTATCTACGCCATGGAGAGCTCCCATAGAGTAATCAAGTTTCAAGGCCGTCTAGTTTCAATAGCTTAGTATGAGAAAAGATAAACTTATAATGGAAGTGTAAAACTACCTTAAGTTCTTTGCAGTTGCTCATATGCGCACTAGACAAACCTGAAGCACTGAAAGTCTATTTGTCCACAAAATCCAGCGCAACCGCAGAATATAAGATGTTTCCTTCGAATCTTTATTTATTGATTTTTAGGGTTGAGGTAACTAATACCTATTAATTTTGGTTTTGACATGTTTAAAAAAAATCATTTAAGAATTACGTAAAGAAATTGAAAAACAGAGAAATAAAATAATTACATTTTCAGAAAGAAGGAAAAGAGCTGTAACGTTGAGTGCTTGTACCACTTTCTGGATTTCCAAAATGAAGTCTTTCAATAAATTTCTGCTAAACTTTATAAGGAGTTTACATCAGTTCGTTAAGGTTAGAATTACCTGGCTTAGCAAGGTCTTTATTTATGAATTATAACCTTTGATATTTATTAGTGGTTATTAAAAAAAAAAATCGTCTGAACTGTTTTTGGAGCATCAATATTTGAGAGGAGAAAATAAAATAAAGTCCGTCACGCAGGGGCTGCGTAAACTAAGCAGATTTCCCACGTGAAGTTTTACAATAGAAAAATCTGCCTAATAACAACTGTAATAGAAAGAAACCTCTAAACCTAAAACATTATTTAGGCCGTAATAACCCAGTAGTTTCTAGCCCCGAAACACAGTTAACCTAACCTCTAAACCTATTCACGAGGGACGGATAGTTATGGAAAAGGCCGCCAGAGCTCTCGGCGGAAAGTCTGAACATAGCCTACTGGTACCACACGCAGAATACAAATGCAAATATCTCGGTTAATATTCAAGATAGAGAATAAACGTATATATTACAATATTTATAGTAAATTTAATTTGTAATAAGATTGGTTTTGTACAATTTTTCGATGCGACGAATAGTAACGGAGATATTTTGTATTTTCGAAAATCCTCCCCTCTAAACCCCCCCTCCCCGTTGTCCGATTTCAGCCGTTAACTAACTTGATCTTTCTTTTTACACAAAACGACTAAATATCGAATTTGGTAACGATTAAACAAAAATTGCGATATATATATATATATATACAGTTTTGAACGAACCTCATTTTCGTCATCTACTAGGCTGCATCGATGGAAATTTGAAGAAAAATTTTGAAAATTCCGTCTTGATAAAAGGTCCGTATTATATAACATCGTAAAATAAAAATATTCCAGTATTTTTATACAGATTTCCCCTAAGGGGATGACATGATGGTGCAATTTTTGTAAAATCTCTTCAAATGGCCATCGATCCAGGCGATGACGAAAATGAGGTCCGTTCAAAATTACACACACACACACACACACTCACACATATATATATATATATATATATATATATATACTTGTCTGTTATCGCTCTAGCGGTCGCAATTTGTGTCTTATCGTCACCAAACTCGATATATAACTGCTTCATTGGAAACTAAAAATTAATTTCTTTAACGGCTGAAATTGGGGATGGGCGGTTTGGAGGGGGTAATCCTCAAAATTTGAAAAATGTCCTTTATTATAAGTCGGATCGAAAAACTGTATTGAACCAATATTATTTCTCATTTAATTACCTGTAACTATTGTTATACATATATTTTCTTTACTTTCAGTATTATTCGAGATATTTGGATTTTTAGCAGATTTCCCTTAAGGGAAGTCAGCTATTGAAGTCGTAGTCATGACGCAATTTTCAAAAATTTTCTTCAAATGTCCGTCGATCCTACCCAGGAAATGACGATAATGAGGTCCGTTCAAAATTATATGTATATATATATATATATATATATATATATATATATATATATATATATATATATATATATATATATATATATTTGTTCTGTTAACGCTCTAGCGGTCGCAATTTTTGTTTGATCTTTACCAAACTCGATATTTAAACGTTTTATGCAAAAAGACAGATCAAGTTCGTTAATGGCTGAAATTGGACCAGTGGGAGGGGGGGGCTTAGAGGGGGGATTTGCGACAATTCGAAATATCTCCATTACCATACGTCGGATCAAAGGATTATATAGAACCAATGTTATTGCAAATTAAATTTACTATAAATATTGCTTTATACATTTAATCTCTATCTTGAATAAATACCGAGATATTTGCATTTGTATTTTGTGTGGGGTCGGCAACAGTCGGCTATGTTCGGTGCTTTGTGCCGAGAGCTAGTGCAGTCGTTTTCGTAACTGTTCGTCCCTCGGGAATAGGTTTAGAGATTTCTAACTACTACTTTTATTATGTGGCAGATTTCTCTATTGTAAAACTTCATGTGGGAAATCTGCTTAGTTTACGCAGCCCCTGCGTGACGGACGTTTTTAGTTTTCACCCTTTAGTAAACCACCCTCCTTTGTCATCGCACGTTAAAAATAAGCGAATGTATCATGTACCGTCTTTCAGACTGTAACACCGAATATTTTGTTTTGAAAACCGTTTCTAAATGAGAGACATTCAAATACGCTCTTATAACTCCCCCCCCCCCCCTCCACCCTTCTTTCTTAGTTTACTAAAATTAGAGTGATTGAGATAAAATTATTCTGGTGAATTATAAATTGCAGCACTAAATATAGTAAATTCCAATAAAATTAATATATTATATTCAGATATAAATCAGTAATTGTTTTTCTTTTCGCTGGTTGGCTGACCTGCTTGTTTACAATGCAGATGGTTTCCGTTATGGAGGTTATCAATATGTAAATTGGCTGGAAGACGTCTCGTTATCATTTGTTCTTGTTCACTTAATATTAACGGTGATGTTAAGTGTTACAAGTTTGTAGATTTATCTATTGTGAAACTTCACGACGGAAAATGACGTACTTGTATCTTTATCGTTATAGGTTAAGTAATAAGTATAATAAACAAAAAGTCCGTCACGCAGGGGCTTCGAAAACTGAGCAGATTTCCCACGTGACGTATTACAATAGAGAAATCTGCCTAATAACGACAGTAGTAGTAAGAAACCTCTAATCCTATTCACAAGGGACGAATAGTTACGGAAACGGCCGCCTGAGCTCAGGGTTAGAGCTCTCGGGGGGAAAGTCTCGAACATAGCCGACTCCTGTCGACCACACACAGAATACAAATGCAAATATCTCGGTTAATATTCAAGATACAGAATAAATGTATAGAACAATATTTATAGTAAATGTAATTTACAATAAGATTTATTCTATACAATTTTTCGATCGGATGCATAATAACGGAGATATTTTGAATTTTCAAAAATCTCCCCTCTAAACCCCCCTCCCAAAGGTCCGATTTCAACCATTAACGAACTTGATCTTTCTTTTTACTATATATATATATATATATATATATATATATATATATATATATATATATATAAAATTTGGAACGGACCTCATTTTCGTCATCTCCTGGGTAGGATTGATGGACATTTGAAGAGATTTTTCGAAACTCGTATCATGAGTACGACCTCAATAGCTGATTTCCCTTAAGGGAAATCTGCTAACAATATTGCAATGATGATAACTATAACGAATTATCCTAATTGAGGGACATATTTATGGATTGTTAACATTTAGTAGGTGTTTTGTAACTAATACTACTGAGCAGTGCGAGTTGTCCCTTGGAGTCCTTAAGATACCTGACCTCATATAAGACTCAGACGGTTGGACCCTTCTTGGATCTAAGATAATTGCTGATCGAGTGACGTACATGGGAAACGTCACATTGACAGAAGTCGAACAGCTGATTGACGTGTTCGGCTTCGATCTCGATTTGATGGATAGCCATAGAGATCGTGATCCTAGGCTCGACCAAGTGTCATTGGCGAGATGTTGGTGCCCCGAAGGAGATGCATCGCTTAGGGCTTTGGCATCCGACGGCAGATTCTGGAGCGAGATAAGCCCCAAGTCACGACCTCCTTGCCTACCTGGACTCCTGATCCAAGATTCGTGATCATACCCTCATACTCCACAACTCTTTTCCTCTACGCCCTCCTCTATACCGCCGCCCCGGCGTCCATTTAAATAACTTCCTTCATTCCATCATTCTTTTCTGTTTCCGGGCTAGCTAACGTTAGTCCAATGCTCTCCAACATTATGCTGTGCTTGAATGCTTCGAAATCACAAATATAAATAATAAGAATAGATGCGAATTATGTTCAGAGTATGGGATACTTAAAGTTAAAGGAGAATGGAACTACACCTGAAGTAAAATAAAAAAAAAAAGTCCGTCACGCAGGGGCTGCGTAAACTAAGCAGATTTCCCAAGTGAAGTTTTACAATAGAGAAATCTGCCTAATAACAGCTGTAGTAGTAAGTAACCTCTAAACCTATTCACGAGAGGGGTGGCCGAAATAATTACAAAAAAAACGGAATGGCCGCCAGAGCTCACAGCGGAAAGGTTCACGAACATAGCCCCTGCAGGCTGCCGAGCACATGCAGAAGCTGAAAACAGAAAAATGCAAATATCTCATTAATATATTCAAGGATAGAGAATAATAGGTATATAAAAACAATTGTATAATAGTAATTTATAATTTGCAATACGATAGATTCTATTAGAATATTTTTCGATCCGACGTAAGTAACGGCGATATATTGAATTTTCAAAAATATTCCCCCCCTCTAAATAACACTAAACCCCTAAAACCCCCCCTCCCACGTCGTCCGATTTCAGCCATTAACGAACTTGATCTCTCATTTTATACGTAAAACGTATAAATATGAAGTTTGGTAACGATTAAACAAAAATTTAAGCGACCGCTTAGCGTTATCCCGACATACAAATAAATATCTATATCATATAAATATAATAATATAAATATATAATATAATATATATATAGGTATATATATATATATATATATTTTTGAACGTGACCACGTCATCAGTTTTCGGGTCAACTCCTGGTAGTATCGATGGACATTTAGAGGAAATTTTTTTGAAAACTGCGTCATGAGTACGACCTCAACAGCTGCTAAAAAGTTCGTCACGTAGCGGCTGCGTAAACTAAGCAAATTTTCCAAGTGAAGGTTTACAATAGATAAATCTTCATACTGGACCCACCAGACAATTAACAAGTTAATAACCTCTACGAAAGCGTCTTCATTGTAAACCAACAGGTCAGCCAACCTGTTAGAGTTGAACAGATAGATAGAAATATTCTTCACAGGAAAGAAAAACAATTAATGAAATATAACTTAATAAAAATTTCATTGAAAACTATTTCATATAGGTAGTGTTGTAATTTATAATGAATAAGAATAATTTTTATTTCAATCGATCAAATTCTAGCAATCCAAGAAAAAAAGGAGGGAGAGGTGATCAACAGAACGTATTTGCTTGTATCTTACAAAGTAAAAATTTAATGAAACCTATTTTTGGTACTTAACATTGAAATGAAGGGGGTTCGTGATAATACAGCTTATTGTTAATATGACTGTAGGTGTGGAGATTTACTGAAGGCCGGAAACTAAAATATGGACATATCTCGTTTAAAATTCAATACAGGCAAAACATCTATCTCTCTAAACTGGTCTGGTGTTAGCCGTTAACGAACTTGATCTTCCTTTTTTAGATAAAAAGTTAAAATATCGAGTTTGGTAACGATCAGAACAAATTGCGACCTCTAGAGCGTAATACGCAAACGTGTGTGTGTGTGTGTGTGTGTGTGTCTATATATATATATATATATATATATATATATATATATATATATATATATATATATATATATATATATGTATAGAAAGAGAGAGAGAGAGATATGAAATTTTAGACGCACCTCAATTTCGTTATCTCCTGGGTGTGATCGATGGACATTTGAAGAAAAGTCGTATTCTAAATGTCTTGGACAAAATGCTGTTTCGTTGAATGCTGTTTTGGTGTGGGTAATGTGTAGAATTTGGTTTTCGCAGATTTCCCTTAAGGGAGGGAAATCAGCTATTGAGGTCGTACTCATGACGCGAGTTTCGAAAAATGTTTTTCAAATGCCCATCGATACTACCCAGTAGATGATCAAAATGAGGTCCGTTCAAAATTATATAATATATTTATCTGTCAACGCTCTTGCGTTCGCAACTGTGGTTTGATCGTTACCAACCTCGACATTTAAATGTTTTATGTAAAAAGGAAGATCAAGTTCGGTACTGGCTGAAATCGGACCAGCAGGAGGGGGGGTTTAGAGGGGGATTTTTGAAAATTCAAAATCTCCGTTAATTTGCGTCGGCGAGAAATCGTATAGAATCAATCTTATTGCAAATAAAATGTACTATAAATAATGTTCTATACATTGATTCTGTATCTTGAATATTAACCGAGATATTTGCATTTATATTGTGTGAGTGGTCGGCAGGAGTCGTCTATGTTCGGGACTTTTCGCCGAGAGCTAGGGCGACCTTTCCTGTATCTGTTCGTCCCTCGTGAATAGGTCTAGAGATTTCATTACTACTACTGTTGTTATTAGGCAGATTTCTCTGCTGTATAACTTCACGTGGGAAATCTGCTTAGTTTACGCAGCCCCTGCGTGACGGACTTTTTTTTCTTTTGCCATTCTTCTAACCTCGACGAACAGGTTAGCACGCAGTGATGCCACTAGCCAACACTCGCTCGCAAATCACTATTAAATTTTAAAGCAGGGGGCCCCAGGTGGCAGCTAGACAAAAGTTCATATAACTTAACTGTTACACTGTTTTGGACGTTTACCAACATTTTCTTGAGGGATTCGACCACCTGTTTCTTATTTTACTTTCTTCGAAATCGTAACAACCTGGAAGCACTATGGATTTCTTTTCTCCCCTTTCATTTTTCTCCTTTCTTCATCACCATATCCAGACTCCCTGCCCTGCGGTCTAATTATTGGAAGAGACTGTACTTTGGGCATTTTTGTTTTTATTTATTTATTTAGTCCGTTCGGAGAAGAGCATTGTCCCTGGCTGGTCGTCTCTGTCTTGGAGATGAGCTATTGTCTGTCTTGTTCTCTCCTTCATTCTCTCCGTGTCACTCACCTTTCCTCTCTGGCAGGCCCAAAGAGCTAACCTAATAGGCCCTCTCTCTTACCTCGCATATACCTCCTTGCTCAGGGCAAAGAGATTAGAAACCAGCCCAAACACATACCACTGAGATAGAAGACTGAGTTAATTTCACCCGTTACGCAATGCTGCCTTGAATCACGAACGACCTCGTTCACTATTTAGTAAAAACCAAGGATGAATTCTTTTTTTTACCATTGCTGAAACAGATGGTTTAATTAAATGGTCACACAATATCTGCTTCAGTTATTGCGTGACCTGGAACACTTTTAATTTTTCTCGAATCGTTGGTAGCACTGCACCCATAGAATTAGATTTGGTTAACTTATTCTTCTGAATCAGCATGTCTTTCTTCTAAAACCTACCCCCCCCCATTCTTTAAACTCTTAAGATCAAATGTTCCTGAAAACAATCACTACAAATCGTCAACTAGTTTTTTATATTTATGTATGTGGATCTTCGCAACAAAAGTGATATTACTAAAAAATCAGCAAACAAATGAAGAATTCAAGTAACAAAACAGTGTTAAAAAAATACAGAAATCAACAAATGAAATAGAAATATAAAATACAGGAGCCGACAAAATACATAAATAAAAAGTCCGTCACGCAGGGGCTGCGTAAACTAAGCAGATTTCCCACGTGAAGTTTTACAATAGCGAAATTACACGAGAGTCGAGCAGTTAAGAGAACGGCCGAACGAGCTTTTGGCGGGGAAGTCACTCACTCGTGGGTTAGCCGACCCAAATTTAATAAAACATCGCAAATTATTCGCTGTTAATATTCAAGATAGAGAATTAATTGTATTTATAACAATATTTTATAGTAAATTTAATTTGCAATAAGATTCATTCCTAGTACACGTTTTTCGATCCTCCCCTTTATATAGCGGAGTATTTCGAATTAGAAAATCCTCCCCCCTCCTCCCTGGTTCCGGAATTTCAGCCGTTACGACGAACCTTGATCTTTCTTTTTACATAAAACGATTTAAATATCTCTCGAGTTGGGTATCGATCAAACAAAAATTTCGGCCGCTAGAGAGTTAACAGACATATATATATATAACTATATATATATATATATATATATATATATAATATAAATATATACAGTTTCTTGAACGGATCTCTCATTTTTCGTCATCTACACGCAGGTAGGGATCGATGGACATTTGAAGAAAAATGTCTAAAATTCCGTCATGAGTACAACCTCAATAGCTGATTTCCCTTAAGGGAAATCTGCTAAAACACAAACCAAAAAATAGGAAACAATAAAATACATAAATAGAAATACAAAACAAATAACTTATAGGAAACAAGATTTAAAATTAACTAAATGAAATTAAACTAAAGTACATAAATTCCGTGTTCTAAAGCCTAAACCTTAATACATATTACCAAAATTAAGCGTCAAAATAATGTGCGAATTAGTATAATATTTTTTTTTTTTTTTAAAAAAACGGTTTACAAAATGATCACAAAACATTGCAAATGATTTGCTGTATTAGTTTCGAGGGGTTATCTCCTTACTCTTCCTGTGAAATCTAGCATAAAATTACCTTTTAGCAAATTTCCCTGTAGGAAAAACAGCTATTGAGGTCGTACTCATGACGCGAGTTTTGAAAAATTTCTTCAAATGTCCATCGATTCTACCCAGGAGATGACGGAAATGAGCTCCGTAAAATATTTTATATATATATATATATATATATATATATATATATATATATATATTTGTCTGTTAACGCTCTAGCGGTCGCAATTTTTGTTTCATCGTTACCAAACTCGGGGATTTTCGGAAAATTCGAAATACCTCCGTTATTATGCGTCGGATCGAAACATTGTATAAAATCAATCTTATTGTAAATTAAATTTACTATAAATATTTTCCAATACCTTTATTCTTTATCTTGAATATTAATCGAGATATTTACATTAGTATTCTCCATTGGTGGGCAGGAGTGAGCTGTTTGGTACTTTCCGCAGAGATCTCTGTCGGCTGTTTCAGTAACTATTCGTCCCTCGTGTATAAGTTTAGTGATCCCTTAATACTCACTACACTTGTTTTGTGAGCAGATTTCTCTATTGTAAAACTCCACGTGGGAAATCTGCTTAGTTTACGCAGCCCCTGCGTGACGGACTTTTAATAATAACACTGTACAATAAAATAAAACTGTCTAAAACTATGGCCACTGAAATAAACTTTGTAATCACACATATTTGAATGCTTATTTCAAAATATAAATAAGAGATCATCTGAATAATTTGAAATAAGTATGGCTTCAAATATTCAGTTCGAATAAACTTTTGTTGGCAATTTGAAAATGACGAGAGTAACTTTCCAAACATTATTTCATGTTTTAGTGTCCCATCCAATTTTACTGCAGTTCTAAGAAATCAGGAGAAACATTTTAGAGCGGCAGTGAAATTAAATGAGACTGTAAAAGATGAAATATTGGTCGAAAGTTTTACTTCGCTACAGTGACTAGTAGGTATATTTAAGGTATAATAAAAAGTAATAGGGGAGTTTACTTTCTTGCAAGCGGCATTTATGGAAGTATTAAAAATAAATGTCTTTTCCTGTATAGTAAATGTAAGAGTACGGCCTGTTACAAGGCCTTGGAGGGGGGGGGGGAGTGTTCTTTTTAGCAGATTTCTCTTAAGTAAAATACAACTATTTACCTTTCATAAGTAAAAATAGCTGCAAATATCAAGTTTGGTAACGATCAAACAAACATTACAACAGCTAGAGCGATAACAGATATATATATATATATATATATATATATATATATATATATACGGCCGAACGAGATTTTGGCGGGAAAGTCACTCACTCGTGCGTTAGCCGCCCAAATTTAATAAACATGCAAATATCGCGGTTAATATTCAAGATAGAGAATAAATGTATAGAACAATATTTATAGTAAATTTAATTTGCAATAAGATTCATTCTGTACACGTTTTCGATCCGACGTATAGTAACAGAGATATTTCGAATTTTCGAAAATTCTCCCCTTTAAACTCCCCTTCCCACTGGTCAGCCGTTAACGAACTTGATCTTTCTTTTTACATGAAACGATTAAATATCGATTTGGTAACGATCAAACAAATATTGCGACCGCTAGAGCGGTAACAGACAAATATATATACATATATACAGTTTTGAACGGACCTCATTTTCGTCATCTACTAGGTAGGATCGATGGACACTTGAAGAAAAATCTCGAAAATTCCGTCATGAGTACAACCTCAATAGCTGATTTCCCTTAGGGGAAATCTGCTAAAAACAATTACTGATTTATATCTGAATATAATTTATTAACTTTATTGGAATTTACTTTATTTAGTGCTGCAATTTATAATTAACCAGAATAATTTTATCTCAATCACTCTAATTTTAGTAATCTAAGAAAAATAAAAGTCCGTCACGCAGGGGCTGCGTAAACGAAGCAGATTTCCCCCGTGAAGTATTTTTGGTTGATCGTTACCAAACTCGACATTTGAACTTTTTTATGGGAAAAATAAAAAATCAAGCTCTTTAACCACCGATATTGGACAGGGAGGGGGTTAAGGGGGAGGAAATTTCATAAATTCGAATTATCTCCATTATTATAAGTTGGATCGTGAAACTGTATAGGAGAAACCTTATTCCAAATTGAATCTTCTATAAATGTTTCTCAAGCATTTTTTCACTACCTTGATATTAACGGAGATATTTGCATATTATAGTCTTCGGCCTTCAGTAAGCTACCACTCCTACTCATGTCATATTAACAGCAAGCTGTTATATCATGAAGCACTTTATATGAACTTTAGATACCAAATATTATTCTTGTTGAAATTTTACTTTATGAAACGCCAATACCTGGGAAATATGCTCAGTTAACGCAACCCCCGAGGGACGACTTTTAGCAGATTTCCCTTAAGGGAAATCAGCTATTGAGGTCGTACTCATGACGGGATTTTCGAAAAATTTCTTCAAATGTCCATCGATCCTACCCAGGAGATGACGAAAATGAGGTCCGTTCAAAACTATATATATATATATATATATATATATATATATATATATTTGTCTGTTAACACTCTAGCGGTCGCAATTTTTTTTTAATCGTCACCAAACTCGGTATTTAATCGTTTCATGTAAAAAGGAAGATCAAGTTCGTTAACGGCTGAAATCGGACCAGTGGGAGTGGGGGATTTTCAAAAATTCAAAATATCTCCGTTATTATGCATCGGATCGAAAAATTGTATAGAAACAATCTTATTGCGCAAATTAAATGTACTATAAATAACGTTATATACATTTATTCTGTATCTTGAATATTAACCGAGATATTTGCATTTGTATTCTGCGTGTGGTAGGCTATGTTCGGACTTTCCGCCGAGAGCTCTGGTGGCCATTTCCATAACTATTCGTCCCTCGTGAATAGGTTTAGAGGTTAGGTTAACTGTTTTTTGGGGCTAGAAACTACTGGGTTATTACGCCCTAAATAATGTTTTAGGTTTAGAGGTTTCTTACTACTACAGTTGTTATTAGGCAGATTTCTCTATTGTAAAACTTCACGTGGGAAATCTGCTTAGTTTACGCAGCCCCTGCGTGACGGACTTTTTGTCTATTACGATAAGAAGCCGTGGATATTCAGCGACTTCATCCTCACTACAAGGCCTCTAAGATTCGGTAGCTCAATGAACTCCATGGCTAAATATAATGACGGTTATTCTCCTTAATTCGTGAGGGAACGATCATCACGCAACACTTTCCACACACCAGAGGTTCCTTCTGTCAAGGTTAGGTTACCAAGTCAGAATAATGTTGCTGAAGGCATCAACAATATTTGCAAAAGCACCCCTTAGTTAATTATTTTCACTCATCTGCTAAAAAATACAATCTTAATAGTTGCTCATTTTAGCCATGATGGGTATGTACAGTAGTTAGGTTTTTGACGATTGCAATTTCATAGTTCCCAGTGGTAACGAAGGTTTCGGAGTTTATTGTTCAACAACCCACAAGTTAATGTTCATTGTTAACCACTCCGACATTTTGATAAGGCTTATCAAATTCTGATGTTGAGGTTTCTAGCCATCTGGGCGTGCGTAGCCCTCTACTCCCCTAGGGGAAGACCTGTGTTCAACTAAAATAATTTACAAGAAGATTTGTTTATTTAAAATGAAGGCATAAATGCCGGCCAGGACATATTCATTTTCTTACTGTAGTTGGGCTCAGGTTAGCCATATGAGTCGTAATCTCATTTGATAAGCTAATGCGGCGGCGAGTTCGATTCTAGCCTGGGCAATAGGAATTAATTTAATGATGAACTGATTAAGTAAAATCTTTAGTCCCACCCTGGCTAGAAAAGGGTGGTAACCTGTAGATAACCCGTCCCAATTAGCTATAATAGTAAGCAATCTGCTAAAAATGGGCTGTAATAAATACTAGTGGTATTATCCTACAATTCCAGACTCATATGATTAAGCAAGTCATAATGTTGACGAAGAAAGGATTTTCTGTCTCTGAGATTGAATATTTATTCCAAGTGTTTCCCATGAAAATTACTAACTGCTCGGTTAAAAATTGTAACATGTGCGAACCCATATATACTTAATTTAGACTGTCACATAGATCTATTCCTGGAGTAGTATTAAAGATCTTCTATTTAACAATTGTAGATTTTAGCAGATTTCCCCTAAGGGAAATCAGCTATTGAGGTTGTACTCATGATGCGATTTTCGAAATTTTTCTTCAAATGTCCATCGATCCTACCCAGAAGATGACGAAAATGAGGTCCGTTCAAAACTTTATATATCTATATCTATATATATATATATATATATATATATATATATATATATATATATATATATATATATATATATTTGTCTGTTACCGCTCTAGCGGTCGCAATTTTTGTTTGATCGTTACCAAACTCGATATTTAGTCGTTTTATGTAAAAAGAAAGATCAAGTTCGTTAACGGCTGAAATCGGACCAGTGGGAGGGGGGGTTTAGAGGGGAGGATTTTCGAAAATTCGAAATATCTCCGTTACTATACGCCGGATCGAAAAAGTGTACAGAATCAATCTTATTGCAAATTAAATTTACTATAAATATTGTTATATACATTTATTCCCTATCTTGATTAATAACTGAGATATTTGCATTTTTTATGAAATTTGGGCCGATAACGGATTTTTGAATTTCCCGCGAAAAGCTAGTTCGGCCCTTTGCCGTCACCGTTTGGCTCTCCTATGGAGATTTCTCTACTGTATAACTTCACGTGGGAAATCTGCTTAGTTTACGCAGCCCCTGCGTGACGGACTTTTTAAATAAAAAGTGTATATAATTCACTTAATTGGTTTAAATTTTAAAGTATATACTGAGGTAGTATATATATATCCTATATACATATATATGTATGTTTGTAAAGCTTATGGGATATTTACCATGATAAGATTTCATTAGTATTTGGTCCTGTCTAATTAGAGAACTAAATAAGAACAAGAAACTTTACTTTTTTTATGGATATTTTAAAATACATACTAACATCTTAATCTTCTCTGCTTCAGTATAAATAGCGTGTATCCACTCATAATATCACTAGTGAAATGAGATTAGATATAGTAAATCCTCCTTGAATTTTGTCAAGCGACATCCACTTCCATGATTACCGATTAAGTATTTTCGGGACTCTTAAATGTCGACGGCCTTTCCTCTCAGGGCGGGACAAAGGATTTTATATTTGGCGTGTCCGTTATCAAATAAATTCCGATGCAAATACGGAAATCGAACGCCTATCGTTTATGGTTACCCCAGTCCACTTTAGATAATCAAGCTTTCTGCGGCTCGAAGGAATTTATCCAAAGTTTTACTGGAGAGTCAACTTAAGCCTTTACAAAGACACCTTCAGCTTCTTATCTCGGCTGTTGTGTTCCTTTTTTCTAGATACGTCCTGCCTTAGATTTAGACAAGAACTATTCCATTGTCTTGTTCTGTGGGAAATAGAACATCTCGGAATTTTATTTCTAGTTGCGTTTTAAGTGGATTCAACTGATATATTTCTTAAGTGGCATAATGTGCAAAGTAAACAGCGATTGGATTATATGCTGTATAAGTGGCAAATGTGAATAGTTATTCCCACTTTTCTTTAACACGATTACTTACAGATAAAATGAGTTTATTGTTGCAAAGTATATGGTAATTTATAGAATATATTGAAATATGTGTTTCCTGTTAGCCATGGCATTTAGAGTTTAAACTCACATGGGATTTATCTTAAGTAGAATGCTGAAGTCCTTGAAGCCGAAAAAGCTGCCAATTCTTTGGGTAGCTGTCCGAAGATTGTGCCCGTGGTCAAAGCAATCTGTCTAAATTAAACTTATTCGACATATTAGAATGTCATGCGCACTGATTACGTAAGGCGTGTTTGACATTTATGTATCTTGTTCTTGTTAGCAGTTCCGCCAAATTCTTCAAGCTGCCCTTTACGACTCAACGGATTTGAAGATTTCCTCGAATAAAGAAGTTAAATGTTAATACATTCCTAAAAAAACGAAGTATTTAGTATCTGTCTCGTGATGGTTTGTTCAGTCAACTGTTTAGATTTGCTTCATAAAAATCAATAACTAAACAAACCTCTCCTAATTGATTTTGGAACTACTTTTAATAATAAATATTGATATAATTGATAATTTCAATTCCGCTTAACTCTAAGAAGCTTAAGAAGTACTCAATTCATGAAAAAGATGAAAATGTAATTTGGATGCTGAAAGTTTCTAACACCTTCGTTATTCTTCTTCAGAGCAACAACGGACGGAGGTTTTTGATATTGTACTACGAGTAATTGTAGATTGTAAACGTTCATTACTAAGTAGGTATTGCCCGTTAATTATTATTCAAATTATCTTCAGTAAGAACATCAATCAAACCACTGCTGTTGCTGCTTTTAGAAGATTTCCCTTAAGAGAAACCAGCTATGAGGTCGTACTCATGACGCGATTTTTGACAAATTTCTTCTCCATCGAACCTACCCAGGAAATGACGAAATTAAGGTCCGTTCGAAACTATATATATATGTCTGTCTCCAGCAATTGCAATTTTCGTTTGATCGTTACCAAACTGGATATTTACACGTTTTATGTAAAACTAAAGATCAAGTTCGTTAATGGCTGCAATTCGACAGTTTGGAGGGGGGGGGGGCTGGTTTAGGGGAAAGGAATTTGGAAAATTCGTAATATGTCAGTTATTATGAGTTGGATCGAAAAATTGTATAGAATCAGTCTTATTGCAAATGATATGCTCTATAAATGTTGATATATACGTATTTGCAATATGTTGTTTGATAACCGAGATATTTGCATTTTTCAGTTTTCGGCATTCAGTAAACCCCCCACTCCTACTCACGTCTTATTAACAATCAGCTGTTATATTATAAATCACTTTGAAGCCTAAATTACAAATATTGTTCTCATTGAACGTTTACGTTTTGTGGTAAATGCGTGACGGGCTTTTTCGTAAGTTGATCATATGGAAATATTGCGTAGGATTCTTTAAATGGAAATGTTTGCAAACGCTGTGCAAGTTGTTTGCTTTTCCCAGAGTCGTCAACACGGTTGACTAAGTCACTAACTAAGTCAATTTACTTTAGTGAGAGGTTCCTACTAAAATCACAAGGTCGTCTCCTTGGAAAGGGATATGCAGATGAGATTTAGTGTGTGTGTGTGTGTGTGTGGTTTAGAATGTAGCTGATAAGCTGAGCCATATTGGGCAAACAGCTGATAAGCCTGGCTAATCCCGGCCCGGAGCTAACAGCCTTCGAGCGGGCAACCTTTCCCTTAGTCATCCGTCATCTTACATCAGACCCCTCAGTCCCGTTCCTCGAGGCCCGGTTCTGGGTCAGAATATTAGGAGGAATGCAGTTATCAGCTGATGCATTATCAGCAAGTCAGCTGGTTTGCATCTTATGAAACTTAACAAAAAGGTTATCAGTGAAAAGTACTTATTTCCATTAAATGATAAGATATAATAAATAGGATGATAAGATGATAGGCCAAATATTGTTGTTTTCTATAAATAAATTACTAATATTATGACAATTAATTTCTTCTTATTCTGGACAAATATTCCTTTATTTTCTTCATAGTTTGATGGCAAGGCTCATCAATAAAAATATCTTTCTTTCACCCTAAACTTTGTCCTACATATTTCTTGGCTTAACTACCACCTCTTCAGGGGTCATTCCTTTTCAAAAAATAATAACATTATTTCTTAAAAAACCCAATTATAATTCATTACTTCATACCGCATTAATGTGTGTACTATAGTATACTCTTCCTAACCTGGCCTTACTTTGCTAAGAGGAAAAGTAAAATTTTTGAACAGAAATCAGTGTACAGGTAGATCTTGCAATTATATGTGTGTCTGTTAACGCTCTAGCGGTTGATACATTTGATTGATCGGTACCAAACTCGATAATTAAAATGTTAGTTAATAGCTAAAATAGGGCCAGTTGTAGGGGGGGGGATTTTTGAAAATTCGTCTATCATGAATATTAACCGAATTACTTGGATTTTTTAGTTTTCAGCCTTGAGTAAACCACTCCTACTCGTATAATATTAATAATAGGTTGTTATATCTCATGAAATACTTTATTCTTAGCTTAAATATCTAATATTTTTTTCAAAAGAGCTTTATGATGCAAGTTACATGCAAATTTGCTACGCGATGACATCATCGTGATTTGTAACAAACTCCATATTTAACTGTTTCAGTCAACACTAAAGATTATATTTGTTATTGGCTGAAATTGGAACCGGAATAGGCAGGGGGGGGGAGGAGAATTTGTAAATTACAAAATAACTCCCTTATTTTACGTAAAAATAGAGAATATGTGGCGAGATGAAATTACAAGTGTGTTATAACAGCACAGAGGAAGTCTGCTTAGTTTACGCTGCCTCTGCGTGCCCGACTTTTGACGAAAATCTGCTAATACGATCATTTTTGGGTTTACTTTAATGAGATATTTAGTTTTCAAGAAACAGGAACAAATACAACCCGCAATAAAATAGTTATTTTCATCACTAGTACCAAAATGGGTCTTTCGGTGCGAGGTCTAGTTTTACGAGCGAGCCGAAGCCGAGCTTGGAATGGACCGAGTACCGAAAGGACATTTTTGGTACGTGTTATGAACAAAACTTTTCATTATACTGCTCATACTTGAGTGCATTAAAACCCTTTATATTTCATTAATAACTTAAAGATACAATATAAGAAATTAAAGTGACATATTATTTTTATTTGAAATAAAAACAAAAAATATTTTTGGTTTACTCATTTGAGATTTAATGAATTAAATCATTTTGGAAGAATTGAGTTGGCAGTTCAAGGTCGTCCAATAAATTCATGTATTGTTTTACATCTGATTAGTCAGCCATATGTAATAGGTACTGTACTACAATTTACGTTCAGAGCTATGAATGTTTTCAAGCTATAGACATATAACTTTCAAAGAAATAAAATTAGAAACGTGGGGCTTACAATATTTATTGTTCTTGTCTGGTTTATTGTATTCAGCGGTTATTGATGGCCATTTTTAAAGTGATTGTAATGCAAATATTGCTAAGGCGTTGGCTGGAGTTGATGCCCACGCAGCGAGGTCTCCATTATATTCAGCTTTTGTCCTCTTTGGCAGTCAGTCATCTAAATCGATATTCCTGTCAGAGTATATCTTATCCAATACATACATCAACACATGCTCAACGGATATTAATGGCCTACGCTGGAATTTAAATCTTTTTACCGCCCTGGGTTCGATCCCCACTTGGGTAATAGGAATTTATTAAATAAATCCCTTAGTACCACTCTGTCTAGAATAGGGTGGGGGCCAGTATATAAAACGTCTTAATAATTCTAAGGGCATATGGCTAAGAATCACTTTAATTGCATTTTATTTTTTCATTTATGTCCACTTCATGCTTCATTGGCTAATTGGGACGGGTTATCTACAGGGAACCACCCTATTCTAGCCAGGGTGGGACTAACGAATTTATTTAATGAGTCTGTCACTAAATAAATGTCTACAGTCCATGGGGGGGGAGATATTTCGAATTTTCGAAAATCCTCCGCTTTAACCCCCCCCCCCTCCCACTGGTCCGATTTCAGCCGTTAACGAACTTGATCTTTCTTTTTACATAAAACGCTTAAATATGAAGTTTGGTAAGGATCAAACAAAAATTGCGACCGCTAGAGCGGTAACAGACAAATATATATATATATATATATAGTTTTGAACGGACCTCATTTTCGTCATCTACTAGGTTCTTTTGTCATGAAATAATCTTATAAATATTCCGTTATACCAGAATGTCATTTTATAGAAATATGTCATATAAAATTAATTTTTACATTCTCCCTTAAGGGAAATCTGCTAAAATGAAAGGCGGATTAGTATTTTTTTAAAGGTTGGTAACGTGGAACGTTAACAGGTACTTGATCATCAGGAATACCCAGAAATAATAATTGTTTTCCAGTTCATAAGGTTATAACAAGCTACCGGTTCCGGTGAATCAGGACATATTTGTGGTGGGAGGAATATGTTTCATCAACTTCAGAATAATTCATTGACAGCAGTTATACATGTAGAGGAATGCCAATTGCACAATTATTTTGAGAAATGAAAATAAAATTTTCTGTCATGCAGGGGCGGCTTAAGTTAAACAAATGTGCCATGTGATGGTATAGCATTCGATGATGGCGTGATCTCATCACACCACATATTCCGTATTTTTATGTATATCGAGTATGGTATAGATCAAGTAAACATTTTAGAATTAGAAAATAAAATCTTAATTGATGTTATCACATAATGTATTTGAAGCTATCTCAAGAAATAAAAGTTCAATGAAAACAATATTTGGTATTTAACCTTGTAATGAAGTGTTTCATTATATAACAGCTTATAGTTAATATGGCATGAATAGGAGTGGAGGTTTACTGAAGGCCGAAATCTGACGTATGGAAACATCTTAGTTAATGTCCAGTATAGAGGAAGCATTTACAAAACAACATTTATAGAACATTACATTTGCAATCATTATTTTGGGTATGATCGATGGCCCATTGAAGAAAATTGTCGAAAATCGTGTCATGAATTCAACCTCAATAGCTGATTTTCCTCGAGGAGAATTCGCTAAATAAAGTTAGGAAAAATAATTGGTGCCTAATTGGAAAGGTAGTAATGAACTAAAACTTCACGATTTGCCAGAAATCTTGTACAGAATTGTAGATCAGGCGAAACTGGTTCCAGGTGCATCTCAGCTATATAGTTGAAATGCATTTTGTAGTTATGCTCCTGAAGAGGTGTGTTAATTGGAGAGCCAATAGAACGAAAAAGGTATTTTCTTTTTATTGTATTGGCCTTTCTTGCAGTTTAATAAATAAATGATTAATGACATTTAATTGTAAATAGTCATTTATAGTTGAAGGAGATTTTAATTGGAAAAATCAGCTCCGGTATATGATGAAGACTGATGCAATTCCGTTCTTGGAACTGGGTTCCCATCCATGGCAAGGCCGGTCACCATTGCACCATCTGCCTTCATTATCCACTCTATTATCAACAACTTGAATACCTTTTTTATATGACAACCTATTATGATACGATGAGACGAGGTAGCATAAAGTATCTCATTATATCTCGTGAAAAATGACCAATCACGTATGAATCTATGGCGGTTGTAGCCCTAGCAGAGTGGTGACAACGAGCCCAAGGCATAAAAGTCATTCATTCAGGGGCTGTGTAAACAAAGCAGATTTCCCACGTGAAGTTTTACAATAGATAAATTACATACTCACAACGAGAAATCTTTCAGTCAGTTTACATTTTAATAGTCTCCACAAGGGAAAGCGTCTGAATTATAAACAAACAGGTCAAACAACCTCTCAGAAAGATAGAAATATTCGTGATCGGAAAGAAAAACAATTATTGAAATGTATATGAATAAAATATACTAATTTTATTAAAAGCTATTTTCTACACCTAGTGCTGAAATTTACAATAAACCAATGAAATTTTATCTCAATCTGAAATTTCAAAATTCTAAGGCTAGGAGTTCTGTAGTTATGCTTTTGTATGTACACACCTGCAGAACATACTCGTACATCAAAACTAATCAAATTTAATTCGGGGAACATCAAAACGGACAATTCCAAAGTTTTTGGAGATTACTATACTTTCTTTGCTTCGTAGGAGGAAATAATAATGTATTTTTTATTAAAAATAAATAATAAAAGATATACTTCCGAAAAACAAAACGAGTTTTAATCATATTAAAACTGTACACCTTTCACTCTTATGTACTTGTCTCAAATTACTTAATCTCAATTACACATCATAACTCTTATATTTAGCGTCAACATTTACTCTCAAAAATAGATTTACAAAAATGTTGTTTATCAAGCCAAATTTGAGCCATAAAAAGGAATTTCTACCACACTTTTACTATTCATGGTTTCGTACTAGAAACAAGAAATGTTAAATATAATTGAAATTTGGTGAAGTTCAAAATAAATTAAGATGAAGACAGAAGTTTGATTACATTTATTACGTCCCATTAATCCCCTCTCTCTCATTTGCTCGTGGAATTAATATCTGACATAATGTCGAAGATAAAGTATGCTTGGAGTACATATGTGTACTTCAGCTATGATGTCACTTCCATGAAATAATCAATATCAAACAGCTTTTCCAAGTTTCTTGGCGAACTGTTTTGAATATGAAACCCTTCATTCTTTCCAGATCAACCCCCTTGGCTTCCTTTCAACATGTCTTAAACATGGCGTACTCTAGACCTTCTTGTGCCGTAATGTAGTTAGTATGTTGATGTGATTTGGGCAAATGTCTCTTCACCCAATCTTTGATAACTTTAGCATCCGGGTCCTTCCTAATCAATCTTGAATGTAGCTCAGATGGAAGATGATGAGGAAGTATTTTGTGGATGGCTCAAGGAATGTCTACTGCTGATGTTCAGAAAATTTCTAGTTCAGCCAATATAAATTTCTTAGAGACAGTTACCAAAGTAAGTACAACGTAAAACGAAGAAAAGCTAAAACTCTCGGGTTCTGGTCCTATACTTCTATCCCTTCCTCTACGTTTTACAGCTGTAATATACCCACGAAACTACAAAGTTGATGACAGTAGTTCATGTTTAGAGCAGGCAGAATTCCATATAACGGTTCTCGTAGGTTTGTCTCTTCCCGAAGATTAGACCATAGGGTAGAAGCCATGTCCAGGCGATAGGCAGAAGATGGCTGCGGTTAACCACCGCAGAACCTCTCTGGATGAGAGCCGCATATGCCAAAGATAATGAAGATTAGCCTTCCAGAGAGGTAGTAATTATTGTGGACCACCTTGTGGATAATTGCTCTACACGCCCAAATGCTACGGGGCATTATGCAGTACGGAACATGACTACCATACTGTAACTACGTCCGTGGTTACGTCATATAGTATGAAGTAACACCATATCATACTTTTCTTTAACATTGCGGTATGTGTAATTAAACTCGTCGTGTGCTTTCCTTCCGTCAAGTATAAACGACCTCTTCAAATGCTAAATACATCGTTTGGTCATGATACAGTTGGAAAGGAAGTCTGAAAACTCTCATTTTTAGCAGATTTCCCTTAAGGGAAATCAGCTATTGAGGTCGTACTCATGACGCGAGTTTCGAAAAAATTCTTCAAATGTCCATCGATCCTACCCAGGAGATGACGAAAATGAGGTCCGTTCAAAGTTATATATATATATATATATATATATATATATATATATATATATATATACACATATTTGTCTGTTAACGCTCTAGCGGTCGCAATTTTCATTTGATCGTTACCAAACTCGATATTTAAACGTTTTATGAAAAAATAAAGATCAAGTTTGTTAATGGTTGAAATCGGACCAGTGGGAGGGGGGGTTTAGAGGGGAGGATTTTCGAAAATTCGAAATATCTCCGTTACTATACGTCAGATCGAAAAATTATATAGAATCAATCTTATTGCAAATTAAATTTACTATAAATAATGTTATATACATTTATTCTGTATCTTGAATATTAACCGAGATATTAGTATTTTTCTGTTTTCAGCTTCTGAGATGAGATCGGCTAACTTCGGGTCTAGTCGTGAGTTTCCGTCAAGAGCTAGTTCGGGGCGTTCCCGTAACTGTTTGACTCTCTATTCTGAAATTTCTCTATTATAAAACTTCACGTGGGAAATCTGCTTAGTTTACGCAGCCCCTGCGTGACGGACTTTATTGGTTATTTAGAGGAAGTTTATCACAAGATATACATGGAAAGATCATAAAACCCCGTTAAGCAGGGTCAGCGTAAACAAAGATTTTTCACGTGCTGGTGTGAAATACTCGTGTTTATATTATATTATATTTATATAAACACGAGTACCGAACATAATTACAGAAAACAGGACAGGGCTTTTCATATATACAGATGGTTCTAAATATGAAGGAAAATGTGGCTCAGCCGCCATAGTAGGGAACCAAGTACTGACGTGTAGACTACCGGACGTATCAAGCAACTTCACTGCTGAATTACAAGGCTTACTTCTTGGACTGCAACACCTTACAAACGTACAACAAGACAACATTCATGTTTTTACTGACTCCTACAGTTCTATACAATCAATACTTGACCTTTACTCAACTCACCCACTCACGAAACAGCTTCAGGAACTACTAACTAACTTACAAACACAGATGGGCAAAGTAATAACTATCCATTGGATACCAGGACATTCAGACATCACGGAAAATATTTTGGTTGACAAACATGCAAAATTAGCAACTCAACTTGACATGTTACACAGGATACGATGCCATTAAACTCATTAAAAAAGAGGTCAGCCTAAAATGGGAAGCGGAATGGCATCTGACAGACACAAAACTACGAGAAATAAAAAACACTATTCGTGAATGGCTGTCCAGTAATCAGGATACTAGAAGAGAAGAAATAGTCCTTGCTCGTTTGAGGCACGGCCATTCACGGATAACACACGGACACCTCATGACTAGGACTGAACCACCATTATGTACACTCTGCAATACACAACTGACTATCAAACACTTACTTACAGACTGCAGACTAATAACTGACAAGAACTTACCCACCAACCTATCTGAACTACTACACGACGACAGCCCATACATTACAAAAGTCATAAAACACCTCAAAGACACACACATTTACAACCAGATATAACATTAAATAATATAATAATAATAAATAGACTGCAATAATATCCACTGGAGAAAAAATAAATTACCGTATTTTTACCTACCTCTGTAGATTTTTTAACCTTTTTTATTGGTTTTTATAAGGTGGCTTTACCTCTACTATTTTAGAATCATTACAAGAAAATGTGTGAATCGCTTAAATCGCAAAACACCTAAATAAACTAAATAAATATATAAATATTAGAACTACACACATGCCACATGTTTTAGATGCTTTTGTACACATGTATATGTTACGTCAAATATTAGAAAAAAGTATCATTTTCAGCCATTAATTTCCTACTGATCATCCACCAACTATACTCATCACTAATTTTTTTATATATATATTTTTTTTAATGTTTACATATAAAATGTTTATCTATTTCACGTTTGTTATTTGTCATTGTTTTTTTCTGGTATTTCTTATTGTTACTTCTTGTTATCTATTTTACTTTTGTTATTTAACAATTTGTTACTTTTGTTATTGTGCAATTTTTGAAAGGGCAAATCACCTTTGATGTGATGTCCATAAATAAATAAATCAAAAAATGGTGTGAAATACTACTGATCACAACACGCCGAATATTCTCTACTTCCAAATAAAATCCCATGAGTAAAATTGGGCGATGAATAAAATCTTACTTGATGAATTCATCACACAATTTATTTGCCTGTATATCATATATTAAATACGTTTTGAAAACCATATTAGATATTTATGCTTGGAATAGAAGTTCTACGATATTTTAGCTTGTTGTAAATGTGCTGTTACGGAAAGTGGGAGTTTACGTGTATGTGGAGTTTACCCGTCAGGCAGATTTGCCTTAAGGGGCAATAAGAGAGCAAATTCCTTTAAATGTCCATCGACCCTATTTAGTGAATGACGAAAATATGTTCAGAATTATTTATACATATACTTATCTGGTACCAGGTACTGAAGGTCGGATTTTGTGTTTGATAGTTGCAAGCTCAGTATGTAAGTGTTTCATCTAATAACTAAATACTAGATTCATTGACGGTTGAAATCAGACCTGGGGAGAGGATAATATGAGTCTCATTGAAACTTTGTATACAACTAATCTTGTTGCAAATATAATTCTCTATAAATGTAATTCTGAAGTTTTAAAAAATTCATATTTGTTAATAGCTAAAATTTCCGGAAAAGGTTTTTTGGTTTCGAAAAATTTCTTCAAATGTCCATCGATCCTACCCAGAGTTGACGAAAATGGGGTACATTCAAAATTATATATATATATATATATATATATATATATATATATATATATATATACACACAAGTATATATTTGTCTGTTAACGCTCTAGCGGTCGCAATTTTTGTTTGATCGTTACCAAACTCGGAATTTAATCGTATTATGTAAAAAGGAAGATCAAGCTCGTTAATGGCTGAAATCGGACCAGAGGGAGGGGGGCTTTAGAGGGGGAAATGTTTGAAAATTCAAAATATCTCCTTTATTATGCGTCGGATCGAAAAGATTTATAGAATACATCTTATTGCAAATTAAATTTACTATAAATATTGTTCTATACATTTATTCTGTATCTTGAATACTAACCGAGACATTTGCATTTGTATTCTGAGTGTGGTCATCAGACTTTCCGCCGAGAGCTTTGGCGGCCGTTTCCTTAACTATTCGTCCCTCGTGAATAGGTTTAGAGGTTATTTTAACTGTTTTTTGGGGCTAGAAACTACTAGGTTATTACGCCCTAAATAATTTTTTAGGTTTAGAGGTTTCTTACTACTACAGTTGTTATTAGGCAGATTTCTCTATTGTAAACCTTCACGTGGGAAATCTGCTTAGTTTACGCAGCCAAGACGTGAATGAAACCATTATTATTATTAGTTCTATTAGTAACTTTATTAAATTGTTGATGCTCTACAATTGTTGTTCTATACATTTTCTCGTAACTCAGATCGAGCTCTTCATATTTTTTTTAAGACTTCAGTAATCCCCCATTTCTACTCATCGTATTTATAGCTGATTTTTAGCAGATTTCCCTTAAGGGAAATCAGCTATTGAGGTCGTACTCATGACGCGATTTTTGAAAACTTTCTTCAAATGTATATATATATATATATATATATATATATATATATATATATATATTTTGTCTGTTCAGGCTCTCGCGGTCGCAAATTTTTTTTGATCGTTCCAAAACTAGGAATTTAATCGTTTTATGTAAAAAGGAAGATCATGTTCGTTCATGGCACAAAGAGGAGCAGTGTGAGGGGGGGTTTAGAGGGGGGGATTTTTGAAAATTCAAAATATCTCCGTTATTATGCGTCGGATCGAAAAATTGTATAGAATAAATCTTATTTCAAATTAAATGTACTATAAATATTGTTCTATACATTTATTCTCTATCTTGAATATTAACGGAGATATTTGCATTTTTATGAAGTCTGTGGTCGGGTATAGTTCGGATTAGATCGGCCATTTCCGTCGGCTCAGGCGGGAGGCTTCTTCTAACCTTACCTTTGTTACTTTGTGAGATTTATGCAAATACTTTCTGTTCATCCACCCCCACCCCCTTCTTTACTTCTTGGACTACTAAAATTTGAGTTATTAAAATATAAATTATTATTCCAATTCAGAAGCCGTTTCAGTTGGAAATTTATTTTAATTAACTGAAAGATTTCTCATTTACTTAGAAATAGACAATACGTGGTCAAATACGATCAATAGTGCGTCAGCCAGCGCATAGAAAGCTTGCTTAGTTTACGCAGCCCCTGCGTGACAGACTTTTTTTACTTAGAAATAGACAATAACGTGGTCAAAATACGATCAATAGTGCGTCAGCCAGCGCATGGAAAGCTTGCTTAGTTTACGCAGCCCCTGCGTGACAGACTTTTTTTACTTAGAAATAGACAATACGTGGTCAAATACGATCAATAGTGCGTCAGCTAGCGCATGGAAAGCTTGCTTAGTTTACGCAGCCACTGCGTGACAGACTTTTTTTACTTAGAAATTGACAATACGTGGTCAAATACGATCAATAGTGCGTCAGCCAGCGCATGGAAAGCTTGCTTAGTTTACGCAGCCCCTGCGTGACAGACTTTTTTTACTTAGAAATAGACAATACGTGGTCAAATACGATCAATAGTGCGTCAGCGAGCGCATGGAAAGCTTGCTTAGTTTACGCAGCCACTGCTTGACAGTATTTTTTTACTTATAAATTGACAATACGTGGTCAAATACGATCAATAGTGCGTCAGCCAGCGCATGGAAAGCTTGCTTAGTTTACGCAGCCCCTGCGTGACAGACTTTTTTTACTTAGAAATAGACAATACGTGGTCAAATACGATCAATAGTGCGTCAGCCAGCGCATGGAAAGCTTGCTTAGTTTACGCAGCCCCTGCGTGACAGACTTTTTTTACTTAGAAATTGACAATACGTGGTCAAATACGATCAATAGTGCGTCAGCCAGCGCATGGAAAGCTTGCTTAGTTTACGCAGCCCCTGCGTGACAGACTTTTTTTACTTAGAAATAGACAATACGTGGTCAAAATACGATCAATAGTGCGTCAGCCAGCGCATGGAAAGCTTGCTTAGTTTTAACGCAGCCCCTGCATGACAGACTTTTTTTACTTAGAAATTGACAATACGTGGTCAAATACGATCAATAGTGCGTCAGCCAGCGCATGGAAAGCTTGCTTAGTTTACGCAGCCCCTGCGTGACGGACTTATAGAAATCACGTATGTTGACATTCACAAACCAATTTCCATTAGTCGATGCTTCTTTTTGCACCAGTCACTTCAGACATTTTTCATCCCTTCTTACCCAAATTAAGTATGGTCCCTTGTTTCTTTTTGGGGTGGGGTTAATAAAGGCCGAAAACAAGAAAGTTTGAATAAAACTCCTAGAATTTGAGTTACGAAAAAATTTATAGAATAGCAACTGTAGACCAACGTTAGTTTGTCGAGATTGGTTCTCTAACAGTTTAGGATACGGCTCATTGTAAACGAGACATTTCGAATTTTTGAATCCCCCCTCTAATCCCCGGTTATTCTAAGCCCAATTTCAGCCTCTAACAAATATGATCTTTTGTGTTTACAAAAATGATAAATATCACATATTGTAGAAGAAAAAAGTCTGTCACGCAGGGGCTGCGTAAACTAAGCAGGTTTCCCACGTGAAGTTTTACAATAGGAAATCTGCCCAATAACAAGTGTAAGTAGTAAGGGATCACTAAACTTATACACGAGGGACGAATAGTTACGAAAACGGCCGCCATAGCTCTCTTCGGAAAATACCAAACCGCTCACTCCTGCCGACCAATGCAGAATACAAATGCAATATCTCGGTTAATATTCAAGATAAAGAATAAATGTATAGAACAATATTTATAGTAAATTTCATTTTCAATAAGATTGATTCTATACAATGTTTCGATCCGACGCATAATAACAGAGATATTTCGAATTTTCCGAAAATCCCCACTCTAAACCCCCCCCCCTCCCACTGTTCCGATTTCAGCCATTAACGAACTTGATTTTTCTTTTTACATAAAACGATTAAATTCCGAGTTTGGTAACGATCAAACAAAAATTGTGACCGATAGAGCGTTAACCGACAAAGATCTATATATATATATATATATAATATATATATAATATATATATATATATATACATATATAAAAAATTTTGAACGGACCTCATTTTCGTCACTTCCTGGGTAGGATCGATGGACATTTGAAGAAATTTTTCGAAACTCGCGTCATGAGTACGACCTCAATAGCTGATTTCCCTTAAGGGAAATCTGCTAACAGGCCTACTGAGTACACCCAGATTTCTTCGTACCTCTATCGTCCAGCTTTCCTGTAAGAATATCGAGTATGGTATAAATCAAATAAACACAAACGTAAAATCTCAATTGATGACGCCACCACACTACAAATTTGTATGCTCGCATAAAGCCTCTAGAAAACTATATTTATTATGTAAACTTAGAATGACTTGGTTCACGATATAACAGATATAATAAATCCAAATATCTCGGTTAATATTCATGATAGCAGAAATACGTATATAACGACTTTTATAGAACACTAAATTCTCCATATGATTGCATCTGTACTTTTTTTCGATCCAACTTATAACAACGGAGATATTTCGCATTTTCGAAATTCCCCTAAATTCTAGCTCCCACTTGTCCGATTTTAGTCGTTATCGAACTTGATCTTTATTGTTACGTAAGTCGTTTCGGTAGTTTGTAGGAGTAAACACTGATATTCGTACTCATCATTAAATTACATAAAAATCTTTAGAAATATTTTAGAAAGGGCGCTGTTCCTTTCTAATAATACCAGTCAATGGTTTAATAGGACTTATCTATTCGAGACGACAGGCTAAGTAACCACTCCCCTGGAAAGGTCTGTGTACTGGAGACTGTGCTAGGCGTGTCCGCCTTGAACTTCTCCAGCACAGACAACAATCTGGTTCTCTTGCCTTTCTTACACAATGCCTCTCTCAATCTATACATTTTAATATTTATCTCCTCGGGCGCTTTCTAAGCCGAGTTCGAGTCTTGCTCAAGTCCTACGGGTTCTTTGACGCTTCCAAAGAGGTTATTTAAATAGACAGGAAACGAACTCGGGGCGATTAAGAAAAGCTGTTATTACGCAACGTAGGAATAAATTCCGATAATTTCTCCTTCAAAGGTCAGACTGGCAACTGGAATATATCCGTATAAGGGGAAATGCAGTACTTCCAGTTCCGGATCAGCTGTCAGTGGGGGAGGTTTCACTTCCGCACATACTTTCAATGGGTTGCTCTTTGCAATTATTTATTTGAAATTCTCATTTTTACATTCGGGAAAATGAGAAACCTCATTTCCTTATTTCACTCATATTACAAACAAATAGCCAAAATTTATGGTTTTGAAGAATTCAATACAGCAAAGATTTATGTCAACTCGTGTAGAAAAGTACACAATTTGTTTTATATATTTGGTGAAGCTGTTTACTTATGCAAAGCCAGCAATAGACTTACAAAGGAAGAGTTATGGAATTATCTACTTTTTTTCGCCCGTTGGAAGTGAAGAATTTGGTGTACTTGGAGAGAAGAATTCCAATTGTTCTCAAGGTTTTTATAAATATTTATTAGGTGACATCACAGTTAATCACTTTTTGTCTTTCCCAATGAGCGAATGTAAGAAGCTCTGAAGATGGAGGCAATATTCTTTGAAAGCGCTTAGCGCTGAAATAAAAACCTTGCAGAGAATTGGACGATTTCTTATTATTTTCTTAAATTTTATTTATTTACGTCCACTTTATGCTACTATGGCTAGTTGGGACGGGTTATCTACAAGTTACCACGCTTTTCTAGCCAGTGTGGGACTAAGGATTTTATTTAATGAGTCCGTCACTAAATAAATTCCTATTGCCCAGGCGGGAACTCGCCACTCTAGGTTTGTCATGAGAGATTAAGTCCAACGCCTTAACTCACTCCACTGACGATTTCTTCACTCCAATAATTATTTAGTGCTAACAGAATTTCTGGAAAACATTGTCAAATTAAACAGAACAGGGATTCAGCAAGTTCAATTGATATACAGAAACAAGTGTATACTACTTTGTAAATGACCAGAATTTTTAGGGTTCTATGCGGCTTAGGAAATAGTAACACCAGGAATAAACGTCCTGTCAATTATGGAAATGTCAGAACAAGTGGCTTCTATATTAATGCTTCCGAATCCCAGTTTGAAATATTGGACCTGGAGTTGTTTCTGTCCCAGCTGTATTTGCTTCTTCCGTGGTATTGCTCCATTAATTACAATTTATTTTATTTTTACTGAATGAAGTATTACATTTCTAATTGCCTACGTGATGCAGACGAAGAAATTAAAATTTGCTGCGATGTATTGTATGAATGTATTTTAAGGCAAATTGACATCTTTGAGTAGTGGTTTAGATTTTCCACGTGCGCGTGGCAATACATTCAGTTGTGTGCTCACCGGTTCCTTGAAAACGTGTAGATTTCATAGAGTGGACTTGTAACATTATATGTATAATATTGATTATTTATCTCTGAGAGTTCTAATGGAACATTTCTGTTATTCCGTAAAACCTTTAACGTCGATGTTGAGAGAGTCCTTCCCTTGATCCGAACTAAGGCTTTTCTAGGTCGGATGATTCTCCGATCTTGTGGAGGCAGATTCTTACGACTCACGAACTGTATTGTCACGATCAGTAATTGCAGGTTCATCCTCAGAGTCAAGGTTTCCGGCGTCGTATTAAGTTCTTGTAACTTGTGTGAATCATTTTAATGGGAGGATCATTTCATTGGAATTCCAAAGATGATGCCTTGACCTAATTGTATAAAGAAGTGGGATTCCTGAATAGTAAACACAGCACATATGAAGGCGGGAATGGGTGACAGCTATAACTTTATACAAGGCTCATCATTAAAGCCAGCTATTTTTGAGATTGTTTATTAGTCATTTTATAAGGGCTACAGTTTACAGAGAAGTGGCTCTCTAAAAATTCAATTGTCCAATGGAATTCTCTTCTCTCTTCGTGAAGCCCTCATTGTTGGATAGTCTCATGCAGAACGGGAAACCGTTGCATGGTCTTTTATTTATTTATTTTTTCAGTTGACATTATAGACCTTTTTTGATCTTTAGCCGCCCGAGCTGGACTCAAGGATTCGGAGTTTCCCTTAAGGGAATCATGTCTTGGGGTTGTACTCATGACGCGATTTTCGGAAAATAGTTACCAAACAGGACATTTAAACGTTTATTATAAAAATAAATATCAAATTCGGTAAAGTGGGTGGGGGAGTGGGTTTAGAGGGGGGAATTTTGATATTTTTTTTTTTTAAAATGAGGCTCAGCATGTTCAGTATAGCGATAGTGATAAGGTAGTATGACCTACCGGGGGTGAGAATGATAGTTCCCCTTTTTCTGAACAATTGTTCCATTATAATGGAGCCAATGGAACACTGGGGTAGGTGACCCGGCAGTGCTCCTTTCGGGGGTACATTTCACTAAAATTTCGAAAATTCGAAATAACTTTGTTATTATACATCGAATCGAAAAATTCTAAATAATCAATCTTATTGAAAATTTAATGTTCAATCAATGTTGTTCTGCATATACATTTTGTATCACGAATAGTAACCGAGTTACGGGAATTTTTATAGTTTTCGGCTTTCCGTAAACCCCAAACCTATTCATGTCAATTTGCTTGTCAAAGGAAAATGTCCTTCCTAGGAGAGTCAATGCCCGACATATAGACCGGATGCCATACTGATTTACTCACGAGACTCCTGCCATTCCTCGACACTAGCGTGCTCTGGTTGTGAACTGGTGAACTAACTCTGCAGGCACCCATTCAATTACTGACCATGCTTGCTTGATGTTGCTACAATTATGTTATCTAAAGTACACTGTACCATGGATCAGATCCCTTCCCCGTTGTATGAATATATGAGCCTCTTTCTTACCTTGTCTGGACTGACTCTTATTTCTGTATCAGGTAATACTGTGTCAAGGGCAGCGTTTGGTGCTAATATTCAGTCATTCGTGGTCGCATTCTTCCAAAATGTGTATTGCAGAAGAGTGAGCAACTACTTTCGAAGGCTGTGCGAACAGCTGGATGCTCTCCAACCCACAATCACGCAGTGGCGCAAGGAATTAGTAGAAAAATTATGGTTTCATAATACCGAGGAGTGTCGAAGGGAGAAAAAGGGGTGTCGGGAATGTTTTGGGGTAATTGGGAATTCGTGAAGGAAGGTAGCGGATTGATCCCGATTCTCCGGAGATAATGAAGGAGCATATCGTGACTCGGAGCTAGGGAAAAATTGGAGAGCGCAATCAATGGGTTAATCCAGTGGTGAGGGCTTAGCACTATTAGGAAAGGAAGAATGGAGGCAGTGCTAAAGGTGTCTTTATGCCTTACACTATTTTTGTCGTGTGGACTTAAGTAGGTTAATTGAGTTTCACCTCATCGAATTTCTTACTGTCGCCTTGTAAATGAGCCAAGACCGGAGGACATAGGAGTTCTAGCCCACACATTCATATTAATGTTCATCATAGTTAGCTTATGCAGCTTATTAGAGGATTATCGTCGTGAAGCAACCATTGTGTCCTTTCATATTACTAAATCCTCCGAAATCCATAAGATGTTTCATTTCTTCAAAAAAGGATTTTCTAGGATTCCCTTTCTCCTATTCCTGAGGGCCTTACCTCCAAAAATATTTGAGATGAAGTTGTTGAGCCTTATGATATGCCCATAAAGTTTCAACGTCTTTTTTTTCATGGTCTTGATAAGACGTATACTTTCACTTACCTCATTTAGAACTTAGAAGTTGGATTTTTTTTTTCTCTAACTTGTTCCAAGCCCATGTTACTATCTATCGTACTAGGGGATAACTCCCTAATAACATTGGAGTCCATTTCCTTCATGTCTTTATAGACAGATTTCCCTTAAGGGAACCAACTATTGAGATTGTGCTCGCGTATGACGCGATTTTCAAATAAAATCCTAAAGATCAAGTTCGTTAACCGATAAAATTGGAGTAGGAGGGGAGGAATATTAAAAATTCGAAATATCTTCGTTATTGTGTTGTAAAATGTTGTAGAACCAATCTTAATACAAATTTAATTCCCTAAAAATGTTGTAATGCATATTTTTTTCTCTATCATGAATGATTAACTAACATATTTGCATTTTTTTAGTTTTCGGCCTTCAGTAAACCCCCACTCCTACTCATGTCATATTAACAATAAGCTGTTACTGTTGTCATAGCGTGAGACCGTCGTCACTGGCTGATGGTCGAGTACAGCCGGCAAGCACTGCGATGGCACCATCTTCGAGCCCGTCAAAGAAGTTGTACTGAGTTAGATGTCTGTTGGTCAGTAGGTTTTATGCGTCTGGTCACCGTATTAGTTTGTTTACGTTTTAGTTCAAGTCTGTTTACTTACCTCAGATCTGTCAAGCGAGGGGTATTAGCTAGTGTCCAGGTAGATTGTTTTCGTGTGGTGGATCGTTGTCCTCGTCCATGTTGGGTTGTTTACGTTTCTAGTGTTTATGTTTGTGTGTTGGACTGGTATTGTTACCAGCTGTACTCGACCATCAGCCAGTGACGACGATCTCCACCGATAGCTATGACTACAGTATCATTTATACTGGCGGTTCTAACCCTTTATTTGATTTTCCAATAGGCTGTTATATAGTGAACCGTATTATTCTAAGTCTAAATACTAAATATTATTTTCATTGAACTTATACTGTACGAGATACATGCAAATGCGTTGTGTGATGACGTGATCATTTGCAATATGAGGCATGAATATTCAGATCATATTGCAATTCCCTTAAGGGAAATCTGCTATTGAGGTCGTACTCATGACGCGAGTTTCGAAAAATTTCTTCAAATGTCCATCGATCCTACCCAGAAGATGACGAAAATGAGGTCCTTCAAAATTATATATATATATATTTGTCTGTTAACGCTCTAGCGGTCGCAATTTTTGTTTGATCGTTACCAAACTCGGAATTTAATCGTTTTATGTAAAAAGGAAGATCAAGTTCGTTAATGGCTCAAATCGGACCAGTGGGAGGGGGGATTATTGAAAATTCGAAATATCTCCGTTATTATGCGTCGGATCGAAAAATTGTATAGAATGAATCTCATTGCAAATTAAATTTACTATAAATATTGTTCTATACATTTAATCTGTATCTTGAATATTAACCGAGATATTTGCATTTGTATTCTGTGTGTGATCGGCAGGAGTCGGTTATGTTCGGGACATTCCGCCGAGAGCTCTGGCGGCCGTTTCCGTAACTATTGTCCCTCTTGAATAGGTTTAGTGATACCTTACTACTACAGTTGTTATTGGGCATATTTATCTACTGTATAACTACACGTGGGAAATCTGCTTAGTTTACGCAGCCCCTGCGTGACGGACTTTTATGGTCTCAACTTGTTTATTTTATCTATGCCATGCCCAATATTTAGCCATTTCAGCCAATATATAACATATGTTATTGGCTGAAATCCAACTCTCTGCTGTTCTTCTCAATGAAAATCGGAACTTATTTTTCATAGAAATGCCAATCAGTTGTAATGACTAGATCCCACAAAAAAGGCGTTTATGTAAAATCATTTTTAAATCCGACTGGTGGCTTCTGGGCTACTTATTCGAGTTTTTAGCGTTATGGTCTTGCACTAATACTAGTTTACCACTTCGCCTTTAGGTTGGATGAAACTTCATGGGATGATTGTGTCAGATGTTCTGCCGATCTTTTGAACAACGAATCGCTTCCTGAACCCCAAACCTCAAGACTTATGAATCGATGAAAACTCCCGATAACTCAAAATTTTGTTTAATTATTAGAAGACCCCGAGTTAGTAAAAAATCAAGGCTTCAGCTTTAGTATTTAATGGAATCTCGTGTATGGTATATTGATAAAATAGTAATTTGAAGCAACCACAGAATTCTCATTGGCGAATTCATATCGCAATTACATTCGTATATCTCACATAATAAAGACCTAATGAAAACAATGCAAGGTATTTTACTTTAGAATAAAATTAATCGTGATATTTTGGCTTATTGTGTCATATTGAGCAGGAGTGGGGAGGACACTTGACCTTTATTCTTGCATGAAATATGTAAATATATTTTGTAACGAAATGAAAATGTCGGCCTCTAAAGCCAAGAAGGCATTTGAAGGATTTTTTTCCAGAAATGGCGCCAGAGGTACAACCTCAAACGCTGATTTTTCCCCTATGTTGACATGTGTTGAAAGCATCATGATTCCTGATGTTGTGGTGATTGAGTCGAAGGAAAATCATTTAAAGAGACAAGGCAGACTTGACGAGGCAAGGACATTGTGTTCGAGTCGTGTCGTCCATTACACCGACTCCCATACCAAATAGAGAATACTCCTTGGAAGGCGACCTTACGTCACATACTGGTTCCTCGTAGCTTTCCTCCGTGCGTTCACCCAGCTCAAGGGGATGGTACCTTCGGGGGATCGCTGCCGTCCGGAGAACCGCGAAACTGGATCAGTGGGTTGATGATGTCTGTAAAGGTGAGTTGCTTGAACGGCTTATATAAAACGGACGAGAGGGAAAAGTACAAGGTTGAGCTGGACACACGATATGGCGGATCGCATGTCCTTCCTCTACTTACAACAACAGCTGCTCTAATAAACCTCTCGTTCCTGAACTATCATTCAAAACTCAATAAAACCAGAAGTAGCTTTGGCTAAACAATGCTAGGTAATGCGCCAGGCTTATTGTTAAACAAGAGTCGTCCGTTTTAAGAAATGTCCGCCACACAGGAACTGCGTAAATAGCAGTTTTTCTGAGTTGCCAAGAATTTAGGGAATATAATTCATTGTCATCATTCAAATCATCGTCATATTTCAAGCCTTCAGTGAGATCCTATGCCATCCCGAAATAAAACATGTCTATTTCGTGGATTGGGGGAAAATAAATAGCCCTGTTCACTTTTACTTGTATATTAAAAACATTAAAAAAATGTCTTCATGGGAATGCAATATTTACACATAACAAGTATATTTACACTATGTACAATTGTCACAGTTTCCACAGCCACTTAACACAATCGCAGCTAAAACAAAATAACACAGTCACTAGATAAAACTTTCGCAACACCAGCTGTAATTTTTTAACTCGCCATTAACCTTTTTCCCTAACTGTGTCTTAAAAACATCTGATATTATTTTTATACCGCGGGGTTATCGTCTTTTTACCGAACGACTCATAGAGACAACTAGTTGTAAAGACAACTAGCAGGTCGTTAAATGCCACCAGAATCCTGTAATTATGTTGACAGCCATCCAGACTAAACACAATAGCGCACTCTAGGACCTAGTATAGATACTATAAAAACATATTAAATACTTTTGAAAAAAAAGAATTTAACTAACTATAACAATAATAAAACAGTATAATGGACTAATGAACCCCATGAAACATTACTTAAAAGTAATATCATATCTTTTAATTATAAATGAAACTGAATTAATAATTATGCTAATTATATAAAAAGATCCTAAGCTTGAACCATAGAAGTTATAATTGATTCACCCAGAAGTACCTATCATGTATACATTCGTACTTCGTAGGAAATTAGAAGGATTTTGTTTTGTAAAAATTGGTTAAGTGGACGTCATTAATAGCTCTTTTTTTCTACAGAAACCCCACTAAAAGAGAAGTAACTTGTAGATAACCTGTACCGATTAGCTGTAGTAACGTAATGTGAAGGTTAATAATTTAAAAAAAGAATAACAACGCGAGATAACTACCTCTAAGCTATGGTCAAGTACTTTCAAAAATAAATTTATAAGTTCCTTAGTTGTCTCACTTACTCAGTTATTCATAGTCTAACATCGGTCCTTTTCAATATTCTAGGGGCTTGCTGAATGGCAGGGTACATTAAAACACTTCAATTTGAAATGTTAAAGCATGTTTCAAACTTAAACGTTCTTTGGAAAATATTACAACAGAATAACTCTTTGATAATGCGAAACTATTGTTTTTTTTTTTTAAAATTTACTCCACTTTTACTATTACGATTACTTGTCCTAGACAAATTAACACGATTTTTTAGACACGGTGGGATTAGAGAAATTATTTAATAAGTTCGTCACACAATAACGTACTATTAACCACTGCGATCTATCACAAGCAATGACTCTGTTATTTGAAAATAATTGAGTAGGCTAAAAAAAAAAAATATGTTCCAGAATATGGAGTTGAACGACTGTACTCGTGGACTATATTCCAGTAGATAACTCCCCATGATTAAGTAGGCTCAGCTGAAAAAAAAGTAAAAGTTGAAAAATATATATAAAAAAGGGCTTGTTATTAACTGGAAAGGCTAACAGGGTTTTTTTTTTCTATAAGCTACAACTTTTCTATCCTGAAGTTGTTATTAGGTGCTTCCGTTGCTAAGTAATTTCATAAACCCAAGCAGGAATCATATCTACCACTTTAATTGTACCAATAGAAATAAAATACACTTATACCTTTACAGTGTTGAAAAAAGATAATGAGCATCTTCATTTTCACAAATCAATGGCAAAGACCATACTGTGAAAGTATCACATATTTCTGAATCCAAAAAATTAACCATATTTTATATTTTTAAAGTCATCAAATAATTATTGTACTTTTTTGTTTCAGGTAAGTCGTACTGTATAAATTGAGCTTCTCCATAGAAATGTAAGTACTAGTAATGCTCCTATAACATCGTATTCCTCTTCGCTGGGAAAAATCTTTTTCTACCAAGCCCCAGCACCCTAAACTACGACTATACCACAACAACTACTGCAATTATCTGCCGAAAGAAGATCAAAGATACTCTAATAGTAGAAATTTGGCAAAAATGATTATACTAGTATCTGGCCTTTTTGATAAAGTAATGTCCTTCAATTTTTGTCTATACATTTTCGTTGACTCGAATAATAATAATACTATTACTTGATTACAAGTCTAACTTTCGCTTTTCGTAAAGCTGTACATTTCATACGAAAGACAGCAAACATTTTTTTGGTATCCATGGACGCCAAAAGAAATCTGTTATCAGATTAATCATATTTGTATAGCCAATTCTAAGATTTTTTATGATTTATTTGAGGGAAATAAATATGACGTGAAGGTTGTTTACTTATCTGCGAATATTTCTACAACAATGGGAATCATTACCCTTTTTCTTCGGTTTTCATCAGAGCCCGAATCAAATGGAAAACTGCCCCATCCGAAATTTCGGAATACGATCACTTTTTTCAGCCAGTGGCGTTGCTTCATGACCTAGAATCTAAAATGCAGTGGACATCAATAGATAAGTATCTCACACTTTAAGACATAATTAGTTTCCCAATCGAGTGATGCAACTAGATATAGGTAGTATATTGAATATTAGCTGCAGTTATTCAGTGTGCAACAACTCATAAAGTGAAAACAATTTTATATTCATAAAAATTTTAAATATAGCTTCTAGAACGAAAAATCCTGAAGATAAAATTTTGATATTTGTACAATAGTTAACATGTTAGGTCATGGAAGAACATAATTATGCAATTGAACAATAAAAATAGTAAGTACAAAGGGGTTTCGCAGAAGGACATTTGAATTCCATTTATCTCTATTAGTAAAGTCCCGATAGTTGTATATAATACAGGGCAATTACTAACATCCGTCAAGCAGGGGCTGCGTTAACTAAACAGCTTTCCCACGTGCGTCACGTATTTACAGTTATCTCAAAATTAAAAAGTTCGATGAGAAACATATTTGGTTTTTAGGCTTCTAGGTTTGGAAACGTAGCTTCATAACTACGCAGATTTCCCACGTGCGTAACGTATTTGCATTTATCTCAAAACGTAATAGCTCAATTAGAACCATATTAGCAGATTTCACTTAAGGGAAATCAGCTATTGAGTTTGTACTCATTTTTTCAATTTTTCTTCAAATGTCCATCGATCCTACCTAATAAATGACGAAAATGAGGTCCATTCAAAACTATGTATATATATATATATATATATATATATATATATATATATATATATATATATATATATATATATTTGACTGTTACCGCTCTAGCGGTCGCAATTTAATCGTTACCAAACTCGATATTTAGTCGTTTTATTAAAAAAGAAAGATCAAGTTCGTTAACGGCTGAAATCGGACCAGTGGGAGGGGGGGGGGGGTTTAGAGGTGAGGATTTTCGAAAATTCGAAATATCTCCGTTACTATACGTCGGATCGAAAAATTGTACAGAACCAATCTTATTGCAAATTAAATTTACTATAAATATTGTCATATACATTTATGTTGAATATTAACCGAGATATTTGCATTTTTATTAAATCGGGGCGCCTAACGTACGAGAGTTACTTTCCCGCCAAAAGCTAGTTCGGCCGTTTCCTTCACTGGCTTGGCTCTCGTGAAATTTCTCTATTGTAAAACTTCACGTGGGAAATCTGCTTAGTTTAAGCAGCCCCTGCGTGACGGACTTTTTGGTATTTAGGTTTCAAAGAAAGTGCTTCATAATATAACAGCATAAATATAATAAGACATGAGTAGGAGTGGGGGCTTACCGAAGGCCGAAAACTAAAACATGCAAATATCTCATGTAATATTGATATTAGAGAATAAATGTGTATAACAACATTTATAGTACATTTAATTTCCAATAAGATTGATTCTGTACAATTTTTCGATCCGGCGTATAGTAACGGAGATATTTCGATAATCCCCCCTCTAAACCCTTCCTCTCACTGGTCCGATTTCACCCATTAACGAACTTGATCTTTCTTTTTTACATAAAACAATTAAATCGAGTTTGGTAACGATAAAAACGGAATTGCGAGCGCAAGAGCGCTAACAGACACACACGCATATATATGTCATTTTGAATGGACCTCATTCATTTTCGTCATCTCCTGGATGGACATTTGAAGTCAAAAATGGCGTCATGAGTACGACCTCAATAACTGATTTCCCTTAGGGGAAATCTGATAATTTCAAGCAGTCTTTAGATTTACATAGAACGTTAATATGTAGAATTTGGTAAATGATATTTTATCAAAAGGAAGAAAGTGATATGTTCATTTAAACAGATTTTATTTTTATCATTTAAAAGACACGATCGGTAGAGATTTGAACAAAGTTAACTAAAAATTGCATCCTGAAGTAAATTTCAATAGCTCACAAGGGGAAATACATTAAAATTCCAAACTGGAAATTACCTCATTTTGTATCTCACTTTCAAGTGAACAGCCCTTTGGATTAATTCCCTTCTACAGAATTTGGCCAGAAAGTCTAAAGTTCATAAAATGCCTTTCCAATAGTCAGCAATGGGCTACTTGCGCTTTCAATGCCAAGGGAAAGCTACATCAAATGATAGCTCTATTATAGATAATGCGAAATTTCCTCGAAATCGATTATTACTATTGTTCCGAATAAAGCTCACAACTCTCGCTGATCATCCGGGTATTTACAGGTTTACTTCTCACCCCTAAGTTTTAAGCCAGTTTTCTCTTCTCTAATCACTTTTCTCAAAAAAAAAAAAACTATAGCAGTTCAGTCGTCATTTGAATTTCCCGCGCTCGCTGAGTTCACAAACCCGCCACACACATGCAGATCACCAAGGCTGTGGCCTACAGCGGAAACTACGTTGCAGCTCAAGAAGGCATCGGCTAGTTACAAAGATACAGTTCAGTTGGGATTCACCCGTTACAGAGATACAGTCAGTCTTTCATCTCCCGCAAAGCTACCATCATATACCGCAACCAGCTAGAAGACAGATCTTATAGGGAACACAGAAAATAACACCGGAAGAAGACTCTTCAAGGAAAGTATATGTTTCCCGCAGGTACCTACTACTAATAATGCTAGCATTATCTACGCAAATTATTAAATCAGTACTCACAATATAGGGCCGATCGGTCATTCTGTTGTATATATATTATTGGCTTGGCGCTAAATTATTTTATAAAGTTAAGTTTCCTTTTGTTTCTTGTTCAACCTCTATATCTATAAAGTGTATTATATGTTGCTTAATCAATTCAATATACTTGATTCTTTGGAGAACTCAAATAGTGACTTGTGTTATTTCCCCTCATCTTTCCATAAAAATAGTAAATATTTCAGTTTAATGCTCTCATTTATTCTTGCCTTTAAAAAGCTTCCCGCCTTTACAATAGCAAACATTTTGTAATTTATATTGCTTATAAAAAAGTACACGAACACTCACACAACAACAATTTTAAGCTTGGAATAAGACGTTTTACGATACATTCGCTTATCTTTAAGCTCCTTGATTAAAAATTGGGTCTTTACTGAGTGCTGAAAACTAAGCAAATGTAAATATCTCCGTTAATCCTCAAGATAGAGAAAAACTGTATATAACAATATTTATATAGTTTGTTTTGTTTGTTTGATTTTGGGCAAAAACTTCGCGATTATCAATGCCCAACACTCTCCAGACCTTTTGACTTTTAATTGAGTTCCCCAGTCATGGGAAGTCCCAGGCACACGCACGCTAAGCCGACTTTTTATTATATATAAATCTGCATATATTTTTATTTTTATATACTTTTTTATATTCTTTTTTTTTTTAACTTTGTATTTTTCAACCCCCCTTTTTTTTCTTTTTATTTTTTATTCTTTACATATTTTTATTTTTTATTGTAAGGGGGGGGGGGGGTTCTCGGCCTTATGCCTTTAAACCTACGCGCCGGCATCACAGAAACCATTTCAACTCATTAAGACCGTATAAATTTTTAACCAAGGTATTTAAATAAACACTAAGAAGAATTATTGGAAGAATTATTATGTTATAAAGATATTACACTAAACTTATGGACTACATCTCTAATTAACTATTAAATGACAGCATTAAACTTAAAGCTCATTACGAGAAAAAAAAAAATTAAAATCACAGCCATTACAATAACAACAAAGTTAGGGCAGAAATGTATGTATATTATATTATATATATTATACCCATTAAAATTAAATCCGTTGAAGTAAACATTAAACCTACAGATTATTAAAAGAGCATTATAAATACAACTATTAAAATAACAACAAGGTTCGAGCTATCAAAATAAATATTAAAATTAAATCCATAAAAATAAACATCAAACTTAAAGCCTATTAAGATAACCATTAAAATAACAACAAAGTTAGGGGAGAAAATTTATATAGCATTTAATTTGCAATAATATTGATTCTGTACAATTTAAGATTTGACTCGTAGTAACGGAAATATTTTGAATTTTTATCCCCCCCTCTTTAAACCCCCACTCCCCTGGTCAGATTTCTGCCGTTAACGAACTTGATCTTTAGTTTTACATGGAATTCTTATTTGTCGAATTTAGTATAGATCAAACAAACCGCTTCAACTGTACCATTCAAATATTTAGATAGATCTATATATATAATTTTATTTTCGTCATCTACTAGTTAGGATCGGTGGGCATTTGAAGAACGTTTTCGAAAATCGCGACATGAGTACAACTTCTGTAGCTGATTTCTCTTGATGACGTCCAAATAAAGCAGCTGAGGTGTCTTGCCACTTTGTGACAGCTGTGAAAACGGACCTGACATATCGGACACATGGAACCCTTCCTACTGTTTGTATTGAACCGAAATTTTAGGGATTGTGCAACATTTTTGCAGGGTCTGTATTATCTGTTTGTGGTAAATAGAATAGGAAAACAGTCATATGCCACAATGTATATTTGTGTAAATGCTAGTTTTGACAGCAAGGTATAGTAGGGGCTTCCCTAACAATGGACTATTTCCTGTCGTCAGCGCTTCCGGTCCTTACAGCCCATTCACTATCTGTCGAATATACTGGGACAGGGCCATTCCCGAGTAAAACATAATTTTTTTTTTTTTCAGATTCTCCTTAAGTGTAATCAGATATAACTTGTAATCACGAAAGAAAATTAGGTCCGTTCTGGAATTCAAAGATGGAGTTCCTTAATGGCCGATTTCGGATTTGGAGGAGAGGAGAGGGGGGGGGGTAAACAATTCAAAATTTCCAGGTATTATGAGTCGTCAAAAAAATGTAATCAATCTCGCTGTAAATTTAATTTCTGCTAGTGTTCCTCTAAACCAGGGCTTCTTAAACTTTTGTAATCTACGACCCCATTTATGATTGCGAGTTTCTTGACGACCCCATACAAATATAAAAGAAAAATAAATTAATATTTTTTGATGATTTATTTATTAGGTAACAATATCCGTATACATATGAAAATATATAAATTTAGAATTCGTTTTGAAACATACAAAAATCTAAAATTAAAAATTGCACAATAAATTATAAAATTGTATTTATAATAGTTTCAAAAATAAAAGAGGATTCTGACCGTCTTAATTCTCTCGAATATATTTAAGTAGTTGCGTGGTAAGTATTAAATTAAAGTATAAGTTAAAAATTTAATGAGATGGATGTGCCTGTTTTTTATTGCATAACAAATCAAATCTTGGTGGAATGTTTGAAACTGCTGGACGTAAGACCTCTTCAACATTTTTTAACGCTGAACGATATTGGGATTTAATATGTGTTAAAGCTGAGAAAGTAACTTCACATAAATATGTGGTGTTGAATGGCAGAAGTACATTTAACGCCATATCAGCGATTGTCTGATCGACGAATAAGTTGTAACTGAAGATAAAACATAAATTGTATTTTTATCTCTCGCAACCCCGGAATTTTGCTACGCGACCGATAGTTTAAGAAGCCCTGCTCTAAACCATTCTTTTGTAATTTTAACGAAGATATTTGATTTTTTTTCCTTTATGCCCTCTTTTACCCCACTTTTACTCAACCAATTTTTATTTTCAGTTAGTGAATTACTAAGAATCTCTGTCTAGCTTACATAGGGTTCTTATTATAGAAAATAGATGGTTGAATCACCATTCCAGAAAGTGGGAAATCTGCCTAGTTTACTCCACGCGAAGGAGTTTAATTTATTTTTATTATTGTGCAAATGAAACAAATAATAATTAAGTATTTAGGATTCTTTTATATTTTGAAATTCTTGTACAATGTGATTTTTTTTAATACAACATTTGTCTTATGTTCATCTCTCATAAATAATTTTGAATCACTCATATATAATGTTAAATATATTACAATATTAATTGAATATTCACATTTGACTTTTCCATTATAGTATTAACGAAAAGCAAACTTGAAGGAAGGAAGCCCTTGAGAAAACATTTTGCTTTTTAATTTTTTTTAATATGTAAATGGCTCAATAAAAAAGTTAAATTCATTTTTCAAATCCTAGAACAACAAGCCTTTTATATTGATTGAGCTTGCGGTATAGACTGATTTTTTCCCCTCATTCAGAACTGTGTTTATGGTCCTTGAATTTATGTGGCAGCCTCGTAAACTTCGGATATAAACTTGCTTTCTGTCTTATCTTGTAGTCTGATATTGTGTTGATAATCCCACAGAAAACATAGTAGACATTGAATGGCTTCCAAGCATATGAATATTCCATATTAACCTCAGAAAAATATGATAATACAACAATTTGACTAAAACTAACCGTAGTAGCACATTCTTTAAACTCCTTCCATTTTATTTCTTCTTAAATTTTATTAGGATAATATTCTTAGAGAAATGAAGGGGATTAACCTATACTTTCTTGTAATTATGATACAATAACAAAGATTAAATTTATGCAAATTCAAATTGAAAACTCTGCTGATGTTAGGTAAAAATTGTATTGCATTTGAGTTCTATCGATAACCATAGAGGTAGGTAGGAGTGCAAACATAGAGGTATTATTTGAACGAGTCTTGAAGGAATGATTGGCCGATTTACCGCTTGAAGTAAGAGAGCCTTGGCGGGAAGGTTGTCACGATGAATGGCTCCTATCGACCAAGGGCAATCCCCTCGTTTTTACCTGTCATATACTTTTGACATTTTTCTACCTCATTTAAGCATTGAAGAAATTGTAAATAAAATTTCGATAATTGGCATTTAATGAAAAGTAATTTGATTAATGTAACAAATATCTATGATATTTAGAAAATAATAATAAATTCAAGTACAAGGAAAAATTCCGTCAAACAGGGTGCTCCATTAACTAAGCAGATTACATACGTGCGCTACGTATTTGCATTTATCTCTAAAAAGTAAACGATCCATGAGAACAATACTTGTTGGTTTATTATTATTTACGTCCAATTTATGGTTCTACGCCTAATCGGGACGGGTTTTCTACAGGTTACCACCCTTTTCTTGCCAGGGTGGTGGCACCTGTTTTACAAGGTTAACTATTGTTTATATTGCTTTATAATAAGGTGATAGTATACTTACTAGTATAGTTTGAAGAGAGTTTTTTTTTTTCATTTCATAAAATGGCTTTTTATTAATATTTTGAAAACTACCTGTTGGTTCAATCGAGAAATTCCATGCTTTAAATGGTGTTCTTTAGATTAAAAACTTTGTTTTGTGATAATGACTCAAATATAAAAGTAGTTTTGAGTATTTCTTAAATTTGAAAATACCGTGTAATATATGGTCAAGGGTCTCAGAAAAGTCCAGAATATTATTTGGTATTCTAAACGTAAAATGATACATAAATTATCAGATTTCAAACGCACAGCGTATAATAGCATTACTTTTTGACCAAAAACTTTCTTAAAATAAAATTTTTATTGGTCTACTAAACTAAATCTATGTCTTCCAAAGTCTTTTAAATGTTTAAGTGAGTTAACCAAATCTCCATAAAAGCACATATTTCATAAAAACAAGTAATTTATTTAAATCCAGCTGTCGATAAAATTGAAAAGGTCTTTGGGGAGGGAGCAGAAATAATTATAGTTTTCCTTCTTTCTTTGAAAGAGTAGAAATGTTTTATTACCGAATAAAACGTTTATGACTGTAATTATACGAAAATATAACACAATAATTATGAGCGATCATCTAACAAAATAATATGTATAACTTTAGCTTTAACGGCCATTTAATTGACCCGCAGGCGAATTAGGCAATAGGAAGTTTTGAAAGTGTGCTTTATTATTATGAAAATTCTTAAGAACTGTTAAAATTACTTTAAAGGACATCTTACACATTTTCGTTTATGATTATATTTTCTAATTTTTTCATATGCTGAAAACTCTTAAATTAATGAGTTTAAAAGTGGTAAGTCTGAGCTGAGAGGTTGTTATAAAATATACTGTGACCTTAGGTTTATGAATCCGTCTAAATTTGTACCGCTTTTCTTATCCTCCGCATTTAGACTATCCCATGAATTTAGAGAGTAGCAATTGCAAAAAATTAGTTAATTTGAGCTATTTGTGGTTTAAAGTTATAATCATCATGACCTAAAGGCTGAAGTTTTGTTGCCACCATTTGGTTCTTTGGGAAGCTGCCCTTTTTCATATTCCCACCGAAATCCATGAGATATATGATGACTCGAAAAAATGATCCTTTGTACTCTGGGGTTAATAGTCTTACTTTTAAATACATTTATAATGAAATCATTTCCCTTAAGATATGGCCATTATCCATCAACTTTCTGTCCATAACCTTAACCCCCCTTTCACAGGAATACTATCAAGGAACAGCGAATTACATAAATAAGTATAAATAAATAAATATTTCTCTCCAAAAATGCAGACCACTCCGAACAAATGACTAAGCCGAAAACTTAAGGAACCCACATACATAATGAAAATACTAATTTTATTTTAGGATACAAAACTGTTTCATTATTGCGTAAGCGCACAACCCAATTATCAGACTATAACCAGAAGTCACTATTCTTCAGAATTTTAATTTAGCAATTTCAACAACACCATATTCTCATCTTCAGAGTTTTTACCGTGAAAGAACGAAAAGTCGAAATTGCAAATTTATCCTTCCCCTAAGATATAGTAAAAACACACATATGATTCATTTTTCACACGAAATACTAGGAAAAGTCCTTCACGCAATGGCTGCGTAAACTAAGCAGATTTCTCACATGAAGTTTCGCAATAGATAAATCTAAATACTATTACCCTTAAAACCACCGTGAATATTGAGTGAACAGATACTACTGACGACGAGAAATTTTTTCACTCAATTTACATTTTAATAACCTCAACAACGAGAAGAGCCTGAAATGTAAACAAATAGGTCCGCGAACCTCTCAGAGCTCAGAGCTGAAAGATAGAAATGCTCTTTAGCAGTAAAATAAATTATTCAAATATATCTGAATATAATTTATTAATTTCATTGAAATCTATTTACTATATCTGCTGCTGCAATTTAAAATGAACCAGAATAATTTTAATCTCAAGCACTCTAATTTTAGTAATCGAGGAACAAAAGAAGGGGGGATTACAGAACGTATTGGCGTATACTCCACAAAGTAAAAATTCAATGAAAACAATATTTGGTATTTCAGCTAGAAATTAGACGGTTCATATTTTGGATTAATCATAACGTGCGATGGAGAAGATGAGGGAGGGGGATTAAAAAATGAAAATATCTCGCTTAATATTTGAGATAGAGAAAGAATTCATATAACGAAATTTATAGGTAACTTAATTTGCAATAAGATTGGTTATGAACAGTATTTCGATCAGACTTATAGTAACGGAGATATTTCAAAATTTCAAAGCTCCCCCTCTAAACACCGGATTTCAGCCATTAGAGAATATGGATTTTGGTGTCTATCAAACAAAAATTGCGACCACTAGAACGATAACATATATATATATATATATATATATATATATATATCTATATATATATATATATATATATCTTTTTTCCTGGCAGTGAACATTGTTGATATATCAGTTGGAACGTTCATTTTCCTTTCCTTCGAGGAATGCGTAGCTGAGGTATTCCCTAACGAGCGACTTGACTATCCGCATCTGGAAAAGCTTCCTCTTTCATTATACGTCAGGGAAGCACATTTGAATGTATTTTCGAGCCAAAGAAGAAGATGCCGCCTTCGCCGTGATGGGTGATTACTGTGAAGAGGAGGGGTAACAGTGACGTCAACTGACCCGGTAGGAATGCAGGGCGGCCACTCCCCTCTACGTCACGTGCTCCTACCTCTTAGCTCGCCTGACTCACTCCTCCCACTCTTACCTCGCTGCAATTCCCGCCCCCGGGAAAACGCTCACGCCGGGGGAATATTTCTCCTCCTTTCGGTAATGACCTTGCTCGTCTTCTATTTTTACTTAGCCTCCATTTCCTTCTCAATTGGCCTTCCTCCTAACTGTGGTTTAAAGCATTTCTCGATAATCTTGTTTCGTGAAACAACATACTCACTCTGTTGAAGTCTCCATTACTCACATCCTCTTAGCTTTTGAAACACTGCCACTTCTGAGAACAGTTTCTTAGGGCCAGAACTTTAATTGTTCTGACATGGCTATTTTACAAAGAAATGAAATATACGTATAATCGGAAATCCCATGAGTTCCTTGTTATTCTGAATAGTTTTCTAGATGGATGTTTTATTATTTGTTCTTTTTACTGAATAATACATCCAACATTTTTTCAGAGAGCTTAACATTATTAATACAAGCTTATCACTGTGTGACTACCTCGCTTCTGAAACAATTGACAAATATCATGTAAAAAACGGTGTCCAAAATATTATAAAATAAGCTATTAAAATATGTAGCAGTCTCGGCAATGCATTGTACATGAATCAAATTATTTCATCATTAAACTTAACAATATTTACAAATGCATAACAATATTCGTAACAATAATTAATGTAATTTCTTAAAAAAAAAAATATAATATTTTTAAAAATATTCATAATATTAAAATGTTCTATGAAAGCCGAATTAAAATAAAAATAAAATTTATTCTAAAGATGTGAAAACCTATAGGCTTGAAAGATGGAACTTTGGCATATGATATCCTGTATATGGCTTCCAGGTAAATTTTTGGAGTTTAGGCTAATTGGTATTTCACTTTTTTTTTATTTGATTTTTTAATATAAATTTTTATTATTTTTAAAATGCAAGAAACTTATGAAGCTAAAAGTTAGAATATTTTTAAATATTTAAAACCACAATCTTCCTTTGAAAAGAAGACAATTATTTTTTTTTTAATTTAATTCTTCAACAGTATATATCAGTGTTATATTCCACTTATTTTGGAGTTTCTCAACAAGTATCTTTTAAAACTGTATCCCAGTTCTGAGCGTTCTTAAGAACAAACTTCTGTTGTCTATCTGATTGGAAATATTGATTCAAATTTCTGTACATGGAACAGCCCGGGAGGTACTCAATCGACTGAGGTAGAGGGGTTATTTAGATCAGGGAGAAATATAAATGTAAACGAACTTTTTTTGCTTATCCATTAATTATTTTATATGGCATTTTCTGTTATGCATTACGCTGGAACGGACATATTGAATAACACATCCAATTGATATCATTTTAAACAAAACTGCAGCAAGACAATTTATATATTTATTTTAATAAGAGTTCATAAAATCAGGCGTTTTCCATATAATATGTATATTTATCCATATAATAATGTCTATTTATTTATTTATTTTTAAGAGCTTCGCAACATACTCGATGTTGTTCATTTAAATTTAAAAAATAAAAATGTATCTACTTACTAATAGAAGAATACAAAAACTCAACATATAGAACAAAAATCACAAGTTATAGAACAAATACGCAATAAATATATTATTAAATAAGAATACGCAGTATTAAATTAGTATTAAATAAAAATACTCAAACAGAACTCAGAACACAACGAAAAAACTACGATTCCAAATACAATTAAAAGTAATAAATAGATGATAAAAGAGATTTGAAAAAAAAATTACATTACATAGTGTTAAAAGTTAAAATAATTCTTGACTTTTAAAAAATTAAGTTAATAGATAAATAAAAATTCTATTCCTATAATATAAATGTTTGAAGAATACCTTTTTTCTAGCAGATTTCCCCTAAGGAAAATCAGGGTACTTGTGTATTATATCCACCACATTTTAGTTCCACTAGTTCCACGCTAGAATGCGGTACTGTTTTAAGTAGTACGATTCATTGCCCGCAAGGGAGGTTATACTTACCTTATAACCTTCGACGGAATTATAATGATAAATAAAAGAAAACACAATTTTTAAAAATAAAACATTTTATTCACATTTAGGCGGGAAATGTGTGGAAATACTGTTTTTCATATCTAAGAGACACAACTCCCTCATGTAACTGTTCCAATCAATAGCAGTCTTATTGGAAATTTTGAGTTGTTTTTTGCAAAAATTGACAGATGTCAATTCTTCACACCAGCGAAGATTCCTCTCCTGTAAATATTTATCAGCGTCTTCTTCAGTCGTTGGCAAATCTCAAAGAGGCATTTTTAAAGGACTAAGAAACTCTAAACAGCAAACGCAACTATGACAAAAGATAACCTCATTAGCCTGGGAGAGCTAGCGTCGCACTTCAGTAGCGCATTCTAGCGTGAAACTAGTGGAATTAAAATGTGGTGGATATAATACACAAGTACCAAAATCAGTTATTGCGGTCGTGCTCATGAGACGCGATTTTTGAAAAAATTATCTCAAATGTCCATCGTCCGTGGTAGTAGATAACGAAAACGAGGTCCGTATAGATCATTGTCTTATTAACAATAAGCTGTTACATTATGAAGCACTTTATTTGACGCTCAAATGCCAAATAATGTTCTCATTCAACATGTACGTTTTGAGATAAATGCAAATATGTGATGCAAGTGGGAAAATAGGCTTAGTTAACGTAGCCACTGCGTGGCGGACTTTCTTTGATTATGACTTTGTAGGGGGGGAAGGGGGGGGGGTAGTTTGGCTGATCCTACCCGTAGCCTCCCTTAATTCAGCGCATGTTCTGATATACATTTAACTTTGATTACGAAATACTAGTAACACTGACTGTGGAATGAGATGTGTGAGGGACATATTGGACTGGTGGCAATACTGACTTCCCTGAGAGCTGTGTATTAGACGGCTGTGGCGAGGGCAAAACAGGGCCTAAGCCTAGAAAGCTTCCAAACCTACTTATGCAACCTCTCTCCTCTTTCGTAACTTCCACGACACACACACACACACCACTTCCGAGACTGGAGATATTACCAACTCACTGTTTACATTCACTCCTCTAGCCACTGCCTTTATGATTGATCGCAGCCTTCAGGATCGCTATGTCATCTTGCACAAACAACGCAGTTTCGACATAATTACTACCTCGCTTTAATGTCCATTCTTCGTTAATTTTCTTTATCTCCTTTTAGCCATTAGTCTACCCGTTACCGGTTATCAGATAACTTTACACATGAAAGATTGCAAGGCATACTATATGACGATATCCGCCATTAGTGTTATTTAGTAACATTTCCCGCAAAACGCTACGCAAGTCTTTGTTTTCTCATAACAATCCGTTGTTTATTAAGGAAATCCGTCACGCAGGTACGGCAAAACTAACTATTTTTTTGTCTAAAACTAACGATTTCTCACTTGCAGGTATGACGCCCTGTTGATCTCTCATATCAAGCACGCTCTGGTAGCGGACTCGTGAACCACTGATCTTGCTTGACGGTGATCGAACCTGCATCTATTTTTAATTTTAGCTTACTGAGGATAGCTAATAACATTTAACAATAAATGTAAATTTATAAGAACGATCTGTATATGAGATTTTTGCTCCGAATGACAGCACAAGGAGCTTCTTGGTCGTTATTATAACCGGTTCAAAGATTCCGTGATGTTGAAAGAACTATAAGATAGTAATAGCTATCCAGAACCAAACATTCTACTCTATTTAATAGTGAGTGTCCTCGATAAGTATAGAGTAACATAAACGAACACATTAACATCATCCCTTCCGATTATATTTTCTTTTTATTTTGTTAAGGACTATTTCTCTTCTTTTATCACAACTATTTTTTCTATATTTTATTCATTTAGTTGACGAATGGATTTTACAACCATCTGGACAATAACGTTATAATTGTAGTTAGTATTAAAAAAATAATAATATTTATTTCTTGTAAAATAATTATTAAATCACCACTCTACGGACCATAATATCGAAAAATGGGACGTACAATGGCAGAGAATTATATAAATATTTTCACTCATGTTTGGGATACTGAAATGAGTAAATATATATATATATATATATATATATATATATATATATATATATATATATATATATATAATATTTTGAGTGGACCTCATTTTTGTCACCTCCTGAGTAGGATCGATAAACATTTGAAGAAAATTTCAGTGATGGAAAAAAGTATATGCACATCATGTTTTTATAAATAAATGAAAAAGTGCGTTTATTAAAAACTGGAAAAAACCTTTTGTAAAAAAAAATGACAACACTTCATAATGAAACAAAAAAATTAAAACAATAAAAGTGCTTGGAAAAAAGTATTTGCACACTTGGTCTACTTTGACTCACAAGTTTTGTTTACTTTTGCATTAATCCTCCTGTGTCCATAGGTTTGTTTACTAATTTATCTCTATCGTTTATTACTAGTATTCTCTAGTCTTTCAAACAGTTTTCTTCAATCAATAGACAATTATCATGCCAAAGACAAGTGAGCTGAGTATCGCGACTCGCGAAAAAATTGTTTTACTGAGGAATCAGCAAAAAACATATCGCCAAATTGCCGATTTCTTAGGATTGATTTTTTCTACGGTGAGATACGTTATAAAAAGATACGAGGAACGTGGTTCAACTGAAAACAGTGAGCTTAAAGGGCGTCCAAAAAAGTTAACTCCCAGACTGAAGAGGAAAATAAGAAAAGAAGCTCTTAAAAATCCCATGATAAGTTCACGGGAGCTGGCTGCCATGGCCCAATCAACGTCTGGAGTCCAGGTTAGTAGCAGGAGAATTAGATATGCCTTGAATTCGGAAGGGCTCCATGGTAGGGTTCCGAGAAAGAAGCCATACATCAGTGAAACGAATCGCAAAAAGCGCCTTGTTTTTGCTAGGGAGTATGTACAAAAACCCTTAAGCTTTTGGGGAAATGTCGTCTTTTCTGAAGAAAGCAAATTTAATTTGTTTGGTTCAGATGTTCGAAGGACGATATGGCGACATCGTAATGAAGCCCTAAAGAAGCAAAATGTTTTAACGACTGTAAAGCATGGTGGAGGGCATGTTATGGTTTGGGGGTGTGTCTCCTACCATAGCGTGGGATATCTTATGAGCATCGAAGGCAATTTAAATGCAGAAGGTTATGTGAACATTTTGCGCCGTAATTTGCGTGTTAGTGTCGAAAAAATGGGAATCCAGGATCAGTACTATTTCCAGCAGGACAATGATCCAAAACATACTGCGAGGAGAACTAAGGAGTGGTTAATATATAATGTTCCAAGACAGCTCCACACTCCTCCTCAGTCACCAGATATAAATATAATTGAAAATTTATGGCACACCCTTGACGAAAATGTAAGAAAACACCATTTCACTAGTGCACATCACCTTAAACAACTTCTTGTTCAAGAATGGGAACAAATAAACCTAGATTTAATTAAAAACCTAGTAAATTCAATGCCCAGACGTGTACAAGCAATTATTGACGCAAATGGCCTATTTACAAAATATTAAAATTGAGTTTTAACTTGTTACTGTGGAAGTGTGCAAATACGTTTTTCCAAACACTTTTATTGTTTTAATTATTTTGTTTGATTATCAAGTGTTTTTATTTTTTTTGTAAAAGGTTTTTTTCAGTTTTTAATAAATGTTCTTTTCATTTTTGCAAAGGAAAGCGAAGTTTTTTTGTTTCCTTGAACTCATTTATTAATAAACATATGATGTGCAAATACTTTTTTCCATCACTGTACTTCATGAGTAAGGGCCTAAATAGCAGATTTCCCTTAAGGTAAATCTTCTAAAACTGTAGTCTCGCCCTGGCTAGAAAAGGGAGATAATCCATGTAGATAACCCGTTCCCATTAGCCATAGTAGCACTAAGTGGACGATGGTAAAAAATAACAAAGAAAATAACGACTGCAATTCTAAGTTGACCAATGGTTAACTAAGTTAAGTCCATTGTTCTGGGCTGATTTGCGATTCAGCCTGGAAAATCAATAATGCTGGCCGACATTGTTTTGCTAAATCCGTTAATAATATTTGTGGATTTGGGAGGCGAGCATGTAGGTCGGTGATTAGATAAACTGGAGCACAATCGCCATTTTGAAAATAGATCTCAATGCTCTGTATTGAAAACAAATCCAAGCCATGCCATCTATATTAGGTCCGCTCAGATCAAGAAGGCCGATGTGACGCTCTTCAAGAATTTACTCTTACTACAGGCTTATATCTGGGTCTCTAATTCAGTATGAAGGAGGCAGTTGTATAAGTGTATTAGCGAAATATCTCTCAGCTGTTGTAATGTAAGAAGATATGTCGTGCTCTAGTGGCTTCATAAATTCAGACCCATTGCCCATCAGTGATATCAGATTGAGCTGTTGTGTCATTCGCGTATCATTGAATCAGCTGTTAAAGGTAAAATGTTTTATTAGAAACGAATTGCTTTCATGCAATAGAATAGAAAAGAAGTCCGTCACGCAGGGGCTGCGTAAACTAAGCAGATTTCCCACGTGAAGTTTTACAATAGAGAAATCTGCCTAATAACAACTGTAGTAGTAAGAAACCTCTAAACCTAAAAAACATTAATTTAAGGGCGTAGTAACCCAGTAGTTTCTAGCCCCAAAAAAGAGTTAACATAACCCTAAACCTCTCTCCTATTCACGAGGGCCGAATAGTTATGGAAATGGCCGCCAGAGCTCTCGGCGGAAAGTCCGAACATAGCCTACTGCGACCACACGCAGAATACAAATGCAAATATCTCGTTAATATTCAAGATACAGAATAAAATGTATAGAACAATATTTATGGTAAAAAATTGAATTTGCAATAAGATTTTATTTCTATACAATTTTTCGAATCCGACGCATAATAACAGAGATGTTTTGACAATTTTCAAAAATCCCCCCTCTAAACCCCCCCCAAACCCCCCCCCCCTCCCCCCCCCCACTGGTCCGATTTCAGCATTAACGAACTTGATCTTCCTTTTTTACATAAAAACGATTTAAATTCCGAATTTGGTAACGATCAAACAAAAATTGCGACCGCTAGAGCGTTAACATACAAATATATAATATATATATATATATAAATATATAATATATAGTATATATATATATATATACTATATAATATAATTTTGAACGGACCTTATTTTCGTCATCTCCTGGGTAGGATCGATGGACATGAATATATCCTGGTTAATGTTCAAGATACAGAATGAATGTATAAAACAGCATTTAAAGACAATTAAATTTGCAATAAGATTGTTTTATACTAGTTTTCGATTGAACTCATAATAACGAAGATATTTTGAGTTTTAGAAATCCCCCCCCCTCTAAATCGTCCTTCTACTTCCCCAATTGCTGCCTTTAACGAACTTGACATTTATTTTCACTTGAGACACTTATATATCTAGTTTGGTAACGATCATTTGGAACAATCTATAGACATTTGAGGAAATTTTTGATAAATTGCGTCATGAGTATGATTTCAATAGCTTATTTCCTTTATTGGAAATCTGCTAAAATTTGGGGTCTTAGCGCGATCTGGGATCTCCTTTTACGTCTTCAGCATTCAGAGTTTGAAGAAAAGCCAGCTTCAACTGTGTGGTAAATAAGGAAATTTGATACCTCTCTTGTAGATGTATGGTTTCGATTAAGATTAAAGCAGCTTTTAACTTTAAATACGTAAGTTGTTGTCCATCCAATCAGTATGGTCTACTTATTGGCATAATTTTTTTATCCAAATAAGATTATATAATTATATATCTGTTATCCGAAATAAGCAGCAATTACATATTATTCTTTCTTGGGCAATATGTCATCTTTTATTCGTTCTTGTTTTTTCTTCTTCTTCAAAACATATGGAGTATTTAAATTAAACATATGGCACATATAAATAAAACAGCTGGTCTAACATTATTACAATTACATTTCGTCATGTGATATTTTTACTAACGTGAGTGTATTTATTTATGTATACATGTATGTATATATATATATATATATATGTATATATATATATATATATATATATATATATATATATATATATATTGGTCTGTGGTGAGTTAGAGATTGTAATAGTGAGTTAGCTCAAGGGCGACCGGCTCTCCGGATATGTTTTTCCTGCTCTTTGTACCCGATAATTAATTGTAATTTAAAATAAAGTTTGGGCTATTTAGCCTGTTAATTTATTTTCCATCATTATCACTTCAGCAGTTACTTGCTTTGCTCCACATTTTTTTTTTATAGTCCAAGATAACCTTTGAGGCCCCTATAAAACAAACAAACATATTTTTGTGAGCTTTATTGGTTTACGTTTAATATAATTTTTTGCTTCTTTTTGAAAACATAAGAAAGAAAATCCTGTTTGCATTACATTTCTTTTAAAAAAAATTTATTTGGCTAATAATTTGTTTTAGGATTGTTTTATACTATTCGACGTACTTCATAGTTTGAGAAAGTATAATTTGATAGTATAATTATAAATCAGAAGTTTTTAAGGCATTTCTAGACTTTCTTAAAAATGGCAACACATTTGACAGTTAAATTTCTATGAAACATTAGAATAAAACTAATAATTTCTTATAGAAAAATGTGTAATCTCAGGTATATATTAGTTATATAAATTAAAGATAAAAAATGTTTTTGATGATTTTTATATTTTTCCGTACACTCTAAACTCTAGTTCATCTGTATGAATCTTGTTAATGTAAAGCAATAAAATTTTTGTTATGTACTCTTTTCTCTAACTTGATTATCATCTGATTATTTTGTATTTTTAACGTTCCGCCAATCAATAAATACCCGTTCCTATTCATTGGAATTGCTCTTAAAAGCTTCTGTATTAACAAATACCTCTTGGCTAGCGTATGATTCATTTTCTGTTATTATAGTATAATTACAAAAACGTCCGTCACGCAGGAGCTGCGTAAACTAAGCATATTTCCCATGTGAAGTTTTACAATAGAGAAATCTGCATACTGGTAACACAACACCACCCTGATTAAATACAAGCGGTAATGAGAAATCTTTTAGTTAATTAAAATAAATTCCCAACTGAAACGGCTTCTGAATTGTAAGAATAATTTATATTTTAATAACTCAAATTTTAGTAGTCCAAGAAGTAAAGAAGGGGCCGGATCAACAGAACGTATTTGCATAAATTTCACAGAGTAACGAAGGTAAGGTATGGTTAGAAACGACAGGTAAGGTTAGAAGAAGCTTCCACCTGAGCCGATCAGTTACGGAAACGGCCGACCTAATCCGAACTATACCCGACCTCAGACTTCATAAAAAAATCCCCTTTCTAACCCCCCCCCCTCATACTTGTCTTATTTTAGCGATTGACGTACTTGATCTGTCTTTTTACATAACACGGTTAAACATCGAGTTTCGTAACGATCAAACAAAAATTGCGACCGCTAGAGCGGTAACAGACAAATAAATATATATATATATAATCATACGCTAGCCAAGAGGTATTTGTTAATACAGAAGCTTTTAAGAGTAATTCCAATGAATAGGAACGGGTATTTATTGATTGGCGAAACGTCAAAAATACAAAATAATCAGATGATAATCAAGTTAGAGAATAGAGTACACAACTACAATTCTAGTGCTTTACATTAACAAGATTTACAGGTGAACTAGAGTTTAGAGTGTACGGAAAAATATAAAAATCATCAAAAACATTTTTTATCGTTAATTTATATAACTATTATATACCTGAGATTACACATTTTTCTATAAGAAATTATTAGTTTTATTCTAATGTTTCATAGAAATTTAACTGTCAAATGTGTTGCCATTTTTAAGAAAGTCTAGAAATGCCTTAAAAATTTCTGATTTATAATTTATACTATCAAATTATACTTGCCATTCTCAAAATATGAAGTAAGGGTTTAGAGAGAGAGAGAGAATTCGAATAATCCAAATATCTCCGTCATTACTAGTTGGATTGTAAAATGTTATAGATCCAATCTTGTTAAACTATAGATGCTCTACAATTTTTATTCTACGTTTTTTTTTTGTAACTCTTATATTAAGAGAGTAGTTCGTACTTTCTTGTATTCAGTCAAAGTATGTATTTAGGTCACTAGTGTGTCATATCAGCAAAGGGGAAATCTGCTTAGTTTACGCAACTTTGTGTTGCACTCATCGAGCGGCCATTTGGTCCGATCTGTTCTCTCGTAAAAGCTCTACATCACTCAGGACGTGAGGTTGTAATTAAATAGTAGAACAGCAAACTCTAGTTTTTATCCAATTAAAAGAAATACGATTGCTAAATGGACGTTTTTCTGCGTTGCTAATTGCTGACTCTGAGAGGAAACTTATTATTTGTATTTACTATCACCATTTCTAATGTACTGCGCATATTCCGTTATGCGCAGCTAAATACCCCTGCCCCCGTTCTGATCAGCCCGTTTCCAGTAAGTAGAACTCCCCATTCATCATTAGATCCGCATTTACTTGCCAAGGCTTCCCTATACTAATTTCCAGCTTTTTTTTTTCCTGGCATCTAGGATATTTTAGGAGATTCGACAAAACGTGAAATCATTTTGATCCGTATAACAGTCATGGAAGAGATTTTAACTTATAAGTAGCCCATCAAAATCAAAAAGATTTAAATTCTTGGACTGCAACACTTCCTGATCGAAAATCAAAATTTTTCCGATCAGATGTGTTGTAGTTTTGCAGATTTTGGTTTCACCGTTACCAAACCCGATATGTAAGCGTCCTGCAAAACTAAAGGTCAAGTTTGTTAATGGCTAAAATATTCGTATTTTTTAGTTATGAGCCATCAGAAAACTCCCACTCCTCCTCAGATCACATAAATTATACTCTGTTATATAATGAGCCACTTTATTCTATGCCTAAATACCAAATATTGTTTTCAAGAGACTTATATTATACATGCAAATTTATTGTGTGACGAAGTCATGAATTAAGATTTTACGTTTTAATTGGAAAATATTTATTTGTTATTATTATCTGCTCCATACTCGATATTGAACTGTTTCATTCAAAAAGTAAATATCATAATAGTGAATGGCTGAAATCGAATCTGGAATAGGGACAAATATTCCTTTATTGTACGTAGAAAAAGAGAATATGTGGTTAGATGATATCACAAGTGTTAATATACCAGCGAGTGGGAAATCTGCTTAGTTTACGTAGCCCAGAGTGACGGACTTTTATGTAATTCAAATGCTTATATATAAAGTTTGATAAAGATCGAACAGAAAAATGTTGACCTCTAGAGAGAAATAGCGGAAACGGACAAATACATATATAATTTTTAACGGACCTCATTTTTGACGTTTTGAGGAAATGTTTCGAAAATTGTGTCATGAGTAGTATGTCAACAGCTGATTTCCCATTAGAGAAATCTGAGAAAAATCATGTATATCATTGTTCATATGGGATCTTGACCTATAAATCCTGGATGTCTATAATAACAAACAGAGCAGGAAATTCTCATTTCGGTCAAACCTCTGAATGAAAAGTACATAACTAGATGTTATTTATCTTTTTTCCGTGAAGAAGAATTAATTATTGCCGTGAAGAAACGTGCTGACAGCTGGAAAATCCTTTGGAAAAACGGACCAAGTATGAATAACACTCCGATTCTCTCTCGATAGGGAAGGCGTTTTCCACTGAACGTTTTCCGGTTGCTAAGTAGGATTTGGACAGTCCGCTAGTCCATTAAGCCGATGTGGGGGAGTAGCAGCTGGGTGATCTGGGACTGGGATAGTGTTCGTGACCCAGTCTCCCGGGATGGGTTCCTTTGATGAAGGCCGCCCCCGCTATCAGTGGAGCTGTGTCGGAGCACATAGGTGGGTCTGTGGGCCATCTTCCTAGACCGGTACTCCACTGCACACCTCTCTCTCTGTGCCGAATCGTACACGTCCTACTCCCCTTCCAGCACTCCAGGGTGTCCTCTATATCTGTCCGAGTCTGGATACAAAGTACGTCTGGGGTTTCCCTTCGTGCTCTACTTCTGATGGTACAGATCTATCTAGGAGAGGCCACTGATATTGTCCTTCTCTTCATATTGGCCGATCGCGGGAACAATTCCGACTCTCTATCATAACGGGTCACACTGAAGATGTCAACATTGTGTTATACCCAACGTAAACAAATAAAAGTCCGCCACGTAGGGGCTGTGTAAACTAATCAGATTTTCTACGTGCTGGTATAACACAATTATCTGATCAGTACAGGAGGCTTACTGACGGGAGAAAACAATTGTAAAGCAATAGTTTAACAAGGTTGGTACTGTATCATTTTACATCTTACAGTAAATATCACATAAGTAAGTGCGGGGGTTTACTGAAGGCCAAAAAAAGTCCGTCACGCAGAGGCTGCGTAAATTAAGCAGATTTCCCTCCTGGAATTTAACAATAGTTAAATCTACATACTGGTAACACAACACTACTGGTTAGTATTCATGGTGAATGGAATATATATAGAACAACATTTATAGGACATTAAATTTGTATTTTATTGTTTCTATAGAATTTTTCGTTCTGACTTATAATAACAGAGATATTTTGAATTTTCGAAATTCCTTCTTTAAACTCTCCTGATTGTCTCATTTCAAACATTAACGAACTTGATTTTTACTTTTACATAAAACGTTTAAATGTCGAGTTTGGTAACGATCTGACAAAAATTGCAACCGCTAGAGCGTTAACTGACAAGCATGTATGTATATATATAATTTTGAACGGACCTCATTTTCGTCATCTACTGTTTACGATGGATGAACATTTGAATAAAATTTTCTTGAATTCCATCATGAGTACATCCTCAATAGCTGATATCCCCTAATGTAAATCTGCTAAAAGGAATACAAATAAATGTAGTTGAACTTAAAGCTGTACATTACAAAGTTCGGAAATCAATGTTATCGCAGTACACTGTTGAATCGCCATAGTAGTTTAGAAATAGGGTGGTTATAGACCTACTCGATTAGCAATATTGCCATAAAGTGAGGTTAATAAATTATAAACATTATTACTTTTCGTTTAATGAATAATCATTCTTCATTACCAACTTACTGACTATTTAATAATTATTTTTAAATAATCAAGGCTAATGTTTCTCACAGCTCTTCTAATAACTCAGTTAATATTATCTTTGGCATAATTAAACGAATTAAACTAAAATATTCAGAAAAAGGAGAAGGAGAAAGAACATTTCTCACTTCATTTTGAAGTAGACAGAAACTATAGAAATTCACAATGGATATGGGAACCTTTAACACTTTTTAAACTGTTAGCCGCTTTTCCTGCCTAGGATTTTTTTTATTGGAAAATGCATTTGAGGTCAAATAATTTCTTTCAACTATGATGGTTTATGGAAAAAACATTACACTTAGTTAAGAAATTTGACCAAATGGTTTCAGGTTTACTGAATTATCAATGTGGCGAAGGGTGTTGGGGACCGTTTAGTCCTGTTTCAATAAATCAAGTACATAGACATTTTAGAAGGCTCAACCTTTAAAGTTGAAAGCAAAGTGAACTTTAAAAGTGCACCTCATTAATAATAGCTGAAAATCAGTGTTTTACATTCAGATAGTTTAATTTATTTTAAGCAGAGGAAGCAGGGCGAGTAATTAACAATATAAAGACAGGTCTCCAGTAAATGTTACAGCGAGCAGACAATGCTACTGTTAATGATAGTGTGAGTGAACATAGAAAAAAGAGAGAGAAGCTAAGAGATATTATTAGCCAAATTGCAGAGAGGTAGGAACATTGCAAGGCAGTCTGCAACTAAGCTAGTGCTCACTCTAATCGACTTCCGCCTAAATGAACAAATTCAAAGAATTATTTCAAAAGACTCCTGCTCACTCCTGTGACTACATTACAATGGTTTATTCCATACTCAGCCTCTTGAATATTGTCAGTATTGTTTTAGAAAAAAATTGTGAAGCAAGCCACTATTTCCATAATACTAATCCTATTTCCGAAATAGTTAAATAGTAGGGTTGCTATTTTAATAAATAAAAGTAAAATTAACAATTTAGTACAACAAAAATAAAGTTATAAACACATATGTGTATTTGTCACCGCTCTAGCGGCCGCAATTTTTGTTCGATCGTTACCAAACTCTATATTTAATCGTTTTACATTAAAAGAAAGATCAAGATTGTTAAAAGAAATTGGACAAGTGGGAGGAAGAGTTTAATGTGAGGAAATTTCAAAAATTTGAAATACCTCCTATTATAAGTCCGATTGAAAAAACTGTATAGAACAAATCTTATTGTAATTTAATTGTCTATAAATTTTGTTACATACTTATTTTCTGTAATATGAATATTAACCGAGATATTTGGCATTTTTAGTTTTCGGTCCTTAGCAAATCCCCACTCCTGCTCATGTCATAATAACCATAAGCAGTTATTTCGTGAACTTCTTTATTCTATGCTTAAATATCAAATATTGTTTTCATGAGACCTTTATTGCGAGATATATACAAATTGGTTGTTTCGATACGTCATCATTTAAGGATTTACGTTCTTGTCTACCAAACATGTTCATTTGATTTATAACAAAACCGATATACAAATGTCAACATTAAAGATCATATTTGTTATTGGCAGAAATCGTACCTAGGATAGGAGGGTTTATATATAGAGGATTTGAAAATTCAAAAGATCTGAATTAGTATGAGTCCGATCGAAGATTGTTATAAAACCAATCATTTTAAAATATTGATGTTCTACAATTGTTGTTCTATGATTTTTTTCGTAACTCAAATTTTAAGCTTGTAATTCGTAATATCTGTTTTCAGGCAGAAAATGTGGTGAAATGAGATCACTAGTGAGCCATAGGGTCGTGGGAAATCTGCTTCGTTTACGCACCGCCCGCGTGACGGACTTTTAGCAGATTTCTCTTAAGGGAAATCAGCTATTGAGGTTGTACTCATGACGGAATTTTTGAAATTTTTCTTCAAATGTCCATCGATCCTACCTAGTAGATGACGAAAATGAGGTCCGTTCAAAACTGTATGTGTGTATATATATATTTGTCTACCGCTCTAGCGATCGCAATTTTTGTTTGATCGTTACCAAACTCGATATTTAGTCTTTTTATGTAAAAAGAAAGATCAAGTTCGTTAACAGCTGAAATCGGACCAGTGGGAGGGTTTAGAGTAGAGGGAAGGATTTTCGAAAATTCGAAATATCTCCGTTACTATACGTTGGATCGAAAAATAGTATAGAACCAATTTTATTTCAAATTAAATTTACTATAAATATTGTTCTATACATTTATTCTCTTTCTTGAATATTAACCGAGTTATTTGCATTTGTATTCTGAGTGTGATCGGCAGGAGTCGGTTATGTTCGGGACGTTCCGCCGAGAGTTTCCGTAACTATTCGTCCCTTTTGAATAGGTTTAGAGATACCTTACTACAACAGTTGTTATTGGGCAGATTTATCTATTGTATAACTTCACGTGGGAAATCTGCTTAGTTTACGCAGCCCCTGCGTGACGGACGTTTTAATAAGTAATGGCGTTAAAAGGGGCGCTAACTGATTTCGGTCTATGTCGGAACTATGCTAAATGGCGTTCATTTGATAAAATCTCTACATTTATTATTAACAGGACTTTATTAACATTAAAGTGCAGAAAACCTTAAGTTCAGTTGGGATGTGGTGCAATCTTTCCTCAGTCCGAGAAACCAGATTTTTAGATTTATGAACGAACGCGGTCGTTCTCAGGAAGCGAACGTGGGCGAACAACCTGTTGATACACGGCCATTCACTGAAGACCTTCTCCTGAAATAATTACGAAACTTGTTTTACTTACGTGTTTATGTTTTATTACTTACAAAAATGTATGCATGTCTTTCCTCAGCAGTCGAACGTGTACTAATCCGTTTTATACAACGCAAGAACTTGTAGGAGGTCTTGCTTAGTTAATATCTATCTGAGTTTGCTCTTCGGGTTTTATAACTATTAGACTAAAAGGTCATTGTAACGGAGAAGTTTAAGCGCATTGTTATTTTGTGTTCCCTTTTCAACGAACTGATTACAAACAAATATTAAAAAAAAATATCAAAGCTGTTACTCTTTTACACTCTTCCTCTACGAGTAGGACCTCTTCAGGGGCAAACCCTTTTCAAAAAAAAATATAAAAAATTAATAACATTAATTTAACACATACCTCTTTTACGTTCGTTGCAACTGTCCTCACAGAGGAGGTAGATGATACTGAGAGGTGCTCGAGGTAGGTTAAGTCAGCTGACTACAAATCGATTATTTACAAGTCAGTGCTTTTTATTGGAGACCCTTGCCATAAAATATGAAGAATTTATAAATAATATTGGGTCCAGAATAAGAAGTATTATATTTTAGAAAACATTTAGGAAAAAGAAAATTCTTTGCCAAATTCTGTCATGCAGGGTTTGAATATTTCTTCAAGACAGGTTGATTATTGCATCCAAGTTGAAGTATTGTCAACAGACTCCTCTGCATTTCAAAATCTCTTTTTATCGAATGATTCCGAGTTAATACATTCCAAGGATTTCTAACTTGCAGCTTTGATATTCAGCTGGAAATCGTTGGTTCGAAACTTTGGTTCACGACTGTATAATTTCCCTAACACGAAATGTTAGCCATCAGTTACATCCAGCTACCACTTGCTATTTCTCAACTCCGAGAACTGAATCGGTGTCAAGCAGTGAACATCTGCTTTTTAATTTGGAGTTGGAATTACAAATACCGTGAAACGACGACACGAACGTTCAAGTTAAAAAGTTTTGCCAGTAATACCAGTTCTGACTTTCTTTTAGTTCAGATACATTCCAGATACGGTATGTTTCGTAAATCAAACGTACTCCAGCTAAAGCCATCTTTGGAAAAGATAACCTGTCTCCCTATTATTTGATTAATGGACCAATTTAGAAAAATACCAAATTCTCTAACTGTTCCTACCTATTTACAGTTTTTACGTTTACCGTTTTTCTCTCCGTGTGTTGATTTAATAAATAGGAAAAAAATATCGTATTAGTTCTAGAGGAACTACTGAAAATGGATTTCAAACATAAATTAATTACATTGCAATTATTGTTCATAAAAGCTTTATTATGTTACGGTAAAACGTTTCAGGCAAAATTGCATTTTTCACAATGTCCGTTATTATTATACGTAACTTATCACCCTAGATGCTGGAGGACAGAGGAACCAATTGACCAGGGCCAATAAAAAGACCTATCCACTACCATTACTTTAATATATGCAGATTGCACTTTCAGAGACAAAGCTCCATCATCAGTGTCTGCTGACAAAACAAAAAAATCTAAGAATATCAATCATAACATAGTCAGAAAGCAGTCATTTTAACAATAAAATTTACATACATGTCCAGGATAAAAACAAGAAAAAAATTAAAATTAATAGTCAAATATAAAAAAAAAACCGTCTGTTTGATTTTGGTTCATCTCAAACCGGACAGTGGGATCCAAAATTAACCCTTTCTTTTCATTTTTCATGATCACTACAATGTCTGCTCTTCTTGGAGTACCGTTTGCGGAATTACAAGTCACCTCTTCAAATATATCCCAATTTGGGTGCTTCTTTTCCAAGAGGTGAGCAATTTGAGCTCGGACCTTATGATGTCGTGAGTTGCGCATCTGCTCACCCCATGGGCAGGAACCTAGGACATTCCTCAACTTGGGCGACTTCCTCGCGAATTTCGTCCTTCAATTCGTCCAGAGTTCGGGGCTTGTGTCCGTATACTCTAGCCTTGAGGTGTCCCCACAAGAAAAAATCGCATATGGATAAATCTGGGGACCGAGGAGGCCAATGAACACCGCCAAATCTGGGAATGAGGCGACCAGGGAAGAGAGGGCGAATAACGTTCATTGTTGCTCTGGCTGTGTGGGCGGTCGCCCCATCCTGCTGGAACCACACACGTCGGGTTGGGACACAAGCCCCGAAGTCTGGACGAAATTCACGTGGAAGTCGCCCAAGTTGAGGGAGCAATGTTGGAGAGAGTCTATGCGAACTTCCAAGAACGCCTCCAGCACTGCATCAACGATTTCGACCACCACATGCCTGAGGTTATTTTCCACACTTGACTGTCTCAAATGCTATTTTCTTGTGAACCTTATTGCACCAATAAATTTGTTTTTGAGTAAAAATTACCTGTTTTAAAAACCGTCCGTCCTTTCTGCCGCACCCTGTATTAGTAAGTGCCTACATCTGTGATATATTTATTAAATCTAATTATAAATTGCTACTTACATTTCTGAAGTGTTCGATTCCCTTTTACATTCGTTGCGACTGTCCTCACTGAGGAGGTAGTTGATACTGAGAGGTTCCCGAGGTAGGGTAAGTCAGCTGACTATAAAGCGATTATTTAAAGTCAATCTTGAACTCGATTATTTCGCGTCATAATTTAAAATCGATTAATTTAAGATAAAATGTTATTGAATATATAATTGTGGTATTTGATTTCTGTTTTTTTATTCGCTACCCTTTTTCTATTTTTTATTATGGTAATATTCTCTTTTATTTTCCGTTTAGTATTATTTATTTATTTATAAATTATTTGAACTTTCTCAAAATTGAAGGTGTGTTTCTTGGAGATAGAATGATCTGTCAAAGCAGTTTTATTTTCATTATTGTGTATATTTTAATCCCATGAGTGGTTGCCAGATAGAGAAAAAGTGAGTTTATTACAATTTTTGTAGCTTTACAATTTGACACTATATCATTAATTATAATTATCATACATTATGTACTTTTTTATTGTTATACTAATCTACTTTGTCAACATCCGCCTAAACGTTGCTAAATCTAATTGCGCCATAAAAATACCGGTCTCGAGTGCGCATGCGTACTGACTCACCAATGCAGTAATGATGTAGCAGTGTAGGTTCGAACTATGAACGACTCGTAGTGCCAACCTTTTCGAGAGTGCCCACTCACTCTCGAACGTCGTTCTTTATCCCTGGTGTGAAGGCGGTGGACACTGACTCATCTAGTGAAACTGGTTCTGCAACTCTACTGTCACTGCCTAGTTAGGGAATCTTGATTGTCAATTTCATTCAATTAAATCTTTTTTCAACTTTTGAATTAGACTCATTTATCTCTTCTCCTTTTGCTACACATCGTTGTATGTGTCGAAGCTTTGTCTGATTCCCGTGAAAACAGAGCCCCTGATATTTAAGGGAACCGTGCAAGGGTTGAAGTTTGGGGATGAAATGCAGAGGTTTCCAGTTGACTTCAGTCAAATGTTTGAGTCATTATGTTCACTAACATGTTGCTGGTTGTTTTACCAGATTTTGTCTTACTGCTTTAGATACACGACCCAACTCCACCTTGGACAATTCAAGAAACTTCTCAGTTATTATTTAATACAGGAATCACCAAACTCAAAAACAAATCGTCCCAAGAGATCAACTATTGGAAAATAAAGGAAGCTTTCATTAATAAAATAGAAAAATATCAACATCCAAAGATAATATACACTGATGGTTCGAAAATCACCGAGTCTTCCTCCTGCGCCTACTACGAAGAAAATGCCTGCCAAAAATTCAAACTCAATAAATTAACCAGCATTTGAAAACACTCGACTCAAGAAAAATTCCTGATTTGCACTGACTCGTTGAGTGCCTATTGAGTATCAAAGATGTATTCACAAACCACCCAATAGTAAAAAAAATACAAAATCAAATACAAATGCTCCGAGAGCTAAAAAGGGTCGTCTACTTCAATTGGATTCCAAGCCACGTGGGAATAGATGGAAACGAAAAAGCAGATTTAGCAGCCAGAGAAGCCCACCAACTCGACTCCATCACCCCAACAACAATTACATCTGCAGAACTCTACCAACCACTCAAAGAAGAAATTAATAAAAACTGGCAACACATGTGGAATGAAACCCAGAACAATAAACTAAAAACTATTAAAACCACCATCCGTCCATGGAAATATTCGACAAGAGACAACAGAAGAGATGAAGTAGTATTAGGAAGACTCCGAATTGGCACTCAAGACTTACGCATGGCTATCTTATGACGAAAGATCAACCCCCGATTTGTGTGAAATGTAACACAGAACTGACTATATATCACATATTAATGGAATGTCATACGTATACAGATATTAGAAACAAATACAATATTTCCAATAGTATACGTAGAAGTGGCTCTTGGAGATGACCCGAAAGAACTCCATAAATTGTTTAATTTTGTAAAAAACACGAGTTTATACAAAGAAATTTAAAGTGCAATTGCTCGTATCCTCGTTTATATTGTTAAAATGGCGATATGGATGAGGATACCAAAATGTGAATTATAAATATTACAGGGTGATGATAACCTGGTAGTTTATTGCCCTTAAACCCTATACAACAACAGATAACGATTTATTTGGGGCATTCGCTACAATGCGACATTGTAGGTTTCCCGTCACTATTAGCCATAGTAGCCAAAAGTTAACGTTAATAAATAATAATAATAATGTATAACTGAAACAAAGCAAATTGCTGTTGCAATTCTTGTCTGATCGTCACCAAACTCGATATTTAAAATATAACTTTATTTAAAATAAAGATCAAGTTCGTTAACGGCTAAAATCGGACCAGTGGGAGAATTTCGAAAATCCAAATTCCTAACTCCCGTCCATGTCATATATTAACTATAAGCTGTTATATCATGAACCACTTCAGTCCAATGTTAAATACCAAATTAAGTGTACATTTAACTATTACTATGTGAGATTCATGCAAATACGTCATTCATATGTGGTGAATTTTTCGTTCTTTACTCGAAAATGGTTATTTGAGCTATACCATATTCCATATTTAGCCGTTTCAGCCAACACTAAAGACATATTTGTTATTGGCTGATATCAGATCTGGAATAGTGGTGGCTTAGAGAGAGGGGAATTAGAAAATTCAAAATATAGTAATTCAAATAAAGGGTTAGAACCGCCAATATAAATAATACTGTCAACAATTCAAAATATCTTAGTTATTATGGAGTCGGACCATAAAATGTTATACCGAGATCGAAAAATTCTGCAATGCTTGGCTCATACATATCAACGAAAGCAAATCTCACCATAACACTTTTTCCCTCCGGTGAAGTTCCTGTCCTCCTGTTCATTTTAATAATATTCCTTTACCACCAGCAGATTGTGTACGCTACCTTGGACTACAACACCAGACTTACTTGGAAATCCCACACAATAATTAAAAGACAGGAACTAAACAGACGATTCGTACAACTTTACGGACTGCTAAATAGAAGATCTCACTTGCCTACCGAAAACAAACCAACAATATACGAGCTACTACTAAAACCAATATGGACATACGGAATAGAAGTGTGGGCTACAGCAAAAGCTTCGAACACCAGACGCATCCAGACCTTCTGATCCAAAGTCCTGCTCACCATAGTAGATGCTCCATATTATGTTCAAATCACACCCTCCATAAAGACCTTAATATCCCATTTGTGAAGGTCTTGATTCCGCTAAGATTGACAAAATTCCACAGCAGCTATCCAATCATCCTAATCCTAAAGTCCTAGCCCTTTCCAGTACCACTCATCCATATTCCCCTCCACAAGAGACAATGGCCCATAGATCGCCTATAGAAGTGTAAAGTGAACTGATAGCAGTGTCTATTTTCTTCTCAAGTGCCATTCCTCCTTAGTTAGCTCTTGACTTCCTTGCCAGGCAGGGAGAGACTGCTCATCTCATTGTAGTGAATAGGTGAGGCTTTTGTCAAGGGTGAGGGAGAGACTATTATTGTACATATCGCACATTACCAAATGCATTTAACCCTAGAATGGTAGAGAACGTAAAAATTACGTATGATCTGGTTTGAACAGTTATCAAAGGGCCGTTAACGACCCCACCACCCCCAGCCCTCAGCTATGAGCCCTCCAGACAGTTCGGCCTTGACCTCCGCCAAATGCAGCTAAGTGAACCTTCCCAGTCGTCCAATACTATTTTTTAAAATAAAAACGACACCTAATATTTACGTATCAATACTATTAACCGCAACTTTTTGGCACGTAAAATTTACGTATTGCTTCTAATAACCGGTTTTATGCTATAACTTAGTTAATATTATTCTCAATTTATTTTCTTCCAATTTATTTTTATATTCTAATTTATTTTCTTTTAATGTTTTTAACTTTTATGTTTTAATATAAAAAAGACAAAGATGTATAGAGAGAATATAAATAATAATAATAATAATCTGTTTATAGTCTCTGAAAAATGGAGAAAAAATATTCAACGGACGAAGAAATTTGTTGAAAGAACTCTCCGATGGGTCAGATGGGGAAAATGACAATTATGAAATAGATGGATATTGATAATCCGATGATGATCCGGAGTATTCTCCAAGTGATGAGGAGGTTGAGCCTTCGGAAATGATTGCAACATAGAGTGGGCTAGATAGCGATGAGAGTCAGCAAATTTTAGAAAACATCAAGGCAATTGAAGAAAGAGAAGAAATACAGAGGCAAAGAAAACCTATAACCTCTCAACCACACAATATTGACAGATCAGTTACAATAAATGTAGAAGGTGGGGTAGTCCTTGGTAAGAATGGATATGAATGGAGCACACAACCTCCGGAACGTGTTTCGAACTCAGCGCCTGAAAGGATTGCTGTGCACATTATTAGATATTAACTTAGATATAAGTTAAAGAAAAGTGTATCTTTTAATAAAATTAAAAAAAAAATAGTCCCAAACATTAACAAATTTTGATTAATTTCACCAATTATCAGTTGCACACGTAAAATTTACGTATCAATACCATTAAGCGGGAAATAATATCACTACCGTTCTAGGGTTAAATGCAGGCTGTAATATTCTAAATAAAATAAAATATTTATTTATAAAATGTTATAGAACCTAGAACCAACCTCGTTAAACTTGGTTTTCTACAATTCTTGTCCTATGCATTTGTTAGGTAACTCAAGTATTAAGCGAGTTATTAGTACTTTCTTGTTTTCTGCCTTCAGTAACTCCCCCCTCCCCTCCCCCCTTCTACTAATCTGTTTTTTTTTACATATACATAGGGAGTATATATGTGGTGATGTGAGATCACAAATATTATACTAGCACTTGGGAAATCTGCTAAGTGGCGTAATTTCTGCAACCTCAATAACTGCTAATAACAGCCTAGTAACTGAGAAGTTACGACGGTAGCGAAACAATTGTTGACGCAGTAATCCTTGACCCGTCTTCGTTTAAGAATACTCCAGCCTTTGACCCTCGAAGGAAAGAACAATAAGTAGACAATGTCTGCCTGAAAAGGCACAACGTGAAGAAATTCTCGTACGTACTAACAAAGGTTTTGCTTTATTCACATTTGAGCAGAGACAATGTGTCATTGCTATTATACTCGAGTGAACGTTCGTTAATGAACGTGTAATCGGGCATTATATCCTCTCCTCATAAACCTTCGCTCATTCTGAAGATATTATGCCAAGGCCTGTGGGGGCGGGAAATGTGAAATGAACATTTCTGTAAAAATGATTGTTGATAGGAGACCCAGTTACTCCTGATATTCATTGTCAATTCACAGTCAACGCAGAAAGATAAGAGAAATAGTTTGGGAGCTTCAGCGAGAAGAGTCCGTCACGCAGTGCTTGCTTAAACTAAGCAGATTTCCTACATGTTAATGTAATATATCAAATACACCACTTTATTTTCATAGCTACACAACATAATAATTCATTCTTTACATAGTCATACAATACCATAATTCATTTATTAGCAGATTTCCCTTAAGGGAAATCTGCTATTGAGGTTGTACTCATGACGGAATTTTCGAAATTTTTCTTCAAATGTCCATCGATCCTACCTAGTAGATGACGAAAATGAGGTCCGTTCAAAACTGTTTATATATCTATATATCTATAAATATATATATATATATATATATATATATATATATATATATATATATATTTGTCTGTTACCACTCTAGCGGTCGATATTTTTGTTTAATCCTTACGAAACTCGATATGTAAGCGTTTCATGTAAAAAGACAGATCAAGTTCGTTAATGGCTGAAATCGGACCAGAGGGAGGGGGGGGGCTTAAAGGGGGGGATTTTCGAAAATTCCAAATATCTCCGTTATTATGCATCGGATCAAACAATTGTATATAACCAATCTTATTGCAAATTAAATTTACTATAAATATTGTTATATACGTTTATTCTCTATCTTGAATATTAACCGAGATAATTGCATTTTTCAGTTTTTAGCAAACCGCTACTTCTACTCATGTTACGTAAACAATACTTTGCTACATAATAAATCACATTATTGAAAGTTTAAATACCAAAAATTGTATTCAAGAGACCTTTATTATACGAGGTACATGCAAATATGCCCTGGTGACCCCCCCCCCCATCTTAAAGTTTTGGACTACTAAAATTTTATTGATTGAGATAACAATTATTCTGACTCATTATTAATTACAGTACTAGTATAGTAAATAGTTCTCAATAAAATTAATGTGTTATATTCTGATATAATATAATATTTCAGTATGTAATTGTTTTTCTTTCCGGTGTGAGCCGGCCCGGCCCGTTTGTTTACGTTTCTAATCTAACGCTTCCTGTCGGCAGGTTATTGAAATTCGATGAAACATTTCTTATTTCCGTTTGTATTTATTCACGGTGTCGTGGTGTTAGCAGTATGTATATTTATCTATTACTAAACTTCCCGAGGGAAATCTGCTTAGTTTACGCAGCCCCTGCGTGACGGACTTTTTGTTTTTCACATGTGTCTTTTTATCAATGTTAAATACAATGTATTGATATACCACAGTTGGAATGGCATACTGCGGATCTAATTTCACCATATCTTACAGAAAAATCGTTTCTATTTCCAAAAAAAAAAAAAAAAATATCCTATAAGTAGGAGCGGGCGATCAATCGTAATTGATAACTCCATCACACTTACTATTCGCATGTGTCCCACATAATAAAGGTCCATTGAAAACAATGAATACTATTTATGCCTGAAATAAGTCGTTTCTTGATATTTTCGTTTATTATTTAAGTGCGAAGACTAGTAGTATTAAAGTGGGGTTTTACTGATAGCTGAAATCTAAAATATGCCAATATCTCGGCCAATGTTGAAGATAGAGAAAACACGCTCATTACAAAATTTATAGAAAATAAATTTGCAAAAAGACCGGTTTTATACTATTTTTGGATAAAACGATTGCATCTAGAGAATGTTAAAAATTTTATGCCCAAGTCAAGAGTGGAAAATCAACGTTGACGCCAAATTCGCCCTACGAATTTGAATGTATCAGGTACAGAAGATGTTCAATAAATACAATATTTGGTATTTAATCTCCGAATAAAGTGATTCATGGTACAAGAGCTTAATGTTAATATGACATGAGTAGGGGTGGGGGTTTACTGAAAGCCGGAATCTAAAAAATCCAGACATCTCGATTTGTATTCATGATAAAGAAAATATGTATAGAACAAAATTTATAAGACATTAATTTTACAATAAGATTGGTTATATACAATTTTTCAACCCGACGTATAATAACGAAGATATGTTCGAATTTTCGAAGTTCCCTCCTAAAAGCCCCCTTCCACTTCAGTGGGGACTGGTCTTATTTCAGCCCTTAACGAACTTTGTCTTTATTTTGACATAAAATGATTTAAAAAATGCTGAAAACTAATAAATCCAAATATCGCGAAAATACGTACACAACAACTGTTATAGAACGTTAAATTTGCATTAAGATTGACTCTATACAACTTTTCGGTCCGATGTTTGAAAACGGAGATATTTTGAATTTTCGAAATCCCACCTCTAAACCCCCCATCCCACTAGTCCTGTTTCAGCCATTACCGAACTGTATCTTTAGTTTTATATAATTCGTTTAAATATTGAGTGTGGAATATTGATTAAATACGATTAAACAAGAATTTGACCGCTAGAGCAGTAAAAGTTATCTATAATTTTGAACGGACCTCATTTTCATCATCAGACGAATCGGATCGATGGAATTTTGAGGCGTCATGAGTTCAACCTCAATAGTTGATTTCCCTGAAGGGAAGTCTCCTAAAACCCGTGTGTGTAATTGAGGACGTTCGCAAGTGCCAAATAAAATCAGTGACACAGAGTTAGAAAATCCTGCTGTTTTGCAAATGACATATTTGTTAATTAATAGTGTTACGTCTCATCACGTGACAGGTTGCCTGCTGTATTTTCTGACCATTTCTTGAATATCCCTCTGAAACATCTGATTCGTGTCCTAGAAGAGATTCATTATTCTATAGTTAGTCGAAGAATTATCAGGATACTGTCATTGTTCATGGTTGGAGTGATGATTCTGACGACATGCACTAACTATTAGCATAAGAATTGCTCATTTAAAAGAAAGGAAATAGTGTCATCAGTAAAATAAATAAAGTGACCAAACAGCCTCCACAAATAGCTGAACTCAGAAATGAATGATGCTGTAACTACATTACGAAATCGCTATAATTGTTAATAAAGAATATGAGTAGGATATTTGGTGTTTTGAGATTTTTATGGAGATGACACGATTTTAGACAAAAAAATCCTCAAATATCCAGGAACTATAAGTAGGAAAATGAGGACCGTTATTGACTGAAAAATCGTGTATAACCAATCTTGTTCACATTTAATTTTCTATAGATATAGCTTTATACGCTTCATATCTGAATGAATTTCCCTTAGGGGAAATCAGCTATTGAGGTCGTACTCATGACGCGATTTTCGAAAAATGTCTTCAAATGTCCATCGATCCTACCCAGGAGATGACGAAAATGAGGTCCGTTCAAAACTATATATATATATATATATATATATATATATATATATATATATATATATATTTGTCTGTTAACACTCTAGCGGTCGCAATTTTTTTCATGTAAAAAGGAAGATCAAGTTCGTTAACAGCTGAAATCGGACCAGTGGGAGGGGGGGAAATTGAAAATTCGAAATATCTCCGTTATTATGCATCGGATCGTAAAATTGTATAGAACCAATCTTATTGCATTACATTTACTATAAATAATGTTATATACATTTATTCTGTATATTGAATATTAACCGAGATATTTGCATTTGTATTCTGCGTGTGGTCGCCAGTAGGCTATGTTCGGACTTTCCGCCGAGAGCTCTGGTGGCCATTTCCATAGCTATTCGTCCCTCGTGAATAGGTTTAGAGGTTAGGTTAACTGTTTTTTGGGGCTAGAAACTACTGGATTATTACGCCCTAAATAATGGTTTAGGTTTAGAGGTGTCTTACTACTACAGTTGTTATTAGGCAGATTTCTCTATTGTAAAACTTCACTTGGGAAATCTGCTTAGTTTACGCAGCACCTGCGTGACGGACTTTTTAGTCTAGAGTCAACCTCACTTAACCATAGACAATATATCATGAAATATCTTATTCCAAGCCAAAATATCAAATGTTGTTTTCAAAGGACCTTTATTATGTGAGACACACACAGTTGTGTTGATGACGCTACCAATTAAGAATTGATGTGTTTGAAAACGTTTATTTTATCTATACAGTTCTTGATATTTAACAATTTCATTCAACACCAAAGATTATATTCGAAATGGCTTAAATCTGATCAGGAATAGGTTAGAGGGGTTTAGGGGTCATTTCGAAAATTCCATATCTTTGTTATTATGTGTCGGATCGAAATATGTTATAGAACCAACCTTGTTAAACTATTGATGCTTAGTAATTGTTCTATTCCTTTCTTTTTTGTAAATCAAATATTAAGCAAGTTATTCGTCGCACTTTCTTGTTTTCAGCCTACCACTAATCCCTACTTCTTCTCATAGGATTTTTATTTACAAACAGAGAACGTATAGTAGATCAGATCAGTAGTTTTTCATACCGAGTAGTGAGAAATCTGCTTATTTTACGCAGTACTTACTTGGTGATGGATTACCATAACCGTTTTGTACAAAATCTTGATTGTTCTGAGCAAATAATGAGTTGACAGATTTGCAGGAACAACTTGTGAATTCCTTTTGCCAACTCGCTTCCTACAAACACTTTAATATAAGCATTTTTGATGTGTTCTGGTTTTCCTGCGTGCATCTCTAAGAAATTATTTTCCGTCAAACGAATTCAGCTGGAGCTACTAAAAGAGTGTCAAGACAAACCGTTTTCATGCCTGAGAAATAATCTCAGTGTCACAGTACTCAGAAAGATTTCACGGAATGCCAAATGAGACAAGGCCAAGCCTAAAACCTGTTGCACCGTTTTGTAAACAGACTTCTCTATTTGTTAATCTTGGTCCCTACGTTAACATTCTAACTTGAATAAAATATCATAATTTACTTACTATTTGCAAATTTCCAATAAGCAATTAAGGTTGTACTCATGACGCAATTTTCGAGTATGTGTATATATATATATATACACACATATATATTGCCATACGTATATATGGATAGGTAAATAAACACATATATTCATCTATTAATGTTAAGAAGTGAGAAAATCGAAAATTCTAAATATTTTCATTATTTTGAGGCGGTCCGAAAAAATGTAGAAAACCAATCTTATTGCATATTTAATGTTCTATAATTTTTTTAATATATTTTTTATCTATCTCAAATAATAACCAATATATACATATACACAAACATATTTTTCTAGTCTAGCCTACGTATAGATTTTTAACATTAATCGTCTTCCTCTTTAGGTTTCTAAGTTTTTATTACAACTAAATGGCATTTTTGCAGAGGGAACAGCTATTGAGGTCGTACTCATGTCGCGTTTTTGGTAACTTTCCTCAAAAGTTCATCGATGCTATTCAGGATATGTCAAAAATAAGGTCCGTACAGAACTGCGTATATGTATTATCTTAAAAACGATATTTAAACGTTTTATGTAATACCGAAGATCAAGTTCGTTAGTAGCTGAAATCAGTTTAGTGGGAGGGGAGTGAGAGCGGAATTTCGAAAATTCTTTTCTTTCTCTTCGGGTTTTTACATAGAAATAGAGAATCTGTGGAAAGATTAGACCAGTAGTGTGTTTAATATCTGCTTAGTTAAATATGACTCGGTTGCAAAAAAGTCCGTCACGCAGGGGCTGCGTAAACTAAGCAGATTTCCCACGTGAAGTTTTACAATAGAGAAATCTGCCTAATAACAACTGTAATAGTAAGAAACCTCTAAACCTAAAAAACATTATTTAGGGCGTAATAACCCAGTAGTTTCTAGCCCCAAAAAACAGTTAACCTAACCTCTAAACCTATTCACGAGGGACGATAGTTATGGAAACGGCCGCCAGAGCTCTCGTCGGAAACTCCGAACAGCCTATTGGTGACCACACGCAGAATACAAATGCAAATATCTCCGTTAATATTCAAGATAGAGAATTAATGTATAAAACAATATTTATAGTAAATTTAATTTGCAATAAGATTGATTCTATACAATCTTTTGATCCGACGTATAGTAACGGAGATATTTCGAATGTCCGAAAATCCTCCCCTCTAAACCCCCCCTCCCACTAGTCCGATTTCAGCCGTTAACGAACTTGATCTTTATTTTTACATAAAACGCTTAAATATGAAGTTTGGTAAGGATCAAACAAAAATTGCGACCGCTAGAGACAGACAAATGCCGGTAACAGACAAATATATATATATATATATATATATATATATATATATATATATATATATAGTTTTGAACGGACCTCATTTTCGTCATCTACTAGGTAGGATCGATGGACATTTGAAGAAAAATGTCGAAAATTCCGTCATGAGTACAACCTCAATAGCTGATTTCCCTTAAGGGAAATCTGCTAAAACTCGGTTGCATATTTAATAAATAGTTGCTCCCAGCCATATCCTTGGCGGAAGTATATATACATATTTGCCATCGGCCATTTGCCTAATCATATCCTACTAGATTGGGCCTACAGTTAGCCCGATTGTCGGCGCGTGGCCTACACAATACATCGATCGCTTTTGACTCGCTCAATCAGAGTGAGTCTCCGTTAGCATTGTTCTTTCTTCATCAGTCTATCTTTGCATAATCTCTCTGCCTCTATTCTCCTTGGGCCGAACAGTTCGTTACTGACTAACTCCTTAACCCATTATTATCATCCAATCACATTCCGCCAATTCTTATCATTGTATCGCTATCATTTCAATTCCTCTGTAGTTCATTATTCAGTAAGAGAGGTTCGCATTTACAATGAGATCATTTTTTTTTGTTCCGATTTTTTTCCGACAGCAGTCTAATGAACTTCAAGAAACCTTTATCAATTTTTTTTTTATTCCATTTTGCTATTATATTTTAATTGGATTTAAAATTAATAAGTTATTCAGTATACAACTAAAAAAAGGATAAAAGGCTCCAGTAAAAAAATGTATACAAGTCTGGATATTGCAAATGTTTTAGATAAGTCCTTTCATTATTTTGTCCATATGACAATACAAATTAATCATGGAATGTTTTTTTTTTATATTTATATATTTCTCATTTTGAGCCTGTACTGACGCGTTTTTTTTCGTTGACAAACTCGCTATAGAAGTGTTTCATGTACTAAAGATCAAGTTTGTTAACAGTGAAATCTGGGGGGAAGGGAATCTCTATTATTACACGTCAGATCGAAAAATTTTATAAAACCAATCTCATCGCAATTTTAACGCCCTAGACATATTATAATATATGATTTTTTAGCAGATTTCCCTTAAAGGAAATCAGCTATTGAGGTTGTACTCATGACGCGATTTTCGAAATTTTTCTTCAAATGTCCATCGATCCTACCCAGGAGATGACGAAAATGAGGTCCGTTCAAAACTGTATATATATATATATATATATATCTATATATATATATATATATATATATATATATATATATATTTGTCTGTTACCGCTCTAGCGGTCGCAATTATTGTTTAATCGTCACCAAACTCGATATTTAGTCGTTTTATGTAAAAAGAAAGATTAAGTTCGTTAATGGCTGAAATCGGACCAGTAGAAGGGGGGGTTTAGAGGGGAGGATTTTCGAAAATTCGAAATATCTCCGTTACTATACGTCGGATCGAAAAATATTACAGAATCAATCTTATTGCAAATTAAATTTACTATAAATATTGTTATGTACATTTATTCTGTATCTTGAATATTAACTGAGATATTTGCATTTGTATTCTGCATGTGCTCGGCAGCAGTGGCTATGTTCGAACTTTCCGCCGTGAACTCTGGCGGCCGTTTTTGTAATTATTCGTCCCTCGTGAATAGGTTTAGAGGTTTCTTACTACTACAGCTGTTATTAGGCAGATTTCTCTATTGTAAAACTTCACATTTTTTGAGTTTTGGTCAGTGTTTGTGAAAAAATCTTAGTTCATTCCAATATTTCGAGAAAATTTATTTTCTCTTCTTCAGGGCTAAAAAGTACAGGTACTATTTTACATATATATTGCACATTGTTTATAGAGTGTAACAGATAGTGCTTGTGTTAATTCTAAATACGAAGACTAAAGATACTTAAAAACTATTGTACATGACTGTTGTACCTTTGTTTACATTAGGAGTACTAAGTGTAACCTCCCCAAGTCTGATTAGTGATTAGCTTGGCCACAGGCTTATGTCTTTGTTTCAGTTCAACAAACAAAAGAAAATAAACTATAGTGAAACAAAGACATAAGGCTGTGACCAAACTAATCAAAACAGTCTTTGGGAGGTTATACTTAGTACCTAACCTCCCCTGTGTCCTAATGTACACAGAGGTACAACAGTAATGTACAATAGTTTTTAAGTATCTTTAGCCTTGCCCTGAAGAAGAGAAAATAAATATTCTCATAATATTGGAATGAACTAAGATTTTTTCACCAATACTGACCAAAACTCCAAAAAACAACATATATATACTGCGTTTTCATTTCATTTTCGTCATCTCCTAGGTAGGATCGATGGGCATTTTAGCAACTTTTTCGAATTGTATCATGAGTTCAATAACCTCAATTCCTGATTTCCCTTGAGGGAAATCTGCTAATATAAAGATGGAAAGAGCACGTGTTCAAATATCAAGTCAATAAATTGAACTGACTACCTTGTTAGAGGATATTACATGTTGTTCTATTCTAGGTCAGCTGTTATCACTATAATTGTGGTAATTATCTTGTTGCCAGATAAATAATGTCCGACAGACTGGATATTGAATAACCGGAAGCAGTAGCAATATCTAAACTGTTCTATTTTATGAAGGCTGAATGTGAAATTCAGTTCTAGACTAATTCTAGTTATTTAAACAATTCAAACCTTAGTCACATTAAATCTCATATCCTACTAAAATTTTAGCAGATTTCCCTTAGGTGAAATCAGCTATTGAGGTTATACTCATGACGCGATTTTCAAAATTTTTCTTCAAATATCCATCGATCCTACCCAGGGGAAGACGGAAATGAGGTCTGTTCAAAACTGTGTATATACATTTCTCTCTAGCGGTCGCAATTTTTGTCTTATCGTTACCAAAATTGATATATAATCGTTTTATAGAAAGAGACAGATGAAGTTCGTTAACGACTGAAATCGGACCAGGGGGAGGGGGGGGGGTTAGAGGGGGAGAATTTCGAAAATTCTTAATATCTCCATTATTATGCCGTTATTGTATAGAACTATTCTTATTGCAAATGTAATGTTCTATAAATGTTGTTATGTACAGTTTTTCACTAGCTTGATTATTAACTAAGATATTTGCATTTTTTAGTTATCGGTCTTCGGTAAACCCCCACTCCTACTCATCTCATATTAACAATATTCGCTTATGTTATGAAACACTTTATTTGAAGCTTAAATACTAAATATTGTTCTCATTGAACCTTTTTATTTGAGATTGCATGAGATAAATGCAAAAACGCGACGCACTTGGGAAATCCGCTTAGTTAACGAAGCCCCTGCGAACCGGGCTTTCTTCATTCCTGTTTATACAGCTTTATTTCTAAGCGAGAAATCGAGAATAGATGGCGAGATGAGACCATCAGTGTGTGTGTGATTCCAGCACGTGTGGAAATCTGCTTAGTTTACGCTACACGTACGTAAACTAAGCAGATTTCTCATGTGATGTTGTAAAACATTTGCGATTTTCTCGAGTTGTTTCGAGCTACGAGAAAATGTATCGAAATGGCATAATAGCGAAGGTATTCCGAATTTTTGAATCCCCCACCTCTAAATCTCCTCTTTTTCAAGTCTCACTTCAGTCAAATAGGTAATATGATCTTTAGTGATCACTGAAACGGCTAAATATCGAATATGATGTAGATCAAGTGAAATGTTTCGAAACAAATACGTACAATCTTAATTAATGGCGTCACCAAGCAACAAATTTGCATGTATCGCGCATAATAAAGGTCTCTTGGAAAGAATATGTGGTATATAAGCTTCGAATAATGTGGTTTATTACAATAAGAGCTTATTACTAATATGACATGAGGGTTTATTGAAGGATAAAAATTAAAAAATCCAAATATCTCAGTTAATATTCACATTAGAGGAAACACGTATATAACAACATTTATAGACAATTACATTTACAAGAACATTCCTTCTATTAGAGTTTTCGATCTGACCTATAATAATGAAGATATTTAGAATTTTCGAATTTTCTTCCCTCTAAAACGAACTTGATATGTTGTTTTACATAAAACGATTATATATCGAGTTTGGTAACGATAAGACAAAATATTAGTAAATCGAAAAGGGTGTTACTTGAACTCACCCTCAAAATCCCTAATAAAGGGAAACCAACTAGCTAACATTTTACAACATAAATATTTCTAAAAATCCATATAAACAATTATTTTATTCCTCCATAAGTAAAATAAGAAAATTTATTCAATTATTTAATCACTACTATTGCTTTCTGTATTTTTTAGATTTGCATACCTTTTTCTTAACTACATCTTTGTTTTCTAGAATGTCAATAATGTGAATCTTCTTGTCATCACCTATGCCATTAAATTCATAATAATATTTTTTTCACCATACTACGATGTAATCACCTGTTTTACACACCTAATTTGCGGTCCGAAAGCTACACTTCGCCGCCCTAGGGCCGCAAAATCAACTGTTTTGGAAGATTGAATATGAAAATCAGTCTCTCTTTACAATTGATGATTTATTTAAGATTTATTTTAAGAGGATATTTTAATCAGAAACAATCCAACTACGAGTAAAAGTGTGAATGTGTCAAACAAAAAACAAGTAATAGAATCTTCAAAGGGTATTATGTTTTCAAACAACCAAAATTGTACTTTTAACATTTCTATAAATCAAAAATAAACGAACTAACTTTTTTTAGCATTTTGAAATATATCAGTTGTATTAAATGAAACACACATATGTTCATCTCTCTTTATTAACTTACATAATAACATAACGTAAAACAATCCATACATTAAACATTCATCATGTCCCCATAACCACAAGATAACCTTCTAACAAAGAGGTAAGGAGAGATGCAAGATAGGCGAGGATGACGGATGGCTAAAAGAAGGGATCTCTGAAGAGAGGGACTGCCTAACACAAGGAAAGAAAACGAAAATGGAAACTTGACCACCTAGGCACAAATAACTCTCGCGAGTTCGGTGCCTATTTATAATAAAATAAATAAATAACAAAGAGGTACACTTAACCAAAAGAAAATCTTGTTTTTGATTAATGTTATATCGTATTAATATCTATTGTAGTATGGTGAAAAATAGCGTTCGTGCCTCGGGCCAAAGTGCTTTTGCCGGCCCTCGAACTTTTCATGACCTCGACTACGTCTCGGTCAAAAAATATCACGGGCCGGCAAACTCCCACTTTCGGCCCTTGGTACGAAATATACTATTGCGTATTTAATGATTGAATATCATTTTAGATTATTTCTCATTAAATCTAGAGAAAGGGAGAAAAAATTGTAATTTGTCTATTAATACAAATGCTATACATTTTCCAAATTTAGTATTCATTTCTTTAATTGGATATGGTTAATCTAATTCAATGATGTTAGTTTAATTATTGGAATATTTTGACATTTACAATTAAAATTGATAAATTTATTCCTTAATAAATGAAAGTTTTAAAAAAGAAAACCGCCAGACCCAGAGCGGTAACAGACCAATATATATAAATATATATATTTGTCTGTATATATACAATTTTGAACAGACCTCATTTTCGTCATCTACTGGGCAGGATTGATTGACATTTGAAGAATTTTTTCCGAAAATCTCGTCACGAGTGCAAGCTCAATAGCTGATTTCCCTCAAGGGGAATGCGCTAATACTGAAAGCATAGCATGGACTGGATACTAAAGGAGCTTTAATGAGTGTGGAGGCAAATTTCACCTAGCTGCCGGACATCATCAGAGCTGTAGTAAATCGATGATGCAGGGATGAGTAAGGGTAGGACTCACGTCCGGGCTACTAATGAGATGAGGGTTCCGTTCTAGGGAAAGCTGTAGCCACAACCACTGGACAATCCCTTACATCCTTTGTCGGGATAAAAACTAAAAGTACCTCACACAGGGGCTGCGTAAACGGAGCAGATTTCTTACGTGTTGAAATAGCAAAAAAAAAAGTCCGTCACGCAGGGGCTGCGTAAACTAAGCAGATTTCCCACGTGAAGTTATACAATAGAGAAATCTACATACGAGAGCCGAACTAGCTTTTGGCGGAAAATTCAGTCATCCGTTATCGGCCCACAATTAAAACAAATGCACATATCTCGGTTAGTATTCAAATAAATGTATAGAACAATATTTATAGTAAATTTAATTTACAATAACATTAGTTCTATACAATGTTTTGATCCGACGTATGGTAACGGAGATATTTCAAATTTTCGAAAATCACCCCTCTAAACCTCTCCTCCCACTGGTCCGATTTCAGCCATCAACGAACTTGATCTGCTTTTTTGCATAAAATGTTTAAATATCGAGTTTGGTAACGATCAAACAAAAATTGCGGTGCTAGAGCGTTAACAGATATATATATATATATATATATATATATATATATATATATATATATATATAATTTTGAACGGACCTCATTTTCGTCATCTGGGTAGGATCGATGGACATTTGAAGAAAATTTTAGAAAATCGCGTCATGAGTATGATCTCAATAGCTGAAGGAAAATCTGCTAAAACATAATAATATTTACAATTTTTAACAATAGTGCTTTTCATTTCTTCGGCAGAAAAATGGAAAGTTATCTTGGTCCCGAACCTAGGTCGCCTTGGGTACTTACTGTAACTTATTGACTTAAAGGGTAAATTCGCTAAAATAACAATAATAAATAAAAAAAGGTCAATACATGGATAAATTGTTACTTTAGATATTTCCTGTGATTAAATATAGCTAATTTAAAATTATAATAATCGTTCAGTGCGATTGCTGAGTGTACTTGTAAGCATTAAAGTCTCTTAAAATGGAAAGCATTAAAATCTCCAATCCAATGATAAATAATAATTGAGATATGAAGAAATTAGTTATTATTTATTTCTTAATCGATCATTTAAAACGTTTTATGAATAAAGTGCTTTCTAAACTTGTTAAAATAGTTTATTGCAGTTTTTATGTGGATACTATAAGTTATCCAAGTCTCTTGAATGTCTGAACTTTATAGGCAATAAAATGAAACGTGCTAGTATTTATATGCTGTCACTGATTCTCAAAAATCATTTGAAAATCGTTGCGCAGGAAGAAACGCGTTGGAAACGAAACATGTCCTGGACAGAGCAGCGGAGAGACTTTAATGCTGTAGGGTGACAGATCCGCGAGAACCACATGAATGAAAGGACAGCTGCAGTAAAAGTTGAATGTATGTCGAATGTTGAATATATTATTGGAAAGAAAGTATATATCTTTTTAATGTTTCGTGGATTACATCAAGTAGCCATAATAGTTTCGTAATCGCAGCTGTACGTCTGTCGCATTCCTTTTGCCTTTTTTGACGAATTTTGGGACGAACGGGATACGTTATAGATCTTATGTTATTAATAGTCTTACTTACAGCAAATACTGCCACAGCGTAGTCCATACATTAACATAATAATCTATCATCTTAAGACAATACACGTCTATTCAATAATATACTATTTCACTACTACTCCTGTCTTACATTTCATTTACTTTTTACTTAAACATTCTTTTTGTTTCTTTTAAAATATTTTCAAACGCTTTTTGATCCAATTGTTGAAGGGCGCGATATTTTAATCAGCATGTACAAAGTATTTTAAATTATTTATTGTTCCCTTCTTATTAAAATATATAACTTACAATTAGGTACACTTTCAACAAGTGTTATTAATTGCATTTATTATTTATTAACTTGCTAATTATAACTATTTTTAGTAGATTTCCCTTATGGGAAATCAGCTATTGACGTCGTACTCATGACGTAATTTTCGAAATTTTTCTTCAAATGTCCATCGATCCTATCCAGGAGATGACGAAAATGAGGTCCGTTCAAAATTATATACACATATATATGTCTGTTAACACTATAGCGGTCGCAATTTTTGTTTAATCGTCACCAAACTCGGTATTTAATCGTTTCACGTGAAACGAAAGATCAAGTTCGTTAACGGCTGAAATCAGACCCATGGGAGGGGGGGTTTAGAGGGGAAGAATTTTGAAATTTCGAAATATCTCTGTTACTATACGTCGGATCGAAAAAATGTATAGAATCAATCTTATAGTAAATTAAATGTACTATAAATATTGTTATATATATATATATATATATATATATATATATATATATTCCCTATCTTTAATATTAACCGAGATATTTGCATTGCATTTTTCAGTTTTCAGCCTTCAGCGAACTCCCACTTCTACTCATGCTACATAAACAATGCTTGGTTATGTAATAAACCACATCATTCGCAGCTTAAATAGCACATATTGTTTTCAAGTCACTTTTATTATACGAGATACGTGCAAATATGTTCTGGTGACCCCCCCCCCCTACTTACAGTTGGTTGATTGAGATAAAAATTATTCTGATTCATTATAAATTACAGTACTAGATATAGTAAAAAGTTTTCAATCAAATTAATACGTTATATTCCAATATTAATATTACAGTAATTGTTTTTCATTCTGGTAAGAAGTTGGCAGAACTGTTTGTTTTCATTTCAGATGCTTTTCGTCGTGAGGTTTCTTATTGTCGTTTGTATTTATTCACTTAATATTCACGGTAGAGTTGTGTTACCCGTATGTATTGTTAAACTTCACGTGGGAAATCTGCTTCGTTTACGCAGCCCCTGCGAGACGAACTATTGTTAAATTTTCAGTTATTACGGATCACCGACTCGGCCTTTGGAATCGAAAGTAATTAATATATTTATTGTGCAAGGCTCTTATTGAGGTTAATTAATTTTCATCATAGCTATTAATAAGGACGAATCGCATCACCATCAGTCGATTATATATCGCGTTGTGTAATATCGATATTAGCTAATTCTCAAAGGGCCTTGCTTCAGCGATATGAGAACCTTATTTTGATGTAACCATGTTCGTGGTCTGGGGTAGATATAAATCGACCGCAAGACCAAACCGCCGATTCGCAAGCATGTGTAAAGAAAGTTTCTAACAGATCGTATCATCTTTAAGAAATAGCACTTGCTATACAATAACACATTTTAGCGGATTTCTCTTAAGAAATATCAGCTATGAAGGTTGTAGCCAGAATGGTTTAAAAAAAGTCCGTCACGCAGGGGCTGCGTAAACTAAGCAGATTTCCCACGTGAAGTTTTACAATAGAGAAATCTGCCTAATAACAACTGTAGTAGTAAGAAACCTCTAAACCTAAAACATTATTTAGGGCGTAATAACCCAGAAGTTTCTAGCCCCAAAAAAGAGTTAACCTAACCTCTAAACCTATTCACGAGGGACGAATAGTTATGGAAATGGCCACCAGAGCTCTCGGCGGAAAGTCCGAACTTGCAGATTACAAATGCAAATATCTCGGTTAATATTCAAGATAGAGAATAAATGCATATAACAATATTTATAGTAAATTTAATTTCCAATAAGACTGGTTCTATACAATTTTTCGATCCGATGCATAATAACGGAGATATTTCGAATTTTTGAAAATCCCCCCTCTAAACCCCCCCTCCCACTGGTCCGATTTCAGCCGTTAACGAACTTGATCTTCCTTTTTACATAAAACGATTAAATACCGAGTTTGGTGACGATTAAACAAAAATTGCGACCGCTAGAGTGTTAACAGACAAATATATATATATATATATATATATATATATATATATATATATATATATATATATATATATATATAGTTTTGAACGGACCTCATTTTCGTCATCTCCTGGGTAGGATCGATGGACATTTGAAGAAATTTTTCGAAAATTCCGTCATGAGTACGACCTCAATAGCTGATTTCCCTTAAGGGAAATCTGCTAAAAAATATGGCGAAATCTAGGATTGAAGGGTTTGCTGCAAAAAGGAGGTAGCTCCATCGCATAGCTGTTGGGAGTTATAATCACTTTCTTGTGCCAAAAAAAAACCTCTTTTATTTGGCACTTCAAGGATGTAGCTTCAATCGTTATGATGTTATTTTCGTATTTTACGTTATTCGTTATAATGATGTTATTTTCTGTTTGTAAATCCAATAATTTTGCTGTACTTTATTTTTAGTTTTCTTTGAATAAAAAATACATAATAATAGTACATTCTATTTATTTTTACACCTTTTTCCAAGACATAACATATTCCTCCATTCCTCATATTCCATTCTTCATTCCTTTCAAGGATCATCCACGTACCACCAACTTTTGGATGATATTTTTTGAATGAAAATACTGTTCTAATATGTAAACACCATAATTGAAAATAAGCAACAACAATATTTCTACATAACTTAAAATTTGAATTTTTTAAACGTTTTTTTAGTTTCCCAAAAACTGGAAAAAATGGAGCTACCTCCTTTTTGCAGCAAACCCTTCAATTATTGCTCTAATAGTAAGATGCATTCTTTGAATACGAAGTATATTACATTTATTGAACCGTGAAGATTTAAAGAAACAACACCAGGGTGTTCCAGGGAATACTGCAATCAAAAAAATTCAAAGAGAGGAGACAAATTAACCCTTAGTCATATGTTGAAAGGCCTTTTCACACCCACCTGCGATTGATGTAATGTTTACTTAACCGTTTCGCACCTACTGAAATGTGAAAGATATAGATCATTCATGAAAAGTGATCAACCTTAAATCAAGCTAAAATAAATGATTAAAATGATTTTCCTTAAATGTCCATGGATCCTACTAAGAAGATGACGAAAATAAGGTCCGTTCAAAATGTCTCTGTTACCGCTCTAGCGGTCGCAAATTTTTGTTCGATCGGCACCAAACTCGAAATTTGAACGTTTCAAGTTAAATTAAAAAGATTACGTTCGTTACAGGCTGAAATCGGACAAATCGAATGGGGGTTTAGACGGGAGAAATTTGGAAAATTCAAAATATTTCCATTATTGTACATCGTATCGAAAAATTGTATAGAACCAATATTATTGCAAATTTAATGATTTATAAATGTTGTTATGTGTATGTTTTCTCTATCTTCAATATTAACCGAAATATTGGCTTTTTTATTATTTCCGCCTTCAGTAAACCCCCACTTTTAGGCAACTTACATTAAAAATAAGAGAATATATCATGAAATGTCTTATAAATATTGTGTTGAACGGACTTTTATCATGTGATATGCATGCTAATGTTTAGTGTAATGACGTAATCAAATATAGATATTTTTACGTAATTAAATATATATATATATTTGACTGTCCACACCTACCTACGCATCGAATTTTTTTCTGAAATAGAAATCAGTAGTGTGTCATTCAATGTAAAGATCTCATTTTCAGTGTAAATTTCATGTCCTGTTTAGATAGGCTTCTTATTGGAAGGACATTGTTGAATAGGTGGTGTTCGGAGCGTTTGGGAAATCTGCTTATTTAAGCAGCCCCTGTGTGACTGGCTTTTCCAAATTTAAACATGGTATGATGTGGATCTGGTGAACCCGCCATACGATAAGTGAGAAGGTTGGATGACCTAACAGCTTCGGATATATTTGAATTCATTATTTGAGCTAAGTGAACCATGACGTCATGAATAATGGCTGTAGCCAGAGCCGTTAGTTCACCTATATGCATGCTTGTACCTCTTTGGTCCAGAGCTAAGCTAACCCGACCGGAACCAACTTGCGGATTTCTGGAATGAGTAATTACCTTCATTAATGGTCATGCTAAGGTATATTTAATAGGAGTTAACCCCGTTTACGTCTTTATGCATAGGCTGAATCACTTCCAGGTTTTTTGTGATCTATCGGAAAAAACGTTTCTGCACAAAACAAAATATCTGAAAAAAATTCAAATTTGGAAACAAACTCCTTAAGAATTATTTATGACATAATTAGAAATCTTTTGGCATCCATGAGGATGAGGAAGTGTTCAGTCTAAAGAAGTTATAAAAGTCCATCACGCAAGGGCTGCATTAACTAAGCTCAAAAAATAAACCATTTATCTCAAAACATAAACCTTCAATGAAAACAATATTTGGTATTTAGGCATCAAATAAACTGATTCATAATACAACAGTGTACTGTTTATATGACATAAGTAGGAGTGGGGGTTTACTGAAGGCCAAATCCTAAAAAAGTCCGTCACGCAGGAGCTGCGTAAACAGCTTTCCCACGTGAAGTTATACAATAGAGAAATCTCCATAGGAGAGCCAAACGGTTACGGCAAAGGGCAGAACTAGCTTTTCGCGGGAAATTCAAAAATCCGTTATCGGCCCAAATTTCATAAAAATGCAAATATCTCGGTTAATATTCAAGATAGGGAATAAATGTATATAACAATATTTATAGTAAATGTAATTTGCAATAAGATTGATTCTGTACAATATTTCGATCCGACGTATAGTAACGGAGATATTTCGAATTTTCGAAAATCCTCTCCTCTAAACCCTCCGCCCACTGGTCCGATTTCAGGCGTTAACGAACTTGACCTTTCTTTTTGCATAAAACGATTAAATATCGAGTTTGATAACGATCAAACAAAAATTGCGACCGCTAGAGTGGTAACAGACAAATATATATATATATATATATATATATATATATATATATATATATATATATATATATATATATATAGATATATATATACAGTTTTGAACGGATCTCATTTTCGTCATCTCCTGGGTAGGATCGATGGACATTTGAGGAAAAATTTCGAAAATCGCATCATGAGTACAACCTGAATAGCTGATTTCCCTTAAGGGAAATCTGCTAAAATTGAAAATATCTAGATTAATAATCGTGATAGTGAAAAAACACACATTACAACATTTATAGAACATTTAATTTGAAGTAAGATTGGTCCTGTACAATTTTATTCACAATAACGGAGATATTAAGAATGTTCAAAATTCTCCCCTCTATACTCCTCTTCCCACTGGTTGGATTTCCGCAATAAATGCACTTGATCATTAGTTTTACATAAAACGTTTAAATATCGAGTTTGATAATGATCAAACAAAAATTGCGATTCTAGAGCGTTAACAGACAAATGTAATTAATCTCTCTCTCTCTCTCGCTATCTCTCTCTCTCTCTCTCTCTCTCTCTCTCTATATATATATATATATATATATATATATATATCTATATATATATATATATATAGTTTTGATCCGACCACATTTTGCCATTCCCTGGGAATGATCAGATCTTCTCAATAGCAGATTACCCTTAAGGGATGTCTCCTGGTATTCTGGGAAGTATTTCGCTTGACGCATTCTCTGCTATTATGGTGACTTGACGGTGGCCAAAAAGTGTAAATTCTTTATTTAAGTGGCACCTTTGTGGCCTTGCATTCCTCTACTAGATGAAGTCACAATTTAAGATTTTTTGGTTTCAAATCGAAAATGTTCATTTGTTCTAGTCTATAGTTCATAACTGTTTCATTCAACACCTAAAGACCATAATTGTTGATGGCTGAAATCGGAACCGGAATAGGGAGGGGGCTATTGGAAATTCAAAATATTTCCTTTATTTTGCATATTGAATATGTGGTGAGGTGTTGTGGTGAAGTGTGTTATACCAACACATGGAAAATCTGCTTTGTTTACGCGGCCCTTGCGTGATGGACGTTTTTGGGTTCCATCCTTCAGTGAACACCTACAGCTGACCATGCGTTTTAGCAGATTTCCCTTAAGGGAAATCAGCTATTGAGGTTGTACTCATGATGCGAGTTTCGAAAAATTTCTTCAAATGTCCATCGATCCTACCCAGGAGATGACGAAAATGAGGTCCGTTCAAAATTATATCTATGTATATATATATATATATATATATATATATATATATATATATATATATATATATTTGTCTGTTAACGCTCTAGCGGTCGCAATTTTTGTTTAATCGTTACCAAACTTCATATTTAAGCGTTTTACGTAAAAAGAGAGATCAAGTTCGTTAATGGCTGAAATCGGACCAGTGGGAAGGGGGGTTTAGATGGGGGAATTTTTGAAAATTCAAAATATCTCCGTTACTATACGTCGGATCGAAAAATATTATAGAATCAATCTTATTGCAAATTAAATTTACTATAAATATTGTTATATACATTTATTCTCTATCTTGAATATTAACTGAGATATTTGCATTTGTATTCTGCATGTGCCCGGCAGCAGTGGCTATGTTTTACTATGTGTTAACTTCCCGTCGTGAGCTCTGGCGGCCGTTTTTGTAATTATTCGTCCCTCTAGTGAATAGGTTTAGAGGTTACTTACTACTACAGCTGTTATTAGGCAGATTTCTCTATTGTAAAACTTCCCATGGGAAATCTGCTTAGTTTACGCAGCCCCTGCGTGATGGACTTTTTAACGAGTGCCGCGCCCTCTCTCTCGACATTTGTAGAAAGCCCCCAATAATGGCTGAGGGGTAAGTTGGCGTATCTGACGAGATCCTACGTGTCCTCCCATAACCCTGCCCGTGGGAACTCCCTCATCACTAATCTAGGTCACACATGTTTTAGACTCTCTGTGGCATACTTCTTTGGCTCATTTATGCAGAGAGAACTTCATAAATAACAAATAGCTCACAATGCTGCAATTTATGGTCGAGTATGTCCCTCCATCAAGCTATCTGGATGCAATTCAAAACACTACCTACTTAAATACTAAGTGTATTTTCATAATCTTAAGTATATTTATGTGTGTATATGTGTATATTATATAATGGGTGTTTTTTTAGAGGTATAGAACTTTAAATTGCAATAAAACAACGATGGATTATTCGATTGACAAGAATTTTTTTTTATTCGAAAGATAATCTTGTGGCATTACATTTTAAATATTATACATATACGGCGCAACATGTCACACAGCTCGTGCCACAATCGATTTATTGAAAGACATGTTTGGTGGCCGCCTAATTTCACGTTTTGGACCTGTGAATTGGCCTCCAAGATCTTGTGATTTAACACCGCTAGACTACTTTCTGTAGGGCGATGTAAAGTCATTGGTCTATGCGGATAAGCCACAAACGCTTGACCATTTGGAAGACAAAATTCGCCGTGTTATTGCCGATATACGGCCACAAATGTTGGAAAAAGTCATCGAAAATTGGACTTCCAGATTGGACTACATCCGAGCCAGCCGTGGCAGTCATATGCCAGAAAACATATTTAAAATGTAATGCCACAAGATTATCTTTCGAATAAAAAAAAAATCTTATCAATCGAATAATCCAGCGTTGTTTTATTGCAATTTAAAGTTCTATACCTCTAAAAAAACACCCTTTATATATATATAAGTTACCCTGAAGGAGGAAATTACGGCAATCATTAGTAAAAGTGCTATTTTCAATCATACATTTCATTCACCAACTATGCTAATCACCAATTTTTTTTTGTTTTTTTTTTTTAATATACGTTGACTTGTTAAATGATCTCACGGGAGCTCAGGTTAGCCATGTGAGTTAAAGCGTTGACCTTTATCTCACATGGTAGACCTAGAATGGCGAGTTTGATTATTGCAATTATTTAGTGACGAAATTCATTAAATAACATCCTAAAATCCCACCCTGGCAAGAAAATGGTCGTAATCTGTAGATAACCCGTCCCAATTAGCCAAGGTTGCAAAAAGTGGACGTTAATAAATAAAAATAATAATAAATTATCTCACTTATGTTAAATTTTGTCGCATATTTATTTTACTTTTCCTAATTGTCATTGGTCTTTGTTATTGTTACTTGCTGTTACCTCTTTTTTATTTTACTTTTGCTGTTTCTGACTTATGGAAGGGCAAATCACCTTTGACGTGACGTCCATAAATAAATAAATCCTAATTCTATAGTCTTCATATCTGAGCAGATTTCGACAAAATTTATGTTTCCCAAAAAGGTTGGAAAAATAGAATAGGATGTTGAATGATTTCATGAATTTGACCGATGTGCCTTTATATTGAAATCTGGTTAGTTAACGCAACACCTGCGTGACGGGCATTATTTTTGCTGTTATTTCTTGCAGCCAATATTTGTATAGAGCCGATTTTCCTCCGATAGTTTTTCCTCGCTAGCTTTCCCAGTAAGTGGAGGTCTCGCCGATCTATCGTGAAGGCTGGCTTATGAAAAACATATTATGTTTATATTATATCCTCCAAAGATAGCTCCTTTTATTTGTTCATAGTAAAACAGACGCGAACCACTTCGAAGGCCTCATTTCTTTTCGTCCACTAATAATCGATTAACTCCGCATATCGATTTCCAACGAGCCGCAAAAATCACGGCAAGGTGAGAGACTCTTTTTATTGATTTTATATCGGGTGTTTCGAAACGGCCAACAGGTGGTACGCATCTTGCAAGCCCTTTCTAGGTCGACATTTTTTTTTTTTTTTAAAGGTTCGTTGTCTCCATCAAGGATTCTGATAGCTCTTGAATCGTGTCCGTCCGTCTGGCAGCTGCCGACTGGTTGTAAAAACACAGAATTAGCCACGCAATGTTCCTTGTCATGCGTGATCATTCCGTGAAGTTACTTCCTCCTTGTTGCCATTATCTCTTGTTCAGGAGCTCTTGATGTGGAGAATTTGGGAGGTTTTAGGTTTTTTAACATTTTTACGCCAGACAGAAAATATTTATTTTACTGATTACAGAGCTAGAATCTTGGATTTCTAGCTAGGAATTTCAAATCCCAGAGTTGTATATTTTTTTTTTACCCAAAAATAATTAAATTATATGTTATTACTTATTAAAGTTCACTTTTTGCAACTATGGCTAATTGGAACAGTTAAATATCGAGTAGGGTATAGATTAAATAAAAATTTTCAAGAGAAGAAGGTAATAACACAGATATTTTGAATTTTCGAATTTCCCCAGAGGGAAATCCTCTAAAAACCTAGAGTAATGGTTCTGTTCATCAAAATTGGGAGAAATTTGTGAAATTTTACGTACGCTTTACTAAAACGATCATAGGAACGTTACACTATTTAGAAATTCCTTGGAACTTATCAATAGCTATCAATTAAATTTACAGCGTCGTGTGTGTTTTTAGCAGATTTCCCTTGAGGGACATCAGCTGTTGAGGTCGTCCTGAAATGTCCATCGATCCTACCCAAGAGTATGGAAAATGAGGTCCGTTCAAAACTGTAGTTTGTTACAGCTATAGCGGTAGCAATTATTGTTTTATGGTTACCAAACTCGATGTATAAGCTTCTTGTGTAAAACTAAAGAACAAATTCGTTAATTGCTGAAATCAGACCAATGGGAGCGTGAGTTTAGGGGGGGGGGGGATTACGAATGTTCGTAATATCACAACCACTCCGTTATCATGCGTCGGATCAAAAAATTATGTAGAACCAATCTTATTGATCATGTAACGTTCTATAAATGTTGTTTTATCGGTTTTTCACTATATTGATTATTAACCAAGATAATGGCATTTTATGGTTTTCGGCTTTCGGTAACCCCCACTCCGCTGTTAATAAGCTCTTATATTATGGATCACATTATTTGAAGCATTAATACCAATTATTGTTCTCATTAGCCTTTACATTTTGAGATAAATGCAAAAACATGACGAACGTGGGAAATCTGCTTAATTAACGCAGACCCTGCGTGAAGGACTTTTTTCATGTAACTAATATTTAAGGAGTTACGGAAATATGCTGTTTACCACGTACGCAATAGCAATTTTACTCTGCTGTAGTGAATTGGGAATTATTTTAATTAGGAAACGGAGCTAGCAAAAACGATCTTAATATCATTGGATATTAGCAGATTTCCCTAAGGAAAATCAGCTATTGAGGTCGTACTCATGACGCGATTTTCGAAAACTTTCTTCAAATTTCCATCAATCCTACCCAGGAGATAAAGAAAATGCGGTCCGTTCAAAATTATATTAGCAAATTTCCCTTAAGGGAAATCAGCTATTGAGGTCGTACTCATGACGCGATTTTTGAAAATTGTCTTCAAATGTCCATCGATCCTATCCAGGAGATGACAAAAATGAGGTCTGTTCAAAATTATATATATATATATATATATATATATATATATATATATATATATAAATATGTCTGTTAACGCTCTAGCGGTCGCAATTTTTGTTTGGTCGTTACGAAACTCGATATTTAACCGTTTTATAGACAGATCAAGTTCGTTAATGGCTGAAATAGGACCAGAAGGAGGGGGGATTTTAGAAAAATCGAAAATCTCCGTTATTATGCATCGGATTTAAGAATTGTATAAAACCAATCTTATTAACAATTAAATTTACTATAAATGTTGTTATTTACATTTATTCTGCATCTTGAATATTAACCGAGTTATTTGCATTTGTATGGTCTGTGGAACATGTCGGGTATAGTTCGGATTAGGTCGGCCGTTTCCGTCACTGTTCGGCTCAGGTGGAAGCTTCTTCTAACCTTAACTGTCGTTTCTAGCCTTACTTTGCCTTCTTTACTTTGTGAAATTTACGCAAATACGTTCTGTTCATCAGCCCCCCCCCTTCTTTAGTTCTTGGACTACTAAAATTTGAATTAATAAAATATAAATTATTCTTACAATTCAGAAGCCGTTTCAGTTGGGAATTTATATTATTTATTTATTTTAATTAACTGAAAGATTTCTCATTACCCTTTCTTTTTAATCACGGTGGAATTGTGTTACCAGTATGCAGATTTCGCTATTGTAAAACTTCACATGGGAAATCTGCTTAGTTTACCCAGCTCCTGCGTGACGGACTTTTTTACTTATAGCCATGATGTTGTTAATGACTCTAGCTTGTTAGATCATAAAATATTAGGCTATTATAAACACTTAAGTTTTTTATTTATTTTTTTTAATAAAATACTTTTCCACTTATTATTATATAATTTATTCATAACTTAATACTTTTGTTTGTTTGTTGTGCAGGTGTCATGCCAGCTAGTGGACCAAGACTTCACCCCCATTGTGACAGCCACCTGCAAGGCTGGGTACATGACCATCAAGATACAGACCAACTCTTCTTTCATAGGTACTATCTCGCTGTCCTATATATCTCTAACCTCTATGGCATATCTCATCTCCGTCCACTGCCAATAGAATATTTCCCTGATCGATAGTATCGATTAGTAATGATTAGCGGAAACGTCTCCCACGTCTGTCTCCCTCCCTCTCACTCTTCTGTCCTTCTGATTGACAACTCTCAGCCATTAATTATATTTCCCAACAGCTCCGAAGGTGAACGAACATATTTAAATTCCCGAGTCTGTAGGTTGTCATTAACATTGTTAATTATGAACGCACAAGCCTTGTAGTTTGTAACTAACTTTCCAACGAGATATAGAAAATGGATCTTATTGCAAGACTGGTTCTTTCAGGAATAAAGGAAACCAACTAATTTAGCCCTTAGAAATTGGCAAATAAAAAATAAAATAAAACGTTTTTAGAAGAAATGGTAAGTAAAAATGTCGACAAGATAAGTATCCAAAAACTCATGTTCAAGAGTTTTTCTCATTCCAACAGGGGAACTTTGCGTAAAAAATTGAGGAAAGAGGTTTTCTCTCTCTCTCTCTCTCTCTCTCTCTCTCTCTCTCTCTCTCTCTCTCTCTCTCTCTCTCTCGGCTCAGTGGTGCCAACTTACCACTCATTTAGGATTTCAGTCATGTAATAAATTAAATTATATTAAAAAATTTGATTACCTTCACAATACTAAAAATGTTTGTCCAAATAATTTTCTCGTTTTAATTATATAAATTGAATACACTTAAGGCAAACTGGCTTTTCTCATGAATTAATGTTTGGGACAAGAAAGGAAGGGGGGGGGGGGAGGCAGTATACTTCATTTGCAACCTGTTACTGGCATTAAAAAATAACATAGATTTGAGCTATTAAAGATAAAATATTAATATAGATTTGAATAAATTTATCCAGGTGAGGTACCTGGTAGTTCAATTGGAAAGAATTGCTGAGCATATCAATGTTTCTACGGGAATTACTTGCTTCATACATTGTTATAGGACAAAAGGGAATATAGCAAAAGTTACTCAACAATTAATATAACAAAATAAACAACTTTTGTCGTAAGTATATTTCCCCAAAAACCAATAGGAAACGAAATATCGATTTTTAATTTCAGGCCTCCCTTACAACCCCTACTCCTGCTCGTACCTGGAAATATTGGTACCGCTTATTACCATGGAGGAGTTAGTGCTCATTCACATACCGAATTTTGTTTAGTTCGGTTGATTCTTTTGTGTCAAATAAAATTGTTGTCATCCGCTATAGTTTTTAGGGTTATACTTTGGTATACAACGAAAGTGTATATTACAAAAATTACTTTAAATAACGAAATAAACAACTTTTGTTACGTGCATATTTGCCGAAAAAGCAATAGGTAACGAAATATTGCTATTTTTTATTTCAGGCCTCCCGCATAACCCCCATCCCTGTTCGTCTCAGAGAATATTAATATAGCCAGGAACCTAGCCTGAGTTAGTAGTAATATACATACCAAGTTTCATAAAATTCTGTACAGCCGTTTACGAGTCTATAAAGGACATACATACATACATTCATTTTTATATATAAGATGAGCTCATTAAATACAATTACTAGTCCCACGCAGGCTAGAAACGAGTGGTAAAATGTAGATAACTCGTCCTTCCCAATAAGTATCACTTTCAAAAAAATGTTGTTTAAAAAATTGTTTATTCATCTCAGTAGCCGCAATGGTATTTCTTTTGGTCAGTCTGATTTTCATATAAAGGAGTAGGGCAAGTCTGAGTTGGATTAGTAGTGATATATATACATACCAAGTTTCATAAAATTCGGTTCAGTCGTTTATGCGTGAAAAGGTACCAAAGCTACAAATTTGTGCTATCGTGTCTATGGCATGCGAAACGAAAAAGTATAGTGAATTTTCGAGAAAAAAATCAATGTTCAGATAGAGGTTACAATTTTTTATATATTCAGATATAGAATCTGCTTATTTCCGCACTGGCTCAATCAACGTCCATGTTTCCAAGAAATGCTCTCCTTTTCCTTGTACTTTTGTACTTCTTAAATACGTGATTAAATAAGAGTGTTTGCATTTGAAGTAGCTACAAAATAACCTGTAATATGTCAATGGATGCATATTTCGCAATAATACCCTAATTCCAAACAACCAAAACTAATATTTCCTCTTGTTCAACAGGTGCTGTCCACGCTAAGGACTTCAGGAGCCCTGCGTGCCTTGCTTACGGCAATGGCTCCAGCAGTATATCCCTCGGGATAAATCTGTTTGCTTCACCTCAATCTCCAGAATACTGTGGAGTAATCGTGTCTAATGTAAGTATTAAACTAGTATTTAATTAATTGTTAGCCCCTTTGAAATTTATTTATGAATCCTGTGTATAGCCTAAGTAGTTAAACAGAGATTTCCTACAAGTAAACGTTAGTGTTATTGCTAAAGTACCAAATTTTACCACTTTTTTGAGTACAAGGAATGAATTGAATGATAACGTGTTTACTTTTTTGTTATTTGGAATATTTTAGCGAGTTTTATCTAAGAAATGGAGCATATCCTAGAAGCAAACCTTTTTACTGGAAATGTATTTAACCTTTACCTATTTATCCTATACCTAGACCTTTATTTATATATGGAATGTCTGATCGTTTTTAGAAACACTTTCTTTTTAATTTAATTTTAATCTAAAATGTACAAAAAGTTTCTGGGTTTCTTTAGTTACGTTTAAGGAACATCCGCCCTGCTGACATCATAAACATCAGCATTTATTTCCTTTATATTCCCTTTCATTTTCCTCTGCTTGTCATTTCTCCAATAGCTGTAGCCTGTTACTCTGCTCAATTTTATGTTTATGATTGTTATTATCAATGAAAGTGCTTTTTAAAAAGGCTTTCACTCTTAATCCGCCTAATAACAGCTGTAGTAGGAAGGGATCTCTAAACCTATTCACGAGGGACGAATATTTCTGGAAACGGCCACCAGAGCTCTCGGCGGAGAGTCCGGAACATGGCGGGGTTCCGTCGACCACACACACAATACAAATGCAAATATGTCGGTTAATATTCAAGATACAGAATAAATGTATAGAGCAATATTTATAGTAAATTTAATTTACAATAAGATTGATTCTATTTAATTTTTCGATCCGACGTATAATAACGGAGATATTTCGAATTTTCAAAATTCCCCCCTCTAAACCCCCCTCCCACTGGTCCGATTTCAGCAACGAACTTGATCTCTCATTTTAGGGAAAATGCTTAAACATGAAGTTTGGTAACGATCAAACAAAAATTGCGACCGCTAGAGCATTAACAGACAAATAAATATATATATATCTATATATATATATATATATATATATATATATATATATATATATATATACACTCGGCAGCAAAAAAACCGGACCACTTAAAATTTCATCTAAAAAAAAAATGAGATAGTATAAGCATCCTCAAATATTTTTTTATTCACAGAAGGAAGATTTATTTAAAAGAAATGGAAGGTTTTTCTGAAAAAAAAAATGAAAATACGGCAAAAAAGAAAATTTATTGAAAAATAGGAAATTCAGCAGAATTAAAGAAATAAGAAAAAAACTTCAAACTTGAATAAAATTCAAACATTACTTGCTCAGTATCGAGTGTTCCCTCCACGAGCCTGTATCACAGCCTGGAGCCTCTTGGCCATGCTTCGAATGAGGTTGTCAATACGATCTTGTGGAATTCTTTCCCACTCTTCAAGAAGCGCTGGTGTCAGCTCTTGGAGGCTAGCGGGGGCTCTCAAACGTTGTCGGATTGCCACTCCGAGCTGGTCCCACAAGTGTTCTATCGGGTTCAGGTCCGGACTACGAGCAGGCCACTCAAGGGTTCGAATCCCAACTTCATTAAGATAGAGATTTACAATGTTTGCTCTATGAGGACGGGCATTATCGTGCATTAGTACAAATTCGTCACCGATGAATGGCCCAAAAGGGACGACATGGTCTTGTAAGATGCCGGAGAGGTAAATGTGAGCATTCAGTGCAGCCCTGCCAAAGACATGTAACTCCGTGCGAGCTCCTAAGCAAATGCCACCCCATACCATTACTGAGCCTCCTCTGAATTGCACTGTTCCTGACATGTTGCAATGAGCATACCGTTCTCCACACCTTCTCCACACTCTTGCCCTTCCATCTGGGCCAAAGAGTGAGAATCTTGACTCATCTGTGAAGAGAACATTGCTCCATTCTCCATCTGTCCAATCTTGATGAGTGTGAGCAAACCGAAGGCGAGCTCTGCGGTGCCCTGAGGTCAAAAGAGGACCACTAGCTGGAACCCTGGAATGTAAGTTTGTTTCAGCAAGTCTCCTGCGAACAGTATCTACACTCACAGTAACATTACTTGCTGTTTGAAGTTGTGTAGCAGTCTCAGAAGCAGTCTGGAAGCGATTTCTGAGTGTTTGCATCACAATAAATCGGTCATCTACAGGCCTAGTCGCACGGGGCCGCCCTGACCCTTGAGTGGCCTGCTCGTAGTCCGGACCTGAACCCGATAGAACACTTGTGGGACCAGCTCGGAGTGGCAATCTGACAACGTTTGAGAGCCCCCGCTAGCCTCCAAGAGCTGACAGCAGCGCTTCTTGAATAGTGGGAAAGAATTCTACAAGATCGTATTGACAACCTCATTCGAAGCATGGCCAAGAGGCTCCAGGCTGTGATACAGGCTCGTGGAGGGAACACTCGATACTGAGCAAGTAATGTTTGAATTTTGTTCAAGTTTGAAGTTTTTTTCTTATTTCTTTAATTCTGCTGAATTCCTTATTTTTCAATAAATTTTCTTTTTTGCCATATTTTCATTTTTTTTTCAGAAAAACCTTCCATTTCTTTTAAATAAATCTTCCTTCTGTGAATAAAAAAATATTTGAGGATGCTTATGCTATCTCATTATTTTTTTTAGATAAAATTTTAAGTGGTCCGGTTTTTTTGCTGCCGAGTGTATATATATATATATATATATATATATATATATATATATATATATATATATATATATATATATATATATAATTTTGAACGGACCTCATTTTCGTCATCTCCTGGGTAGGATCGATGGACATTTGAGGAAATTTTTCAAAACTCGCGTCATGAGTACGACCTCAATAGCTGATTTCCCTTAACTGCTAAAAGAAAGTTATTATAAAGGAAATAATTGCTGATGTTTGTGATGTCTGCAGGGCGGGTGTTCCTTTGATGTAACTTAATACTGATTTTCAATGTTTTAATTTCCTTAAAAATTAGGTATTGGGTGTTTTTGTACTAATTGGTCAACTGGGAGTTACAAAGTGATTGGTGGTCTGTAGGTTGTGATTAATAACCACAATTTTAACTAACATTGTTATGGAAAAAATAGGATGTGCGCAATCAAATCTTAGTTTTATTCTTTTATGAGGTACTTCGGTCAAGAGGGTGGTAAAAAATCAAAAAGGGTGGTTTGTTGACGTTTCGGTAATTTTTCTTACCCCTTTCGAAGCATAAAATACATGTAGAGTCAAATATGAGTTTTTTTCTTTAATACACATAATAGTAATAAACATATTGTGAATTAGATTGACAGATAGTGCTTAAAAAAATGTAACCAATGGAGAAAATGGTGGGTACTAAAATATGAAACATCACAGTCTGACTCCATACACAGTGCACACACCTGCCCAATGCTTTAATTTTGTTTTGCTTTTGTAAGTTCTCGAAATTAGTGCTAATGCGTAAGTAACACATACATGTTAGTTCAACATTACATCTATTCTCAGCCCGAGGCAAATACAGTTTGAAATTGCGGGGCAATACACTTCGTTTATCACAGGGCATTCACATTTTAGTACCCCTACTAGCCTTGTTAGTCTTTGTAGCACAAAGTGAGCATTATTAAGTAATAAATGATCTAATTAGTTACAGTTTTGTAAATGTAATATAACTCAGAATGTGTTTATTACACTCATGCAATTTGAAAATAAATAAATAAAACATTAACCCCTACATTTGAATGTACCCGTATTTGCATTTTATGACTTGAAACAGGTTCCAAAACGTTGGCAAAGTAGGCTCTTTGACTTTTCCCCACCCTCTTGACCGAGTACCACATAAAAACCTCAAAAATGAACATTATAACTGTTTATCAAAAAAGTCTGTCACTCAGGGGCTGCGTTACCTAAGCAGATTTCCCACATGCGTCACGTATTGAATTTATATACAAAACGGAAAAGTTCAATAAGAGCAATATTTGGTATTTAGAATTTAAATAATGCGCTTCATAATGCATCAGCTCATTCTTAATATGATATGATTAGGAGTGGGGACTTACTGAAAACTGACAACTAAAAAATGCAAATATCTCGGTTAATAATCAGGATAATGAAAATAAAACATACTAACAACATTTATAGAACATTACATTTGCAATAAGATTGATTCTATACACATTTTCGATCCAGCGTATAATAACTGAGATATTTCGAATTTTCGAAATTCTCCCACTAACTCCCCCCCCTCTTCTTACTGGACCGACTTTAGCCGTAAACGAATTTGGTGTTCGTTATTACATAACGACGATTAAATATCGAGTTTGGTATTGATCAGACTAAAATTACAACCACTAGAGCGTTAACCTATATATATATATATATATACACACAATGTTGAATGGACCTCATTTTCGTCATCTCCTAGGTTGGATCGATGGACATTTGAAGAATTTTTTTAAAAATCCCATCATGAGTACAATCTCAATAGCACATTTTACGTGAGTCCAAAAATTGTGGTCAACTCATTCCGGGGGTATTCACTCCCTACCACCTCCATTGTGATGGGCAAACCTGAGAGATGAGGAGGTGAGTTGGGGTCTGGAGTCTTCTTGTAACCGGTTCGAGTTTTTATTCAAGTATTCCCCAACTGCGGCAGAGTATCTTGATAGTCTGAGATAACTCACACCACATCCGCGACATGGCTCATATCACATGGCTAGTTCCCCTGAGGAAAAATAAGGCAAAGGCTGTGCTACACAGAAGCTGCCTATGTTTCTCGAAACATCTAAATATAGAACGCACATATATTGAAATATTAAATATTTTGATATTATGAAATGATAATATGTTTTGGTTGTCGATCTAAGTCTTGTGTGGTCTCACGTTGTCGTATTTGAACGCGATTCTTCTGAGATTATAAAGTTATGGAAGATTCAGCTTGCCTCTCCCTAATTGCTAGCTATTAATAATCCTTTAAACAATATCTGAATTAAATCATTAGTAATTTTTAATTTTTCTTCTTTGTTTTGGAAATACCTCGCATATATAAATAATTAACTTATAATTAACTTTATGAAAGCCCTTTGGTGTGAAATCGGTTTCTACAATGGATTGTTATTTCTTTAACAGACGACTGTAATTGATTCAATTATTAGAAAGTTTCATGAAGCCTAACTTGATAATGAGCCTGGCCTTAACGAATCCATTCTTTCAGATACTTAAGCAACTCTTGTCCAGATGGCGTCGTCCAATGCCATCTTCATCTCTTCATCCCAGTATTTAGTTGGTCTACCTCATATTCTCTTACGTGCTCTTGAGGTTCAGCCTATGAGTCTCCTGCTCAAACTGCCTTCTACCTTCCCGATGTCTATTAGCACCGCTTGCGACCTCATCCAGAATTTGGTCTGTAGATCATTCTGGGACATGCTGTCACAGCCAAAGTTGATCACTGGCAGAAGGGCTGCTTCTCACAACGCACTCTTCTCTGCATTCCTTCTGAAGAATGGCATTAATCGGAGAAGGGATTTCCAATCCGAGTAATCCATAATTTCCGACAGTAAACTACCACACGAACTCTGATGCCTTTGAAGTCCCGCCATACCGAACTTAGTTTTCCTCTGACATGGATTTGCTTTCAACGTTGCTTGGGGAGGTTCAGCAATCCTGGACCAAGACCTTGTGCGCACCCTAATATCATAAGCCATCTACTTATCACCATTTATTAATCGTTCCAGTTAAGGATCAACTTCTCGACTTTCAATGAGGATGTTGAGCTTCCTTAAATTCATGGGGCATATCCGAGGTTACTCACCCACATCCCATCTTCATGACGGTTGTCCAAGGTATCCGTAATGTATCTTGTTATATAACGTGGATTGGACACGATTAATCCCTTTATTTTATCCTCCTTTATCCTTATCCTCTCGGAAAGTCAGAATGTTCCAGGAAAGTACTCAAAATGAGAATCACGTTGTTGGAATTTCGCGAAACATCGTTTGACTGCGGTCGTTTTAAAACATCGCCACCGAAAACTTCGAATAATTTGTCTCTACTTTGTGAGTCTAAAACAAAAAAAAATATGTCGGAAATGCAATGTTTCGTTTTCGTTTTCAAACCTTCATCAAATATTTTTTTTTTAAAAATCAGATCTGGGCAACACGCCCATGTAAATTAGTCGTAAATAAACAAAACATTTTCCTTCACTTTTTAAAATTATTCCCTTTGAATTTGAATTTCATATACAGAATCTCTGTACGGAATACATCACATAAAAAAATGTCAAAGAACATAACTAATAGATGGTTTTAAGAAAAACAAAAAAAAAATCCTAAATTAATCAATTGTATTTCTAATGATACAGAGATATTTGCAATATTTGATTTTCCTCTTTCTCTAAACTCCCCCTTAGCCAATTTTGATCAAAAGGGGAGGTGCACAACTAGTTCTAAATATGAAATTTCAACATTTTAAAGCTAGTCGTTTTGAGTTACGAGAAATACGTAAGGCCGAAATCAGTCAAAAATGGGTTCAGGGAGGACAAAAACACAATTCCATTGAAATCTTAACACCGAAAATTTTGGTGATTACAATATTTCCTTGTGCAAAGTAAAGGAAGGTAAAGTAAAAAGAATGGCACACTCAGAATGAAGTCTAGGTGTTAAACGACACAAAATGGCGCCGTGTTTGAATGACTCAAATACTCAAGACTGAATAATCAACGTATGTGAGGAAAATAACTCATAACTTTCCAGGCAACCACATATTTATGTTGAAGCCATAATCACTAGTTTACTCAGCTCTCACGAGGTGTACTTAATTACCCATTAATTTTAGTGACGCAACTCACTCAGACACGGGGCAGATTTAATATTTATTTTACCAGTTAGGAAGCGAAAAGTCCAAAAGAAAAGGAAGATTCCAAATAATTTCACAGTTGTTTTAATTGTACTACTAGTATCGAGTAGAATTGCCACGTCGCGCACAGTTGCTGATTTCCCTTAAGGAAAATCTGCTAAAATAAATTCAAGTTCATAAGTGCTGCCTCAAGTAAATTTTATAATGCCATTAGTTTACTACATTTTTT